>VXBR01004639.1:2376087-2515924 GCA_013400215.1 Cisticola juncidis | reverse complement strand
CTCCCCTTTTTTAAACCTCTCTCCTTCTATTTCACTTTGGTGAGCTGTGATGATGTCCCTGAACAGTCTGCAACAGCCTGACCTCAATGCCTCAAATGGTCTAAACACCACTAGATTGTACCTGACACACCAAGAATGAAATAGGTGATGTTTTACCACCTCTTTCCCCATCAGAACTGCAAACCAAGCACTTATATGACAAGGCCATATGTGGAAACACTCTGACAGCATCCTCCTTAAAAAGAAATATATATATATATATATATATATGAAGGTTTTTTTCTGTTGCTAAGTTCACTGGGAAAAAAATGAAATTCCATTTCCTGGTGCTCCCTATAAGCTGTAATTAGAGGATGACCCCACAAACACAAATATAACAAATATACCTTTACCAGCTCTATCAATGAAAAAGTAGAGGAAGAAATAATTTTCTGCTGCAAAATAAAAAAATGTTCCAAACATTGTCTGTAACAATAACCTCTAACCAAACACAATTATGTAGCAGATAGTGCCAGTGACATCTGTAGTGATCACAAAAGAGAAGAGCTAGATCTGTAAAATAAAATTGAAGTCTTGAGTCTTGCATACACCCCTGAGAACAACCCTCTTTCTCTCAAGGTGCCTCTCTGCCTTCTTTCCTCAGCCCTCAGGACAGAGAGGAAGCCTCACCTCAGGGTTGTGTTGCCAGGCAATGAAGCTGTGCTGTAGAGATGGGAATTATGAATCTCAGCTCTCTAACTTTCTGCAAAACACATCTGCAGGCAAAGTCAAAAATGTATTTTGAGAAAATTCTTCATGGCAGTCTTTGTCCTGACAGATTTTCAGGCAGACACAAGGAGAGGTGTATAAATCTTACCTGAGCATCCAGAATTATGTTCAGGAAAGCACAAGGGTACATAAGCATCTTTCTTCTGGCTGTCCTCAGGCACCTGTGACTCCCTTGAGCTGCTCCTGGAAACCTGAGCAGCAACTGGACCCATCTGGGTAAATGCCCTGAAAAGGAGCAGTGCAGATCAAAGGGTGGACAAAACATGATGGATACCCTGGTTAATCCAGAGTGTAGCTATCAGTTTTACTCTCTAGAGGAGATCCCACTCTAGAGGAAGGGAGAAGGAAGGCATCAGGCTGCCAGAACAGTCCAAAAAAAATCACAGGGAAATGGTGACAATTCCTTTGCCACTGCCCTTCATTCAAGCACTCTGGTTCAAATTCTGCACTACTACACATAAATGCTGTTGTGCTAACTTCATTTTGTACTAGCAAAGATTTTGGCCAAATATGTAAGAAATTCTTACAGTTCTGCTCAAACCTTCTTCTGCTGTTAGAGAAAGGACAGTGCCAGACTCTTTTTGAGGGTTCTCAGTGACAGGATGAGTCCATAAACTAAAAGGCAAGAAGTTTCACCTCAGCGTGGGGAAGTTGTTCTTCACATTGAGGGTGGCAGAGCACTGGAACTGCTGCCCAGGGAGGTCATGGACTCTGCATCTCTGGAGACATTCAAAACCCAACTGGGCACATTCCTGTGTAAGCTGCTCCAGGTGACCCTGCCCTGCCCAGTGGGTTGGACTGGGTGATCACCAGGGGTCCCTTCCAACCCCACCAATTCCATGATTCTGTGAAATATATATTCCCTGAAAAGGGATATGTGTTATGCTATGCAAAAATAGCCTTGCTTGTTGTTTAGTACAGAAGGAGTTAAACTGGGACAAAAAATGTTCTCTGTGAGCCTGAGAAGTATTTTTGGAGGCACTGCTTTGGAAAGGGGAAAACCTGCTTGGTTTTTGTTTAAACTAGAACCAGTATTGTACTGACTGCCCTAGGTTTTCAATGCATTTTCCAACCTGTTGGACACCTTCCACAAATATAAAAAGACACTACAGACATAAGTGAAGAGAAAGAGAATGTTACTTTTGTGCACAAATTCCTCCCCAGGGGTTTATAAAGAAGATCTGTACATATTTCTGTGTAAATATACAGGACAAATTTACTACAACAGAAAGGAGCAGTAAAAGCAAATTTATTATCATTTTTATCATTCCTGACAGTATTTCCAGCAGACAGCCCAGGTCCATGAACTGTGTCTCAGAGTTTCCACACCCGAGAAAATTTGGGAACTGAAATTCACTGCCCGTGTCAAAGCAGTCTAAAAGAATGGGCCACCTCTTCTAGTACACACTGTGTTCTGCACACAAAGTCATAGAAAGAGACAGAATCTGGAGGAATGTTTTTTCCAGAAGTAAAATTAATTTCTTTTCCTGATGAGTTTAAATGAAAAACTAGATTGTTTAACATGGTATGTTGTTTTTCTGGGTTTGGGGTTTTTAAATTGCTAATTGCCCTTTTTTTTTTTTTTTCAGATTGAATATTCTTTTCCTGCATGTTAACTCTGGATCATTTTTATTCAGTGCCACTGACATAACAGCTCAGTGTCTGAGGACAGGGGTTGGGAGATAACCAAAAACAGGATCCTCTGAGCCAAATACTCTTCCAGAAGCAACAAGCCCCATGATTCACACTGTTGCCACATGGTATTTCTTCAGTATCTTCTTCACCCTTGAAATAAGCCTGTAACCTCCTCTCTAAGAACTGAAGAAATTTATTCTGTACCTGGAATGAGAAAATTTGGAAAAAAAAAAAAAATCCATTGCAATTAGTTTTACTCACCTGATTTAAAAGCATTTCTGATCTATTCCTCATAGGCCTAATGGAAAACACGTATAGCTCTTTTTTCACTGACTGATCTTACTGACCATGTTCTGCCCTTTGTTTGGAATATAACATTTGGCTGCTCTCTAACATTAAGCAACCTTGTTCCATTTCAGCTGCAGTGTTTCATACCTCCACAGTGCCCAGGGAGTGATGTGGTAGGTTTATTCCAATGACTTTCCAAAGCCACAGGCAATAAAGAGTGTCACCTGGGACTGTGGTCACCTCACACAGTAACCCTTGAGGAGATACAAGGGGTCCAAGAGGTTCAATTCCTACATCTTTACCAAATTACATTAAAAATTTTAAAAAAAAATTAAAAAGCAAGCCTACTTTCTGTCATATTTCAACACCCCACACTTGATGGTCAGATCCTAATTTCCATCCACAGCTAAAAACTGACTTGTCAGGTGAAGCTTTTTTAAAGCTGAGTTATAAAACAAGTGGGTCTAGAAGGAAGAATATGCACATAACTAAATATAACTACACTTATAACTAAAATTTGACAGTTCCAGGACTTACCCAAAACTCCTTAGCAGTTACTTTCAGTTGGCTTTAATAATTTTTGAACGTCTTATAAACATATTAAGGGAAGTTTCATTACAGCATTCTCCAGCTCTCCTGCAAAGAGGAAACACACTGAAGTGAATTGTTTCTGACTCGAATCTTCACCAACATTGTCTATCTTTTGGTGGCCTATAGTGGTATCTATAGTGAATGCAACTATAATGTTACATCTGTGTTTTCAGATTCCCTCTGAATTCTGAAGTGTATTTCTAGAATCTCTTAAATCATCAAGAATTAGGCAAACTCTTCATTTTCCAAACAAAGCCTACTAGCATTCACTGAATACCACAAGTAAATCCACTTAGCAACATGACTGAAACTTCTCCACTTTGCAAACAGAAAGATAATGTTGTCCAGAAACCTTTTTAAAAAATTTCAAGGATGCCTGGATTTTACTATTTTTATTTTAGTATTTTTCTTCCAGCTATCAAACTACTTAGATCACAGAGATCTGGACTCATGGCAGTCATCACATTCAGAAAGCATATGACTTTTCTCACAGTGCTGCAAATGCCTTTCCCTGAGGTTGAAAGTGAAGACACTGTGCAGTACCTATCTGCACTGTGATATTCAGCTGTAAAAAATTGGACCTCTCCACTCATTTTCCTGCACCTGATAAGCATCCTGCATGAAATATTGGGGCAATAGAGGACTCCCCATATGTGAGGCAACACTTGACATTTTTGATGCATATTTTATTTCTACTTTGGAAGAAGACATTTGTTAATAGCTGTCATGTCTGTGAAGGAGAAAACAAAATCAAATAAGCAACAGTGTAAGACTCAAATATCAAGAAAATACATGATTAAATTGATGAGTTATTTTTGTACTTATCACCATGATTGCATGCCAGTGTATGCACTGGATATGTGTAAATATACTGGACAAATTTACTGCAACAGAAAGGAGCAGTAAAAGTAGTAAAAGCAAATTTATTATCATTTTTATCATTCCTGACAGTATTTCCAGCAGACAGCCCAGGTCCATGAACTGTGCCTCAGAGTAATTGATAATAATAATTGATACATGTCATTTCATGAGAGCATTTGTAAGGTTCTTAGAAAACTTTAAAAACTGGACCAAATTCAGGTAAGAGAGATAACTGCCAAATTAAAAGGATTTTTACAGGCAGTTCATGCATGGAAGGAAAGAAATCCCCTTTATGACTTGATGAAAAAATTCAAGGAGAATCCTCATCCTTCTAACTAATTGCTATTTTTGTCAGAAATGTAAGCAATTGTCATGGCACATCATAAATTACTGATAACATATCACCAGTGAACATTTGTAAGTCAGATAAATGCAGAAAGTATTTATACTGCTTCCAGACCAATTAACACTCTGCCACCCTTCACCACCCAAGTTTGCTGCTTTTTTGAGTTATCAATTTGAAGCTGCTTGTCTTTAAATACTCTTAGCTGTTGTGGGGTATTGCTATTCCAGATGCACTGCAGAATTCCAAATCCAAGTCAGTTATGAAATTTTCCCCCAGCTCCCTCAAAAGGGGCCCTTGTTGACTTCTCAAGTGTTCCAGCAGCCAGAGCCCACGGTTGCTCTGTGGAAAGACATGACTCATGCCCAATTCATTCATTTTAAATTCTCTCCAGCTCAATAACTTCTGGCAGCCACTTCAGCCATTTCTGGGTGTCAGAAGCACAGGCTGTTTTATCTGGATATTCTCTCTGGCTTGTTAAGTGGAGGAGCTGGATTATCATTACATTCCCATCAATCAGGTGCTGTTCACCAAATATTACAGATGAGCCAAGAAAAAACATTGTAACACAATATACTGATTTTGGTGTTACAAGGCTGACCATTCAGTCATTACACAATAATTTAGTGGAAATTAAAGAATTTTAAAGCAAAATTTCAGGGATTCCCCACAGCACAGTGTCTGAACTATTCTAACCTATTGTGACTCAAATCAACCCTTGAATCTGTATTCCAAGAATTCCCCCTTTTCTAACAAACTCAGACTGACATTGACTGGCATTGCCTGAGACTGCCTTTTGGAAACGTAAATCTAAACCAACCACACTGTTCTTACAGCTGCCTTTTTGTACACATGGCTTTTCCTGAGAAACACCAGGCAGTGGTGTTAGGAACCCTAACAGCCCCTTCCATAGGAGCTGCCAGAACTGACCCATTCCCACCAAAACAATATTCCTGTTCTGTTCACCATACATGTGGAACTGATTCAAAACCAATACACAATCCTATCATCTACTGTAGAAAAATGCTATAATTCACCACTGTCTTCTAGACAGAGGAAAATAGTAAGATAGCATTATCCAAATGGCAAGACTTTAAATTTTCACAGCCTTCTACGCTGCATGACACACAGTGTGTCCTAAAGTGCCTTCTCAGATCCAGAGGCTGGGAATGTTTTGACACTAGCTTGGATTTATTAATAAAAATATTACTAAGGCTTGGGAAACAAATACAGAAACTGCAATTTTATTGGTTTTTTCCATTTTCCAACACCTCTGCTCATCAGTCTTCCAAAAAATTTTGATTTCCCAGGCAATCTCCCATCCTCAAAATGCAAGATATCCTTTCAGAGTTTTCTGCAACACCTGCATGTTTCTACACTTAAAATAGTGCTATTGGATATATCAGAAACAACACTGAGGAGTCCTGGCCCCTTTTAATACATTTTTGAAAAAGATTCTATGCACTCCAAGTACTTTGGATGCTCACAAACCCCTGCACAAGGGGCAGAACCCACATCTGACCTGCAGCCATACTTAGCAAAGCAAACGATGTGAACATGATTTTGACAATTTGTCAGATACAAGCTTTTTAGACCTATTTATGTAAGACAATATTTGGAAATTACTATTTAAAGTGAGTTCAAGTGAGAGCAGAACTTGCAAAAAAATTAGCAAAACTTTTTCAAACCTTCCATTCAGCTATCTCAGTTTTTTTGGTTTTTTTTGTTTTTTGGGTTTTTTTTTGCTTTGATTCATCAGAGCTACCTTTTGCCACCTAGAAATTTAATGTTTCACCCTAGGTACCCTTTCATATTTTGGTAAAAAAAAAATAGTTATTCTACTTTAGACCTACAATTCAATTTCAGATTTTGTATTCTTCCTGACACAATAAAACCAGAGGGTATTTCCAGTCAATCATAGGGCACCTATGATTCAAAATTCCAATAATATTAGATGTGAGCCAGAACACACATTTATTTGTTGGTAAAGGGAATCATGCTTCTTTCAAGCATTCCCTTTTTGTTTACTATAGCATTCACATTACATTATCAAAAATTGCTTTGTTCAAAGACATGATTTTTTAAAAATGCATTCTCTGAAAAGACACCCAGGAATGAACTTCCAGATTGTCCTGGCTCTGGATACAACTCAGCAACTCTGTGTAGTAACAGCACCATCCAAGTCATGCAGCTGTGTGCAGTTTTATCCATTTAAAGCAAAACAAAGCTTCTTACCCAGGCAGGACTCACTGGAGATCCACTCACAGCATTTGCATGGCAACAACAACACTGCAGTTCAGGTCCGTAAAGGTGGGAGCCATGTGCAATCAATAAGTCACACTGAACAGGCTTTTCCATTAAGCACTGGCTTTCCCTTTGATTGTGTCTTACAGATACAGGCCATTGATTGGTCTGGTACCACTCAAATTACTCTGTGCAGTTTTCCTTGGTATTAGACAGTCATTAATACTGCCTATAATGAGTGCATTCCTAATTAGGAAATTCTAGTCTGTGGGCTGATTTCAGTTCCTATTGATTTTGATTTTATTTTTCCTCCTATTAGGAGCAAATTAGGTAGGCAGCTTGTGCATGGGTGTGTTAGGAAAGTCAGGGAAGAGAGATGAGGAGTGAGTGTTTATTGTTCTAGCTGCACTTTCTCAAGGATGAACTGGAATGGATTGTTTGGAGGGAGGTTAATGAATTTAGGCCAGGGTTTACATCAGCTGCCAGCACAGGGGAGAGGCTGGGGGGAGCAATCTGCCCGAGGTGAGGAGAGGCTCTTAGAGTAGCAGGAAAGCACATGCTGAGAGCTCTGCTTTCTTGACAGGTCAACTAAAGTGCAATTTATGAGATCAATAAACAGACCTGCCATTATTATGGATTAACCAGTCCTTCCTTCATCCAGAGGCTTCTGCATTACTGGAGAAAGTGTATATTATTCTGAGGCCTTCTGAATTAGGCAGTTTTAGTTGGAATATGCAGGGAAAGTGCAGGGAATCACAAATTCAGTTTTTCTTAATGTTTCGCCATCAAAACATCCTTATGCATAAGTCTCATTACAAAAGTTCATGTTTTTTCCAACACTAAACTCATTAACCACACAGAGCTCCTAACATGACCAAAAAAAAAAAAATTGAAGATTTGGTTTCTTTATTTTTTTAATAGAGGAATTTTCCTTACAAACTGTCTCTTATGCTCTCTCCCATCTAACACTTACATATGTCAGCCTGTTCAGCTCTCTCCCAAAATAACCAAACAGGTGAAGGCCTCATGCATCTTTACCTTTTATGGTGGTGTGCCCTCCTGCAGGTCTCCTGTTCCCTCTTTGGGACAGGTTTACATGCCCAGTCTGAGATGAAATCATGTTCCTTGGCAAGTTTAGCATGTGGTAGTACTGAAATAATGGGTCTGGAGCAATAGCAGAGTTGAGCTGCCAAATGATGAACACATGATAAATTCCATGATTAGATGTGAGAGCGTGAAGACAAAGTTCACAGGAGAGAAGTTGTCTTCATTGAGAAGGAGCATATAGGGACACTGAAACCACTTACCCCTGAAATCAGGGACTTGCATGAACAGCTCATCCTTAGCTCTATATTTGTGAGACACTAAGAATTACACAGCTGCAGAGGTTTCTTAAATCTAATATCTAAAATCAATAATAAAGAACCTTTTTCCTTCTTTTTTAAGCATATTCCCATATGAAAAAATAATTCTGCCTTGCTTGAAGCCAAGCAAAACTATTTAGATTTGGAGAATAGATATTAACAGCACAAAAAGAATTGAAAATATGACAGCACTTGCATCAGGCCACACAGTAAATTATCATTTCTGATAAGTTTTTTGCTAGATAGGATGAGACATGAACTTCATGCCAGTGTTTGATTTGAAATGGGACAAAGGAATATATTTTCTTGGGAAGATTTTGGTTGAAGTAACAAAGCATTTTTAAAAACAACAACAACAACAAACAATACCTGTAAACATTTAAATCATGTATTTTATAAATATATATGTAAATATACACATATTTCACTTCTTACTCCAAGATTCTTGTTAGTATTATTTATGAGGAAAGTTCTACTACCTGAAAAGTAAAAGAGAGATAAATAAGTAAATGTCAGTAAATATTTTTATAGCTATTTTAAGTAACTATTCTGTGCTGCTGAAATGTTAATTATTTGTTTAGGGAAAATGAAAAGTAGTAATTTATTTAATGGCATACATTTCAGTTTCAGAAAATGTCAGGATCACACATACCATCTGGCTTGTCTTATTCAGGTATCCTATTCATTCACTTTTATCCAAATTTATCCAAGATATCAGATGCCACCACTGAGCATAATGACAAATATGTGAATATTCTTCTGTGTTTGCATACTTTCACAAATGTCAATAGAATTATTGGGGTCACCTATGTGATCCTTTATTTTTTGCCCTTCTCCACAAGGAATTAAACAGACCAAACACCAAGAAAATAAAATATGCAAGTGGAAAGGATCCCATGGCTTTCAGATGTCGTAGTTCTTTGGTATTTTTACAATGGTGGTACATGGGCTACTACAGGCACCACAAGATGCAAGTAAGAGACTTCCAAGCTTACAGCCAGGTGTTGGACATTGATCTGTCTCACACTCATGACCCTGAGGTTCTGACTTTCACACACTCATATTCCATGCCTGCAACTTTGGGTAGCTACTTGCCTTGTCTAGCACAATGCTCACATCTCTTATTTTTGCCACAGAAAACTTCTACTTCACAACACACTGAACCCTTTCCACACTTCAGTGCCCTACGTTCTGTTCTTTAGCTCCGCATCACAACCCCACTTTTTTTCTCTAAAGATTAATTCCCATCCAAAAAAATCTCAGTTTTCATCATGTAGACAGGATAAATTTTTGACAAGGCTGGACTCACAGAATAGAGGAGACCCAGAAGGATTTCTGTCCCCACATTAGGCACCATTCATCATACTTTACACAGCTCTGCAGTGCTGGAGGTGTGATGGAAGATTTGAGACATCTTTAATCTGATCTCAGTGTAGTGCTGGTACAGTGACATGAATTTGAGTGTAAGCTGGCCACCAGACACCAGCCCCAGTGGCTACCACACCCCTGTAGTGGTATGAAAGCAATCTCCTGCACTGTCTGTGGCATTACAAGCTTTGCATCTTATAAAGGTGAAAAGAATGTGAAAAAGGAGGTTTAGTCTTTTAAAAATAATCACGTAGGCTGAATACCTTACCTTACATCTTTCTGGGATTTTTGTGGGATATAATCCCTGCCTTTGCTAAGTTATTTTAAATTTGCATCACTTACAAATCACATTGTTTCACACGTGGAAATACAATCTCAATTCCTGAGTGTTTCCCCAAGTGGTAGAAAGTGTTGCCCTTAGTTACTCCTGCATGTGTTACCAGTTTCTGTCTGAGGCCGAGGGCTGCTGATCTGCTTGTTCTTCACAGTGTAAAGCCAAAACTCTTCCATGAATGATCTTCTAACACAATTTGAAGGGCTGATGAATGTGAGGAGACAGCCAGTGGTGTGAGGAGAGCTGGACTATCTTTCATCTAAATATGCAGCACTGCCTGTCTAATAGAAACTTGTATTGCCTATTTAGGCTCTTACTGCAAACCACCTTCTAAAAATCATTTCAGTGTGTTTGCTTTCAACAGCCTGTGAATTTTGGAACTGTGAAAGAAAGAGGGGAGACACCTGTGGAATCTCAAGCCTACAGAACTAAAATTTGCTGGAGGAAGGTGGTCTTGCAGCACTCAGATGCTGATGAACAGGACACAGCCAGTCCCACTTGTGAACACCACAGACTCGTTCATCTCTTTTCCACTACTGCTTTATTCAATATTTTCAAAATTAAATATTTAATCTTCAGCATTTGAAATGGTTTTCCATTTCAGAATTAAACTGGATTTTTAAAGGGGTTAAATAAGCATGGAGGAATAATGTCATTGTTTCCTTTAATCCAAAGTACTTTTTTCTGGTTTAATATTATTTTATTATAGTGAGAAGAATTGCAAAGATTTGTTATACAAACAAACAAACAAAAAAAAAACTTAGTTACTAATGAATATAAATAAATATGGAACTGGAATTAATTAATTGCAAGTAAAGTAAAAACAAATAATTCCCAAAGTTTGTTTACAAAATCCATACTTAAAACTACAACTACAGATGAAATTTCATAGATTTAGGTAGTTAAAGAAGGACTTCCTCTATTGATCTACTTATATGCACTCTTAGAAGCTAGTATAAATACATTTTCCCATCTCAGAGAGCTGTTTTCCCACAATTATTACACTCTACACTTTGGAAATTATATATTATATTGGAGATTATGTATATATATGTGTGTGTGTGTGTGTGTGTGTGTGTGTATATAAATATATATAAAAGGCTGCTTCTAACATTCATCCAACCATTCATAGTTTAAGATGTATGAGATTTTTTAAAAAATGATGGAGTTCCTTACCAGCATAATGTGTTTTTTCAGCAACAGGAAAATAAGCACAAAATTTAAGAAACAAAATCCCTTCATTTTCTACAAATGTTTAGAGTTCCTGAGCTAAAAATTCTGTCAAAAATTACAGATCTATTTTTTATGTACACAGACATTGTCTATGACCAAGTATCTAGGCTGCTGCAACCTATTCCCTTTATTATTATACTTGATTCTTAACTGTAAACTTTTTCTCCTGTAGTCTAAGGATTCAAAAAGTACCTCTATCTTGTCAGAAACAAAAAAGTCTTCCTGTTCTTACAAGTTTCAGTGACCACATTTTGTGTTGCATCTTCTTATGGCAAATACACAAACAAATACAGTTTTCTAGTAAACCACCCTAAAAGATAAACCTTTCCATGGTGCTTGCTTTGAGAGGCTGTGTGTTCATAGTCCTACTCAGATCAGCCATTCTGTTCAAGTTCCACATTACCTCCCTGTCTTTCCCAACTTCAAAAAACCTGCTCTGCTCATTGAATTATTAAGACTTCCATCCAGACCTGTCCTCTGTACTTACAACATTATTGTATAATTGGAAAATTATTTAGCAACAGGCTGGGAGTAGAAAAATCAATAGGCCTTGATAATGAGATCTGTCCTACATGTTCCTTATCAATTATTTAANNAAAAAAAAAAAAAAAGTATATTACAGGGGTTCTTCACATGTTACTAACCTTGCAAGCCAATATTCTGTATTCCTATTTTACCAATAAGGTCTTGTGAGGAAGAGTGAACTCTGTTTAAACTATCATTCATCTTCATTTCATATCCTGCCAAGTCCCTAAGCAAGGCCAAAAGGGCACAAAGTTTTTGTGAAAAAATAAACTATTCTTTACTCAGAATGCTGATGATATTATCCCCACTGATAGAGCATCTGTTTTCTGCCTCATTAATCACAAACATTGCTATGCTATAAAGCCTGTTCTGGAATCTTAAAGAAACAATATTTAGCTTATTTCAGCCTCATCTTTTTGACAAGCTCTCCTCTGCCTACTGTAATGGCTGAATTGTTTTCCCTTCATGTCCTAATAATTCAGTATATCTATGTATAATTCAGTAATCTATACAAAGTCATTTTTTTGTTCTCCTTTTGATCAGATTATTTCACTTTTGGAGAAAAAAAAACTCCACTGAAATGCAGATTAGACAGCTCTCTGTAATAACAATTTTATTTTTATTTTTGCTTTGTTAGGTTTTTTAATACCCAGGCAGAACAATACCAGTGTGGTACCAATATGCCATTTAGACCTCGACCTGTGCTGCACTGCCTCACAAGAGTAAAAGGAAATTCTGGAAGCTCAACCCAAAAGTCATGTTAGGCTCCCCTTTATTCTAGTGTCACCTGTAACAAACTAAAAGTTTTATCAGTAATTTCTGCAACACACAAGAAAATTCATCTTCCTCTCTTAAAATAATAGACAGGAATTTACAAGAATCTAGTCAGGAATGCAGGTGATTACCATCACGAATACAAAGAGAAGAGATTTTTTAACAATTCAGCATTTCTTTTTCTCTCATTTTCTCTGTATTAAAGCATTTTTTAGTCCCATTTCAACTGTAAAAGACTTTAGGTGTAATAAGTCAGACCTGAGAAAGAAGTAACAGAGAGCATGGCAGGTTTCTGAACAGGTGGTAGTGTTTATTGAGATGCATAATATGATTTACAAAGGTCTTAGTATGCTGAATTTGAAATTATTACTCTTCATCAACACAATGGCACATAAAGCTTCCTTAGCAGGTCACCAGTAGGGATTTTTAAATGCCTTGAAATGTCTATTAATCTAAGTTATAATCCAATGTCTAGAAGTATTTGATTATTTAACTGGAAGCTATAACTACTTTAAGAGCCATGTCAGTGATCACCTCATATTTTTATGAGGCTTGTGTCTTTTATAAGGGAAGGCAAAGGATTTATGAAAAAGGTGAACAGCTGGAGAATGAAATTACACCTTTTTTGTCTTTTCTTAAACCACTTTTCTTCACATTTGTTCTGATGTGAATGATTTGGATATAAAAGCAGACCAACAAAGGCATAAAAGGTACAGAATTATTTGCAATTAATGGCAGCCACAGGAAATGCCATGAAAGAGGGTGCAAGGTCAGCCTTGAAAACCAGACAATCTAAGACTGTGGCTATTCAAAACATTGCAAAATCACATTATCAACGATACATGTTTTGGGGTGCTGCAATGGCAATTGCATTGTATTTTTGTTCTGGATTCTCAATTATCTGTGAATTGGATTTGGATGAGCCTTTAAAAATTTCTCCACAAGAGGAGGACTAGAAACTATCTTTGGTAACAATATCTGCAACTGGACACCTGCTGAACAGAGATTTATAAAACTCATCAAGTACTGAGGAAACCAAAAACAACAAAAAAAAATTTGGCAACCCCACCCAAAAAAAACCCTCTTCTCCTGGTGAAAAAAGTTGATACCTCAACAAAAAGAAACATTTTGTTCAGGACTATCATTTTTAGAGTCAATCTCACATACTCAAACTTTTACAGCTCCTATTTCACTTGAATCATGTCTGTTCTTGTTGACTCAAGTCAACAACTGACCTCATTATCTGTATGATCATTAGCACACCTATCACAGCTTGTCAAGTTCACTGCAGTGCCCATGTCAATAGCTACAGCTGACTACAAACTCAGAGGTCATCTTCCTTGTGCTCTTATCTTTCATTTTGATTAAGTAATTAGGAATTTTATGTAGTCAGTCATCAAACTAGCCAGTGCTAAGTTCCTAAAGCAATTAAAGAGGTCCAGGAGAGGCTAAATAATTTTTTTGATACATACAATTATGTTTCTGAAAATCAGTCCAACCTTAGGCATTGGGTGGGAGGGACAATTCAGGCACAGTTCAATATGTATTTATTTGACCACCTAATATATTAGACACAAGCACAATAAAATATATGGCAGACTGCATCAAATATGAATTCAAAATAGTGATGAGCACTAGTGATGAGCAAGAATCATTTCTGTAGCACAGATATAAGCAGGGCCCAACGTGCCATAAGTGGTAAATTCTGTTCCAGATCAGACTCTTTTGGCCAGTGCTGAGCTTTACAGGACTCATTTATGCTGAGGACAATTGCTGCAGTGGGGTTGCTGAGTTGTGCACGGGCAGATTTTCCTGGAGGAAACCCCTGGAGGTTTTCCTTCAGGACTGGGAGCATTCCCAGCACATCTCAGCATGGAGCACACAGGTGCCAGAGCCAGGCACAAGGTGAAAGTCTAAACTCAGGAGAGCTACCACAAGAGCTGAGACACACAGATCATAACATGCAGCCAAATGAACCATCCCACAATGAAGGGAAAAGGCTCCTTATCCTGCCTGTGTGGGAAGCAAACAGAAAAGTATTGCTTTACCTCAAGTTAGTTCTCTCATGGTGCTGGACCACACAAGTTCTCTAATCATGTCATAAATTATCAAAACTGAGCAAACAGTTGACTTCACCTCGGAATCTTTAAGAAAAGCACCAGATGTCCTATCTTTGGTCTTTCTTTCTGTTTATGTCTCTATTGTTAGAGTCTGGCATTTTAACCTCAGTGACATCTCTGCTCTGAGGAGGGCCACAGTAACACACCTGTCCACAGGCTGGGAAATCCTGCTTTGGTTGATGATTACTCTAGTTTTTCTCTGTCATCCCATTTGAGTTACACCCAAAAAAGAATTAGCACATGCACAACTGCAGGAATCTTGAATACATTTTGATTTTCTACACACATGCTAATCTGGCTCAGGAGCCCACAGCTGAGATAACACTTTAAAAATTGCTGAGTGCTCTAACCTTGGCCTGATACAGAGATGATGGAAATAACATCTGCTGATAAGTTAAGTTGCTACATGGAGAAATCAGGTTTCAATTAATTATAAAGCTGACAGAAAGATTAATAGAGTTGATGTAAATATTTGACCAAGGCCATTTAGAAAGCCCCAATGTATCTTGCAAACCAATAGGTGAATATCACAAAATCAAATCAGTACAGAGCAACTGATTTGGTTTTGGAACTATTCCAAACCTCGACTTTCATAAAATAGGTGTAGTTACTAACACATATTTACACAGTGTTTTATAGTTTAGGATTACAAAGTAATAATGATTTAGTCTTCCAACATTTAGTCACAGAAAAGTGAGCAGTCTTTAGGCCTGTAAATACCAAGACATTGAGAGGGTCATCCCAAACCCTTTCCAAGGTATAGGAGAAAGAACTTCTTAAAAAGTCTCATTTATGATACTCAAGCATGGAAATTTAATATTAATTGACTCTTTTCCTCAACTAAATGCAAATACACACTCCTTTATATTCCTTTAGATTTTTCTAAGTCAGCACGTGAAAAGATCTCTAAGACTCCTGGTTTTGGCAGTAGACTGCAGGAACAGGGAGGCAGAACTGTGTGTGTCTGACCCTTCTCTAGAGCTCTAGGGCTGTGTTAGCCCAGCATTGCATGGAGCAAGCCTCCCCCATGCCTCACAGCTTTGATGAAGTTGCTGTTTGCAGACAGACATGCTGCCAGCAGCTCACACTCCTCAGACATGAGTGGAGTGCTCAAGCTGATCTGCACATTCTCCCAGCACTGCCTGAGGAGCAGCTCCAGCTCTGTGCAAACCTGGCTGTGGGGGTTTAGCTCAGGGCTGCCCTGTGTTCCTGAGCAGCTCTGTGGTACCCTTTGGATGGACACATGAGATGGTGCTGCCCACAGCTGGAGTGTTTCCCAGATCATCCTTCAAATCATCATACACTGTTTTCTCCTTTAACTAATTCTACCTACACCTGAAACCTTTCCTTCTGCCATTTGTTAAACAAAGGTTGCAGAACCAGAAACCTTGGATTCATAATGTCCTTTACATCCTTCATTAAATACTGTTGAACTTATCTATAAATGTAGGCTCATGAAAAAAGAAAATCCTGCCACACTACATATTTCAAGACTTCGGCAGTTATCATAGTCTCACAGAATATTTCACATTGCAACAAATATTTCTGGCTTATAGGAGTTTCTGGAACAAGAAAGAACGTGTAGGTCTTGTGAAAGTCTCTCAATTTTTTGTTCAGCTTGCAAAGAAATGTGTCCTCTTACTGAAATCTTTGTCCCATAGCTGCACAAACAGTGCTTGAACTCCAAACATTGCAACAGCTGAAACTCTACAGTATTCTTGTCACCACCAGCCCCACAAACCAAAACCAAAGCAGAAATGAGTCTGCTCCTGGCTGAACTGGTTAGAGATATGCTAAGTTATTGTCAAAACAGAACTGACAATCAGTAGTTACCAAATGCTGCTAATAACAGCAATAAAAAGAGTGACAGTAATAATAATAATGATTATCACTATAATAATAATGATATAGCTTCTTACCTCAAGCTGCATTTAAAATCACTTAAACAGAATAAAACTGATAAAACCAGATTCAGCATGTCACAGTCTGATCCATCCACCCAGGAAATTCAGAAACACTTAGCTCACCACAAGGCAAAGAGAAAACAATGAAAACACTTGCAACAGTTTCTTGTTAATTAGATGTTTATGGGCCAGTGCTTAAAGTGGAAAAAAAAGAAGCAGCCAGAAGTGCTGATTAGTGTTCTTAAGAAATTAAAATGCTGGGTTTCAGTGTTTCCAAATTAATTCAACACCGGAAATTTTAGCAAAAGGTATAATCCAACAATGGTCACAGAAATGGGACATTAAAATAAACCCTTCAAGCTGAAGGAAAGCCAAAGCCAGCATAAATCAGCAAAGTTACACTGATATCAATGGGATTATACCAAATTGCACCCACTGAGTTTTTGGTAAAAAAGAGAAGCAAGGAGAAACATGCAAAGGTATAAACAGAGATGCCTGAAAGCTAAAGGAAGACATTTAAAAATATTGAATAGGATACATAAAACCTGAATCTTTGAATCCCACCTCAAGCCCATGCAGTCAGTGGAGACTTGAGGACAGCTCAGCTGCCTGAATGTGGGAGCATGCCTTGTGACCAACCCACCCCAAAACTGCAGGGGAGCTTCAGATGCAAATTCCATTGTCTTTTACAGAAGTATAAAAATGCATTTTATGGGTGAACACAAACACAAGTGCCTCAATTTAGGTAATTGAGTCTTCAAGGTCATTCCTGAGCACCACTGGAAGTGGACACAGACCCTACTCCACAGCAGCTTTCTGACCTCCATCAGACCATAAAGCAGCATTAAAGTGAACCATTTCTCAAACAGCAGTTCTAAAAATCAACACTTTCTTTCTAATTGTGAATTGAGCCAAACTTTTAATCTCAAGTCCTTTACCAGAAAGAACCTACAATCTCAAAAGTTCAGTGCATTCATTTTTGACACACACTCATTAAAGTAATCTGTTTAAATGTTCCATGCCTTGTTTGATTGGTTTTGTTTTGTCTCTGATTCCCTTTTCATAAGGGGAACATTAGAAATCATTTCTATTTCTGTGCACACATGCCTTTAAAACTTCCTCAATATTTTTAGAAAAGAAAGGACATATTTTCAAGAGTGATGGGCAGGTACTGTGATGGGGAAATCACTGAAGGAGGCTGAAGCTCAGTAACACTACTGCTCACAAAAATGTGTTTTCATTTATATGTGACTAAATATCCCATTTGCCTGTTCTTTTTTGCCTGAATCTGAAATATCAGATTCTTTACTTCATCTAAACGTTTTGGATCACAGTGAGCATTAAAAATAAAGGGTATCCACACAGCTAGCTTTTCTTCTTTGCTTTTCTCTGAATTCTGTTCATTTGCCTCGTCCCCCTTTCTCATTTTTCCCCAAACCATAACCCATCTACTGAAGCCTCACTTTTTCCAAACACTGCTTGAAGAAATATGTTTCACAGGGAAGGTACAGGAGCCAAGTGTAGGTGTCTTCCCCTTTTAGTCAAACAATGGCATAAACAAAAACTCACTTGTTTTCCAGTGCCTATTCACCTCACAGAGCTCTAGAGCAATGAGGTGAAATTCCCCATTCCCTTGAGTTTACACCACCACTCGAGTGACACAAAACTAACAAATTTTTTGGCATTGCAGGTGAATGGTGCCTGAGTTTTTGTTTGAATTTCTCTCTCCCAAAGCTCACCCTGCCCCTCGCCATTGTGGCACTGGGTTCTGGTTTTACCACTTGAATCCTACTGGATCCCTTTGCCTGGTTTCCTCAGTACCAATGCCCCTCCATGCAAGGTCCTTACCCCTCCCAGAGGGTGGGGAAAGCCCTTGCTTGGCTGCTCTGGTGGCTCCCCAGAGGCTCCTGAAGCTGCTGGGTGTGGCAGGGCTCCATCATCACACTTCACCCTGCCCCATGTCCACCCACTGCCCTGTCTGAGCAGCACAGAGGAGCTGCAGAGCCAGACACAAGGGTAGGGAGGGAGATTTCAGCTTTAAGGTCACCCTAATGGGGTCTGGGGTAGACTGCTGTCTACTCTCTTCCACAATTCCTCTGCATCAAATCACACGGTGAAAAGACCTTCCATAACAAGTAACAAGGCTATGTATAAGGACTACAGGTGTGTTGTCTAACAAAAGACAGAAAACTCACTCCTTTCTTCTTTTTCTTCTTCTTTGAATTGTTCTTATTGTTTGTACCATGCAAGTGGTTTCCTCCTGTCACCACTTCTCTCCAGTAGTTTGCATCCCTCCTGACATGCAGAGGCTATGTACCAGCTCTCTCCAAAATGCTAAGGTGAGCTAAATAGAAAATTACAAGACTTTCTTGTGTTTCCTGCTTTCAGCCTTGGCTGCAATCCAGAAAAACAGAGATGTGTAAGAAAATCAAAAAAATGTCACAGTGTTTAGGGGGAAGGAAGAATTACTTTTCTGTATCTCAAAAAATAATCTTTATTGTCATATTTTACTTTCTTTTCAAAATTTTATAGACTTGTTTACAGGGAGTTAGTTTGTTTTTCTCAGGACATGACACACACCAGGAGCAGTAAGATTTGGAGCACCACGCTACTTAGAAGCCACAGTCCCAAGCCAGCATCCATTTGTACCAGGTAATGTAGAAACATTTTCTAAAGCCTCACCCCTAGAGCTAAGGACCAGCAAGGAGTGATGCAGCCAGCTCAATTTCAGCTGCTGTTTTAGCCACTCCACAGACTAACACAATAAAACTCTTTGAAAGTAATTGCCAGATTTTAATCATTTTAATGGCTGTAAAAGAGACCTACTGTGGCAAACCCATGGCCTGTCTGTGCTGCAAAGATGAACACCCATGTGCAGAGCTATTCCCTGTGTCATGGCACAGACTATGAATTACAAGAGGTGGCATTAAGTCATGGAAACCAATCAATAGCCAGAGTTATCAAATTCAGCTACAAATTTTCTGCTTTGATTTATTCCAAGCAAATTTAGTGGTGAACCATCATCTTTGGTAAGAACTTCTTTCTTCATTTTGAGCATCTGGCAATCTGTGTAAAAGATGGGCAAGCACAGTATTTATCAGTCTTCAACCTCAGAGTTTTAGAGAATGCAAAGAGAGCAGAGCAGAAGACAGAGCAGACAATCTAAACATCCTCTTGTGCTGAAGACATTTGTGCCAATGATCAGAGAAACTCCTTGGCATTGTGTAAAACCAAGGAGAGGAAGACAAATTGGGCTGTTGAAGATTCCAAATCTTCTGTTGGAGATTAATGTAAAGATAAACATGCCAGGAAAGAAGTCCTGCCAAACAATTTGTATATTATAGCAATTTTATTTACTATTTTTGGTCCAATGGTCTGTGTCAACACTATTACAGCTTCTTCTTTTGCTACTAAATTTGTTGTCTTCTTACTAATGGAAATTTAATCATTTTTTCAGGCACATTGTTTTCCTTCTGGAGACCAGCCTTAAAGAAACTATTTCACCTTGGTCTCAGGAGAATGTGCAGATTCACTCATTTAATATCTTGTAGCAGCAGCACCTTTTCTGTCAGTTTTGTAATTTTGTCTTTTCTCATTAGCATCTTCTGTGTTCCTGAATATTTCCAATGGTATTCACACTTTCTTCTACTGTATAAATTCATCTCTAAAATCCCTTACTCTATAATTTTTATATAGAAAAAATATAGTACAGCCCACTGGATATTTCATTTTCCTGTGAGAGTCTGCTCTTTTTGGTACACTGATGTTGAATAAGGGTAAGAGGAATTATTAAGTGTTTAAACTTGGTCCCAAATAACACATTATGGAATTCACTGTTGCTCTTATACTGGAGAAGGTTTTTTTACTACATAATAGGTCTTATTATTTCCCCAGAAATTCAATGTTCTTTATTATAGTAGGAAGAACAAGACACACAGAAATTAACAGGAACCATCAAAGAACCAACAAAACAAATACAGAGGAAAAGTTCTTTTTTCTCTAAAATTGAGATGAGAGGCTTACCGTGTCAAAGCACTGTACTCTTTGAGAAGCACAAGTCTCAGAGGGAGCAGAGCAGTTAATGATAGAGGTAACTCACAACATTCAAAATGTTTGCAAAATGTTTATTAATATTATTAGATTTTTAAAGCCTACAAAAACTGTTGTGATTATCTAATCTGACATTTGCATATCAGGGGAGCAGATCATCTAATTTCTGCAGCAATTCCACAGTGTTTGGATAAAAACTTTTTTTAAAAAGCACATTTTCATAACTTAAAAATAATCCTACTGATAGATAATTTGTTAGAATTTACACAGTATTAGCCTTTTGTTTACTTATTCTTGCTGTTAATATTTGCTGTTCTTTTCTCATTTATATATCAGTCTTTTAATTTTAGGGAAGTTTTTACATTTAACTTCCTTTGCGTCACTGTGATCAGATCCCATGAGTTTTGTGATTGAATTTCACCTCCCTCATGAAAATGCTGGCTGAAGTAATAAAACCATTTTAACCCCTTCTTTTGCACATGTAGGTCTCACAGACATTATGAGATGGAGGATCATTGTATTTTTTCCAATACCATCATTCCTGTAGTCTCCTTTATAAAGCATAGATGCCCAAATGGGACTCAGAATTACAGCTCAGTAACTCAGATGTTACTCATTGTATTTGCAGAACACCATTCCCTGCTCCTGCACAGCTTTCTCCAGTTTTTATCCAGAGATTTTTATTTTTATGGTAGATTCATAGTAAAATCAGCCAGGTCTTTAGAAAAGTCTTGAAGACATTTCTTACCTTCCAGAGCATTGCCTGACACACTGTAAACTTGACTGTGGTTTTCTTTTCCAGATGTGTGATGTTTTATTTGGCAATAGCCAAAGAAATATTTTCAGTTTTTTAGGCCAAAAAATTCACACTGACCTGTGTTATTTATTTATCCTATTAACAGCTTCTCTAGTAGTCTTTGTGATATATCTGTCTTACCAGCATTTATTTTATACTTTCTTTTACATTACTGACTGAAGTATTTAACCTAGAAATGCATCACAGGATGATGAATTCCCATACATAACACTTGGAGATCTATCAATAAACCAGTTTTTATTTAATTTAGAACACTGTATTATGATAATCATTCTTTTCTGCTTGACAGTTTCCATACTTCTGTGCATTGTCTACATCATTTTTCCTTCTTTTGTGGCTGGACAAACCTATAAATAACTGCTGTTTGAAAGCCATGAGTCTAAAAATAGAGTGGAATGAAGCTGAATACTCTAGGACACAATGCACATTGTTCTTTTGCTAAACAGGTGGGGAGGGGGAACTTATATCTAACATGTATTTAAATGTTTTCTCAAAACTTACATATTTAAAAGAAAAAGCCCTAAGAGCCTGTGAAATATCCAAATGTCCAATTTACTTAAGATTACAGTTTGTGTCTAGTAACCACTACTTTTTACAGTGTTTTTGTAGTTATTTTACAGAAGATACCTGTGAAAGAGGGGAGATCCAGCCTAATTCACAGGTAGATTTCTCTCCTGAGCCAGCATATCTAGACTAAAAGAGGCTCCCTGCGCAAGGAGAGATGTGGACCTTCAGATAATTGTTTGTAAAAGTTGAGATGAATACAGATGTGGGCACTTAAACTTTGACAAATGATTCCTGCTAGAGCCTTAGAAGGGATATCCCCTCCTTCTACAGCTGCACAGAGAAAATCCATGGGTGCTCACAGTCTTCAACAAGATCTTCACTAAACACATGCACAAGTGAGATACCTGCATTAGACATATCATTTTTATTGAGTATTGTTGCAATTTTAAATTCAGCATGTCCTATTTTTCATTGAAATCTTAATAATTGTATCATTTTTACAATCACTCCTTTTCCAGATTAACCTTACACCAGTTTTGCCAAAGAGCAGTGACTTCTCTTTCATTACCAATCAGCTACCAGTCATGTTTGACTGAAGGATTTTTTAAGTTCCTCAGTGATGCAAGATTTGCAAGTAAGTAAAAGAAATTCAATCTCCTGACTCTGATTCCTTTGGCACTCAAGGGTGCCAGTCCTGCTGATTTCAGAAAAATATTTAACTTCCACTGTTTAAGTTTATGGTCCTCCTTATCTTCTAGCTCAATAGAAAGTATTTCCTTAATACTTTATCATTGAAATACATCATCCTGCTTTTCTTCAGGAACAGATCTAAAAAATATTTGTTGTACACTTCCCTTTCCATGTTGGGATTACTACCCTTATCTCATGTCGTACTGATACAGTTGTTGACCTGTTGTTTGTTCCTGACACACTTAGGAAATTCTTTTCTGAATTTCCAATTGTTTTTTTTCCAACAATGGTTATAATTATTCATTAATATCAGCTTAAACATCTTTCCATAACTTGCCCTGAAAAGTAGAATATTATGATTTGTGTGATCCAAGTATCTTAGCACACTTTTCCTTTCCTTTTGGTCATCGGTGCAACATATCGGAGCATTGCCTTTCTATTCAAAGTATTGAATCAGAAGTTTGTAAAGCTGCTTGTTTCTCTTAAAGCAGATTTTGCTGCAAAAACAAGCTGGAAGAACAGTCAGTCAGCATCTCTGCATCTCAGTTTGCTCCTTCCAGTTCACCCCAGCTGCTCACATGTCAATCAGAACCACTTGTTATGAATAGATCTGATGCCTGCAGAGATTAACAAATTGAGAGCCCACAATACAATCCTGAGACACAAGTGGAAGGATACAACATATGGAAGCCAGGTTCTGGTGAGCCATAAGAGCTCTGCCTACTCTGTCCAGATGTTTGCAGGGCCCCAGATATGTCAAACTCCCCTCGGTGTACCACACTGTCAAACAGAAAAATCAAAACTCTGTGAGAAAAGCTATTCCCACATGCCTGTAACCATGCTGAAGCCAGATAAAGCCCAGAATACACAGTTTTACAGCCAATTTTCTTATTGAAATACAAAAGATTCTGACATTCTTTGTATTCTGTAGGGCTATATGAGAGTCTGACTTCCATGTTCCAAAGGCAAAAGAAATGTGCATGTATTCTTATATGACTAACTTCTAACCCCAACTAAAAAGTTGCTTGTCCTGCTGACACCCTTACTGCCATTTAAAAATCATGTGACATTTTGGAAACTTTCATAGGGTATCAAAATGAGGACAAGGAAAACCAGCTTGACCTCTGTTGCCAGTCTTGTCTTAGACCTTGCAGTGACCAAGAGAGCATTTACAGACTCTTATATCAGATTGCCTATTCTCCCTTGTGTATGCCTGCTCTGTATATATGTCTGCTGACAGGATCTTTAATGACATGATTTCATAATTTACTTTCCATTCAGTGGGTGAATCAGCAGCATAAATGAAGCAATATTTTCTTTTTCCTCTCAATATTCATGGTGCAGTTTTAAGCCCCGTTTACTGGGAATCATCCAAACCTTACCCAGCAAATAGAGTCCCTTATTATCCTGTGAGTGTTTCTGTGGGCATGCCTGTGCCCTGCACTGAAGGGTGGTGGTGAGAGTCTTTGGAGAATTCTGCCTGAGCCAGCTCTTGAACCAGAGGCTGTGTTGCCACATCAGCAGGGTGCTGGAACTGAACTAAAAACCTTCCTTGGAGCCAGAGCTCATAGGTGTGGGTGCAGTGTTGTACCAGCAGAGCTGCCTTACTTCTGACACCTGCATGGTTATGGACATTCTGACAATCTCATGGCTAGCTGGGTCATGGTGTAAATATGCCCAGTGATGCTCATCACCACAACACCAAGATTTAAACATGCACAGGGCCAAAGCCCTTTCATGCCTGCACGAGCCAATTCACCATTCTTTAACCTCAGTTTTAGAAATATTGGTTAATTCTTTACATTTCCTCCTTCCCACAAAGGAACCTAAAAACACTTCTCTTCAGAAAATTGAAATTACTTTAGAAAGTCTAACTCACACCATTCAGAAGACCAAAGAGCAAGTTCAAAGCATTTTCAGAATTGATCAAGCAAGTTTTCAAGACTTTATGCTTTCACTGATTTTTTCCTGTGAGATGGGTTTAGCTTTCAAAAATTTTAGTAATATTATTTTCTTTCTTAAAGAAGTTGAGGTTCTGAGGACTGTGATTGGTGCTAATTTGATTTATCACTATTATATAACTTATAAGGAACCCATATAGGCAAGTATATGAAGAGATCGATCATTAAAGTCTTTATTTTGGAATTTATATTTATATGCCAGATAAAACATGAATGATAGACTGTGCCCATTCCACTACCAAAACACATTCAAAATTTTCTATAAGAGACACAAATTAGTCATGAGCCAGCAGGTTTGAGGAACACAAAGAGGTAAATTACAAAGCAATGTGCAGGGATTTAGCTGCATGACTCCTATTAACATCAATGGGATTTAACTGTGTGACTCCCTGTGCACCACTTTGCAAATTTACCCTAAATTGACTAGCGTGGTAATTCCCAGACAGCATGCAGTGGGGAAGTGACTGCTTCTGTAAACACAAGGGACTGTTGATTCTCAAACCCCTCCATGCTGCACTCAACAAAGAACATGAATTCAAAGAAATATTTTATTCCCTGCATCACAGGAGGATAGGAAATAAAGACACAAGCTCAGAACTCCATAGGGGACTCCAGTTCCAGAAATGTCATTTAGGGAAAACAAAACGCTCTTAATGATTCCTGATACTGTCAGATTCCCAACCTTCTGAGCCAAAACAATACAATCCTTTAGTACCACATAGGTACTGAAGCACCAAAAGAGGATAATTCCTTAGTTCCAGTACTAAAATGGCCTGAGAAAACAGAATCATAGACTGATGAAATGATTTGGATTGGAGGAGACCTTAAAGATCATATAGTTAATTCCAGTATTCTCTTCGATACTTTCCTCCTAAAAAATTTATCACAAAGAGTTTTATTTGTTTTCTGCTAAAAAAGATTTATTCATTTGCTTCCCTCTGTCCTCATAAATCTTCTCTTATTCTTACAATTATTATGCAGCTAAAGGTTTCATTATTAGGTGCTTAAATCTGGCTCCCCTTTTATTGCCTTTACATATGAGCTGGAACAGTTTTATTCCTGGCTGAATAAAAGAGTACAGGCCTTGTTTGCATTGTGTATTTCCCCAAGCAGAGCACACAATTTCAATAAAGGCAAGAAACACAGCATGTGGGACAGCAGAATATTAGCATGCAGGTGGTTTGTAATTTGAGGGGGATGGAGATAGTCAATGGAAAATTCTGAAAAAAATGTTAAAAGTCAAGTCAGAAAAAAAATTATGTTCTTTTCTTCTAACTGAGATATTATTTTTAGATTGTCAGAGCTACCTGTAGTTTTCTGTCCTACAAAACCAAACTGCTGCTCCTGGATAGGTATCAATCTGAAAAAAGTCAATTTGGAGATAGCACTGCTTCCTGGAAAGGCAGTATAATGTTGCAAACCTGTTGTATAAATACAACAGCAAAGGAAAGTAAAGAGGAGCAAAGCAAAGCTCTTCTGATTGCTTTATTCTTTCTGGCAACTTCTTGTTATATTGCTGTTTATATTATGCTGGTTTCCATGAGCCTCAGTAAGAGTCTGGCATATCTCTGGGGTACAAAATTAAGACAGGGGAAGCCTAAAACCCCAAGAGAAGGGGCTAGAATGGTGTGATAAAACACACAGATGTAAAATGCCACAGACACTCAGACACATATAAGATACTTCTAAGCATACATGAATCATTACTACCTGTTGTTCTCCTCTGTACAATAAATTGATTTTGTATCAGAGAGCCCAAACCTTCCCTTATAATAGATATACTAGTTCTTCAATATTCTCAGAGTTAAAATATGGAGTTCAGGTCTACTGAAATGAATGAAAAGAGTTGATAAAGGACAGTCCTATATGGCATCAGAGTCCTTCCATACTCTTCATTCAGTTTCTTTTTTGAGACTGGGAGAAGATCAGCAGGTATCTATTTCCATCCTGTATTATCTAAGGATTCTCATTTTCATCTTCCCATTTGAGGAGTAAGTAATACTTCTGTATCACTTAGCTCCTCTATTAGCACTGAATCTCCTGAGCCCCTTTAAAGTGGATTCTCAGATTAAAATCAGCTATCCTCACAGTCTCTTCATTCAAAATGCACTGAAAAGCACTGAGAGGGAACTGTATGTTGGATAATTATCCTGATATCTCAGCACAGTGAAAGGATACACACATCCCTTTCATGTCTGTGTTATTCTAAGGGGTTAGCAGTTCAGATCTGCTCACTCTGACTCAGAAACTAAAAGTAAACCTATCCCTGACTTGCTGTTTTTCAAACATACTAAAAAAAATCAGGTTTTTTTTAGAATAGCATCAGTGAGAGAGAAAAAAAAAGTAGAAATAAAAATAATTCACCCCCATTCAAAGTATTACCCTTGTTAAAAGAATATTAGTTTTTATCCAAGAATATTCCTTCCCCAGTGAAAATATCCAAATTGTTGCTGGATTTACCAGTTAAACTCTCTGTGGTCATTTCTGCTGATGAACTGGTAGGGATGTGTGCATACTCAGCCACTTCAATGTCCCTTGCAGTTCTGAACTTTATGGTGTTAGAATGAATATTGTGGATATTAAGACACTTTCCAGGTTTTCTTTTCATCAAGCCTATCTACTGCCCTTCACCTAATCCACAGTCCACTGTCCACAGCTTTAAGCCTTTTTACTTAAGAGTGTCATACTCGGCTTCATGGAGCTACAGAAGATATTCTGCTGTATTTCATTTTTTTCTGTCTTTATACACAGAACAATTAACAGGAAAAACCTGAAAACCTAATTCCATAAGGCTGGAAAATAAAAATATAAAACCCAGCTACTTAATTGAGAGTGGTTTTTGAAATGCAGTAATTAGTTGTTATACCTAAACAATTAGTTTGTTATATTGAGGGAGTGATTCTTCAGCCACCCCATGATCTCTTGAGAATTTGTTTCTGACTATTGACCACTTGGGGCTACAGAGTGTGTGGAAAGCCCTATGAAAGTGACATTGACAGGAATGTCTTGAGTTTAACTGTCTGCAACCAAGAGGACTCCTGAATTTCAGCTGTGCTCAGCTGTGTGACTGATGAGCAAAGTCCAAACTCATTTCAAATGTCCTCTTTCTCCTTCCATGTGTAAGAGTTAAGCCCAGATAAACCTGGTCACAGAAGAATGTCACACACAAAAATCAGTCTGCTGTGCCATCAGACTGATGCTTTGTTTCATGTGCTGGAGAACTCTGCTGGTTGCCCTGGGGTGAGGGACAGATAATGAATACTTTCTCTCTACCTGATCAGCAGCAAGCATGAGAGAAACAGGCTCCCTGTCAATTTCTCCTTCTTTATTTCCTCCCTCCTTCCCCATTTTCTCCTCACTGTCTAGTGTCAAAAGGAATTGAGTAGTTTCCAAAAAAAAGCCTCAGCAGTGTCCAGCAGGAGCTCAACTCAAGCATGGATGAGAGCCTGAGCTCCCAAGGACACACAGATTTGCAGCCCTGCTGCAGCAGAGGATGCTGAGGCCCTTACCTGGATCAGCAGAAGATCCCAGCCCTTGGTGCCTGGCTTGAGAAGTGGTGTCGCTCACAGAAATAGAAATTGAGTTGTAGTTAACTGTTCAGTGAGCTGGGATCAGCAATACACTGAGATACATTCTGAAATATCACTTCTCCTAGATTCCCAGACCAAAGACCTGTTTCTCAGTCAAAGACATTGGCACCTAGAAAAGACAAATAATTTTTAAATGTAATTTGGAAAACAGGACTGAATGTCTGCATTCAGCCACAAAACATGTACAGTCTTACATAAACCCATTCTTGAACTCTTAACCTATGAAATTTGCTGAATCCTTCACATGATATATCTGGTTTCAAAAGTGAAGAGTTCAGTCAGTGATAAAGCTATGTAACTATTTTATTTTCCTCTAGTAGGGCTAACAAATTGTATTGTACCCCATGTGTGGCAATTGTTTTGAGACATAAAGGCTTGTTGAACAAAAATTCAAGTAAAATATTTTTAATTCACCAATGGATAAATTTCAGATAAGAACAAGATTTAAGAAACAAGTGTCACCATTGTCAATAGATTCAAATCTTCCACGAAGGTACTATGTATCCTTTTGTTATAGCTATGCTGATCCCTCAATGAGGACTTAGAAAATCTCTTTCTTTTCTGTTTCTGGAGGCTTTCAATAGTGTAATGAAAACTCCAAACAAGGACTTCTGTATTGCTTTGTAAAAACTTATTTGGCAAGCATCTTTCAGTAGCAGGAAATAACTGTGAACTGATAGCAGATAATCAAAATGTCTAGTGTTCTTGTCTCAGAAATTACTATGGTATTCATCAGGTAGAAGAAAAAGAACTCATTTATGTTAGTAACTATGCCAAAAAGAGTTGATACTGTAAAGTCTGACGGAGCACACACACTGTATGCATAGCTTTTATTTTCTTGGACGAGTTACAATCAGATAAAATATATTCATTGGCTTTAAAGCTCACAGAAAGCTATCCAAGACATTCACTGTAAATCTATCATTCAGTGATGTCTGCTGTATTTTACTGACTCTTTGATTTTCATTTCTAAATACAGCTTCAGGTGGAGACATTTTGGCTGGCGTTACTGTGATAACATTAACAGGGTTCTTGCACTATTTTTGACTGCCTAACAAAATAATTTATTACTTACCTTCAGGAAGTTACAACACAGAGAACAAACTTGTAGGTTACCATCCATTAAAGCTTTGTACAGGCTTTCTGATTTCTCAAAATCATGGACTGAGTATCCAAAGCGAGAAAAAAAGACAACAACCTAGCTGCTTGAAACAAGAGAACTTCTTTATTATCAGAGTGAGGTTGAAATTTCCAGCACTGACATCACAGATCTCTCTTCATGTATTTCAATTCAAAAAAATAACAAAAAGTGCATGGTAGGAACATAAACCAGAAAGGAACTTGTCCAAATGACCCTCACAGTGATAAAATGATAAATGATACTGGTCTAAGCATGTTGACAGATATTTGTAATATTCAGTGCTCTGTATGCTACTTTCAGCATGAAAATGTGTAAAAAGCTATGAGGCAGAGTGTACTGGTACCCAAGTGTTTATGTCCTGCTATTGATGGAACTTTTGAGCTGTCCCCACTGCTCAGAGACAAGCTCTGACAGATGCAAGCCACAGCTGTACACAGAATTGCTGCCTCTGAGCTGGGAATTTTTTCTAGCACAAGTCCTGCCAGCTTTAAAAAAACAAGGTTCATTTATGGGGAAAGCTAGCCATCTGTGCTGTTCTCCATAGTGGGGCTGGTAAAGTTTCCTTCCATCAGCTGCCTCAGTACTGTACAAGTCATAAACCAGTCTCTAGAAAGACTGAATTCTTTGCCAGGGCTACATCTCCAAGATTTATAAGCGAACAGAGAACTGTCATGTCTTGCGGTTCCTAATTTATGACTCTCCTGGGTATTTTGTAGCTATTCTTCCATCTCACATTTGCCTAATTTAGCACTCCTGATTTAAGCAAATGTCCAGTTCTACTCCATGTCAGAGTTATGCCTGAGAAAAGAGGCCTGAGTAGGTCCCAGCAGGGAAAAAGCACCCAATAATAAGGTAAATTCCACTATAGATAGAAAGGCTACATTCCTTCCACACTAAATCAGCTGAAAACTACTGCAGTATGCATTGCACTTGAGGGGGTTTCATGTTTGAACTTGAAAAGCAGCCTGACAGTGGTCAGAAATATGTTTTGAGACATCAGCTTTATGAAGTAACAGAAATTATGTGAAATTATGGCTGGAACTGTACAGCAGATAAGAATGCCCTTGAACTTGGCTAACTTCTGAAATAATTATTCATTCAAAAACACCTTATAAGGTTTTACTGCTCCTGAACTATTATAAAACATATAGTTTAAAAAGTCTTCCATTAGAGGGGAAATTTGAATTAGGCAATGGGCTTTTGCATTTCAAGAAGTTTTATCTTCGAGTGATGCTTCTGGTCTTCCATATGAATAAATCCTCAGCATATTTATATCTAAGAGAGAAGATAATCACAAAATTGCCAAATTCTAAGTTCATTTTTAGTCAACACTTTTCAAAGCACATTTTTTACTAGGACACAATTTAAAAAAAATATTCAAAAGAAATCCAAGGAAAATTAATTGTATTTTAATTAATTTAGTTCTTCCTTTTCAAGATAGCTATAGTGTAGATAAAAGTTATGGATTTATTTTCTAATTATAAGATTGAAGACAGAATTTTTGTCAATTCTGCAGAAATATTGACAAGTTTAAGTAAACAGAATTTCAGTGAAATACTCACTGTTTATTTTACCCTTACAGCTCAACAAGTAATAAGCAGACAACAAATAAAACCTCTAAAAAAAAAAGAAATCATAAAAGCCACAGAGTCACATTTCAAATCTAACAGTGTCCTTTGCAGGAAATGATTCCTGCCATAGTCTCTAACATCAGCAATTGGCACAGGCTGTAACACTATGCAGTGGCTTATTTTAAACAATTTTGAATGAAAAGACAGCACTCTCAGACTCCCTGACTCTGAGTGATTACTTTTGGGCTCAGGTTAATGCTGCCTGGTTCTATAATAACTACCAAAAGTTTACAAAGGGCTAGAAAATTATTTATCACAGGTTTTGTACCATTAACTCCATCTCAGGATATGAGTAAGATGGTAATATTGAAGCAAAATAAAGTTGGGGAAGATGGATCATGCAGAGGAAAAAGTCTTGGAGGAACTAAGACAAATCAATATTTAAGCTAAAGTTTAAATATTGTCGCCATCTAAATCAAATCCTCTTCGCAAAAGGCTCACCAGAACGTTGATATAAAGTAGAAGCAAGTTTAGAAAAAGCTCACAGCATATTTCAGTATTAGTCTTTCCTACACTTGGAGATTAAATGAGGAAAAATCTAAAGTCCCCCTTAAAAATAACATATGGAGGCCCTATAAAGCCCCTGATTTCCATACATACAGTCAGAGTTGATTGCAGTGTTACAAGTGTAAGAGAAATGTTTGGTTTTGATTTTACTAGGTTGTGAATCTTTTTCCCAAATATTAACAGTAGGTGACTTCAGAACTGGCTAGTAGGTGTGGGCTTTTTCCACATACTCACTCAGTTCTTACTTTAATTTACCTGCTTTTCCAGTATATTTACCAAGAAGCCTTTTGCAGCAGCCATGTTATTCTTATAAAAACTGAGAAACGTGACAGATGCTCATTCAAGCTTTCTTCAAGACTTTATCTCTTTTCCTTGTCTTTCTTAATTTAAAATATGTATTTATCATGAGAGAAGGTAAAGAAGGTGTATCACACCTCATGCAGCAGGTTTGAACTTCATGGCAAATGCTTTTTATCATTGCATTAAAGGCACTGGTTACAGGTTAAGGAAGTGATTTATGTCTCTGTTGGATCCCTATAGTAGACATCCCTGGAAGAACTGGAAGGCAGATGACCACAAATCCAACTGTTTGTGACAGATCCTAACTATTCCAGGAAAGAAGGGAAAAGTCTATTCCTTCAGAAACTGCTCCCAGGGAAAAAAAAAAAAGAAAAAAGAAAGAAAAAAAAAAAGTCTATTGTCTTCAGACAGGAACAGAGATTTGGCTTAAGATAGTCAAAATTACGTCTGTTACTCTCACAAGGAACAGTGACTGTTCAAAACCACCTACATGTCTACAGTCACTATCTACATAGTATCAAATGATGCAACATTATTTTTTTACAAGTTCTTTTCTCAGGGAACCAAGAAGTCTGACTCTGTAAATTGCTATTCAATTAAATCAGTCAAAATCACAATCACTGTCTGTTAAATGAAAGCTGGCTAGGATCTTCTCCATATCTTGCCTTTCCTTGCAATTTCCACTGTCACCCTTTTCATTCTTGTAAAAGAGCTGATGAGAAGGAAGAACCACCTAAATTCATATTTTTGCATGCTTATCTTTTCTAAGGAACAGGTTTAAAGCAAACTTTCCACATCATCAAGGTTTCAATCCTGCCAGCCTTTCTGGGGATGGACATTGCAACAGGAGGGTAGAGACTGAGCTGGCTGCAAGCCCACCCTGCCTGGCTGGGGAGGGGCAGAAATGTTAAGCAAACATTTGACCTGCAGTGATGAACATAATGTAAAGATAGCTCAGTCAGTCAAGCACACAGACACCTGGGATTACTGAGCTGGGGTCAGAATCCTGCTCTTGTCCAAAAGTACCCAAATGCCAATCCACTAAGAAAAAACTAATAAATAGCACCAGAAAATTATCTCTGTGTGTGAGAAGACAAAATTGTAGAATTTTGTAGGCATGGAGACAAGTTATTTTTTAAAACAGAAGTATTATGATTACCTGTCAAAATATACAGATCTTCCTTTCTTATGGGATCTAACACCTTTCCAACCATACAGAATGAGCCATTTTAAATAATGTTTCCAAGGAATGTTGGAGATCCACAGTACCAGCTATTGATCCACCTGTCCTCTGGCATTACAAAGCATCAGTTGCCTGAGCTTGTATCCTTTTTGTCCCAAACCATCAGTACTACTGTGGCTCCTTGTAGTTCTCTTCCATCAATGGCAAGCAGGTGAAGACAGGAGGTATCCAAACAGCAAGACCATAAAGGGAATATTTATTTTGTGATTCTAATGTGCAAGTCTTGAACACATGACAAACTTATATCACTTGCTCTGTCCTGACTGACCCTTTGTGCATCCTTAAAACAGAAACTAATGAAGTTTACGTTAGGCCCCAGCATGTTATACTCAATTAAATCATCTGGCATATGCTGAAACTTTGGACTGTGCAGACTGTTTAGGCAGCAGCATCCTCACCTGATATATTAGTTAGTATAAACCTTACAGCCTTAAAACCTTTGATCTGGATCATGTTCTGAAGAAAGCTGTTCTCTTACAGGATTTAACACTGTATGCACTATAGGCTTTGTACTGACACATTTAATAATGACAATTGAGTTTCTTATTCCCTAAAATTCATTAAGCCAAAGCATGGAGCAATATCCTGTAGGCAGCAAAGTGCAGCAGAATCTCACTCACTCTAGTAAATAAGTGACCAAATAACTTGATTTTAAGTCTGCTACAAAGCCATCCTAAAAGAGACTGATTTGCTGTGGTGTGGCAGGTGGTAGTTTTTACACTGATGAACGAGGCACTGCTATTTCTGTGTCACTGTCTCTCAGCACAAGCTGCAGAAAACACTCCCAACCATGCTGTTAGCTGGCATTCATCAAGCAGCAGCCTGACCTTTCGTGCTTTCTCACTCTCCCGTGGAGCATCCTGTGCCCCACGCAAAGAAACACAGGAACCCAAAGGACACAAATAACAAAACATCTGTATTGACCACAGAAGAGCAGACATCACCTCACACAGTGATCTCCTCAGTCTGATCAGAGCTCCATGCACCACTTACAGATGCCTAAAGCCAGAGTGTCTCTGACCCTCATAGCTCTCCACAATTACTTAGCTGCACACAGTTCTGGCCTGCAATGGTCAAGAGGACAACATGTGTTTGCCCATTTTTCCTGGCTTCAGTGTCTGCCTTTATTGATTATGATCAGCTGTAAAGTCTCTGAATTCTGGGTGCTCCAGGGGTTTTCTTGACAGCTAACTAAGCCTGAGGCAAATACAGACTCATGCAGCTCCAAACAATCCTACCTGGGTTTCTTCCTCCTCCCCCTTCACCACGCACTGCATTTAACAGTAATTGTTTATGATAAGGAGATTGTAATTAGGAACTTGCACTAGCATAAGTGTCCAGTATTTCATATGCCAAGCATGTGCCACCAGCACAGTCAAAATACCTCCAAAGGTTTCTTTAATTTTTTATTATTTTCTTAGAGTAGCTAAGGAATCCCTCCCCCCCTATGCACACACAACATTAATGCAGCTGAACTCCACTTTCCTGTGACAGCTGATTCAAATCCAGACCGAGTTACTAACACTGCACAAACGAAGTTGTTGGTTCTTTCTCAGTAAGTAGGAGACAAAAGTCACAGAAACCAGTACAGTGAACTTTTAAAATGGCAGTGAAGCAGAGAAATTTAGGGCTAAGCATATGAACAGCTAGCCAAGGTCTCATTCCCAGTCCAGTGTAAACCCAAGAGTGAGGCGGTGTGCTGATCTTTGCTTGCAATTCCTGCTTGTGCTGCATAGGTTACTAAAGGATTTCAGAATATATATAATATAAGGCTATAAGGAAAAGTAGATGACAGAGTTCCCTTGCAAGCACACACAACTCCACACAGCTGCAGAGACAACACTCCTGTGAGAAGTGGAGTTTCAGGTTTGTAAAATGTGGCAGTGGGAATGGTAATTTGAGCCTTATGTTAACACTTTTTCTTTAAAAGTTGCTTATTCATTCAGGCTATCAATGTGTTGGCTCATTTCTGTTTGGCTGGAGGTAATAGCTGCACTCTCCCATGCATTCAAGTTTCAGCCAAATTAGAGAACAAGTTGGGATTCTTCGCCCCTGGCTGACAGACTTACAGAGCTGTCAAGAGAGCAGAAGGCTTTCTCCAGGTAAATAAGATCTGCAATGCCATGGCACAGTTCTTGCTAAATCCTTTTATCTGATGCTGCCATCAGTGAGACCCACCAAGGAAGAAATACATGCCATGCCCACATTTATGCGTACTCTGCTAATTGAGTTTCCTTGGAAAACAAAAAGCTTCCAGGGAAAAAAAAAAGGATTAATGTCAGAATTAATGTCTCAGTCTTTTGGATTTCACTGTAAATATAAAAACCAAAACCACTCCAGTTATATATTTTATAGCATTTAAAGAAGAAAAATCTTTTTGTGAATTATGGACACTTGTATAAGCACTTTTTGCAGTTTACATTTATCTGAAAGATGGTGATTCCTCTTGCTTAAATAGAGATGCAATCATCATTTGGAACATGAACTTCACAGCAAATTATCAGGCAGTTAAGACTAAAAAGTTTTATCATTCTACCTGACCGAACAGAGCTCAGCAAACAGGTTGTCTAAGAACCTCAATAGCAGGCTGTGCATTTCTGAGCACAGATTTATCCATCACCCACGTCACATAGAGCAGTCTAATCAAGAGTACAGAAATTCAAATCCCTTCAAGATCAAGAGGTTTGTTCTATTTCAGGTCCACAGCATACAAAGAAAGAGCCCAGTAAGGTTTCTGTGAGCAGTCTTCATGGCAATGTCTGAAATAGCCAGTGAGCACTCTTCTGTACATTCTCATCTTCCCAACTCTATAACAGCTCTACCCATTCAGCTCTTACAGCTTTTTTTCATCTGGTCAGTCAATACAGGTTTATCTTCATTAGGAAAAAAAAAAAAGTCAGTCTTAACTGTTATTGAGAAGTAATATCTGATGCAAGATAAACAGCATTATGTAATGGAAGCAACCCTAATGTTTAGGTTGCTCTTCAATTATGAAAGATTATGACCTTTTCCTGAGATACTTTTGCAATATGTGTCTTTGCAGCAGAGAAAGCCCTTCAGCTAAAAAATTGATTTATTTCCCCTTGTTTTATGAAATCCCATTCAATTTTAGCTGCAATTTCAACTGCTAAAAAATTTAAAAATCACATTTCCTTTCTTTCCCTTGCACTCTCCAGAATATAAGAACAGCTGCACTAAGTCAGACTAAAGGTTCATCTAGCTCAGTTCCCTGCCCCTCTGACAGTGGCCAGTAGCAGATGTTTAGGAGAACACGTAAAATACAGACACACCGTGATATTCCTGGCTAAACCTCCCACCCTCTGTCAGCAGTTAAGGAATCTCTTGAGTCTCAATCAAAGCCCACCAAACTGCCTATATAATTAGATGCTATATTCCCCATGTGCATTACTTTGCATCTATCAACATGAGTTTTGTCTGCCCAGCCATTCAGTATTATCAGATAATCCTGCAGATCTTTATACTCCTTTTTTGTTTACAATTCTGAAAAAATTAGTATCATTCTCAGTCCTTGTCAAGTCATACTTCATCCCTTTCCCACATTATTTACTAATACCTTAAGTAGCACAATTTCTGGAACAAGTTTCTGTGACATTCAAACACTAATCCCATGCCATTTTAAAAAATTATCATTTATACTTCTTAACCTTTTTGATAATATTCATCCCTTGATAGCTTTATTTCATTTAGAAGTTTTGATAAGGACTGCTGAAAAAGTTAGGATGTTTTAATCATTGTACATAGTATCAACCAGGGCAACCCTACCCACATGATTCTTTATTGCTTCAAAGAACTCAAATGGATTTATGGGGAGATATTTAATTTTTCAAAAGCAGTGATGGCTCCTTCCCACTGAACTGGTGTGTGTACTCATTTGCAGTTTTATTTTTTGTTTACACCAGATTTCCTAGTACAAAAATCAGACAATCAATCAAAACTCTCTGGAATTAATTTCAGACATTGGTGCAGTGTTTGGTTCTCTATGTGAGGTCCTTTTGGGGTTGTGGGTAAACAACTATGACAATTTGCTACCACCCTTTGCTACCACTCTTTTCACTATGGAACAGGGTTCCACAATGAAACACCTCCTGTTAATACATGATTTTCAACCATTTTCTCCAAGCCATCCTGCATAAAAGGTCTCCCTTGCAAGTGGTCACTCTCCTGTCCTGTAGCCCACAGTGGGTGAGGTCCTGGGCTGCCTCTACCTGAGCATTTCTCCAAGCAGAATAAAGCAGGGACTAGTCTGTGCCCTGTGAACTTCTGTGATCTATTGCACTTCCAAAGCTACCACTGGGGACCAATTTAGGAACACTGATCTCTGAAGGGTATTAAGAAGCTGTTTAATGTCATTCTGAAACACACACTGTGATTTTAAAGTCAATTGCAAATTAAACACAACTTTTTCAAATTCTGTCTAATTAGGGGATCAAAAACCAGGGATGTCAGTTCTCTAAGCTGCAAATAATGTTCCTAAACCAGCAGCTGCTATTTATACCCTTTTCACATTGTAAAATGGCTCCAGCCATTTGATTCAAGAAATACCTGCAGAACGGTTTTGTGTTTGAAAGCAGCTGGAGGGTGAAAACATCTTTGGTTTGAGCATGGCTGACCTGTTCAATTCTGCTGCCTGAACTGCAAAGTACTACCAATTCATGCTTTTTCACTGATACAGCCTCTGGACACTCATAATAAGTCATATGCCAAACAAAAGGACTCCCTTTGGCATTTCTTGCACGGGACACAAGATTTGAGTGTAAGAAATAAAGGGGATATTTTATTCAGACTACTGAGCAGAGGCACTACCTACACTTCTCCTTGGTTCTGTTAATTCTAGACCAAACACAGACTACACAGTACTAGTTAGCTGATGCTTGCTCTTCACTTTAATGTGTTAGCTTCTTAACACTGAATTCATGCACATGGATGACCCCTCAACCAACACAGAAAAATAAATTGTTTTTAGAACCTCATGTCAGCGAATCCCATTAAAATTCTTACTCTATGATTTAGTATTTTCAGCTTACTATAGACCTTCATATTGAAAAGTGTGCTTGTAGGCAGAAACTGTCTAGGCAAAGCTGTTGGTTTCAAAAAGTCAACAGAGATATGAAGGAGCTGAAACTCTTGATTTAAGGAGCATATGATTATTTTTGGCAACTAAATAATAAATGAAGCTTTTAGGCAGAAATGGGGGCAGCTGTGACATGCATGAAATTAAGAGGGGAAACTCCCATATGTGCTACAGCTCACACATACAACACATCGTATAACTATGAGAAATCTACTAAAATGAGTAACTATTGAATCTATAAAGTCTGAAAGTTCACAATGGGAATCAGGCACCTATTTATTAGACTGTCAGCAAGGTGGATAACACAGTACTTCAGCACCTTCAATCTGCAAGCGCACTGAAAACGACGTCAGTCCTTGCAACATTAAGCTCTGAGTACACAGAGTTTTCAGCTAAGTCCTGGGTTTTGCTCAGCTAACATGTCTAACCCAGATCCTCAGTCTTTGATCACACCTATCAGATCCAGACTTTGTACAGTAAACACGGAGGTAGTTATGAATTTTTATTCCACACCAGTGTTATTAGGGCATTCAGTGGAAAACGGTAACGTCAATCTGGTCCCTGTTTTAAATCAGATAAAACTTAAAAAACCTGTGTCCCTTTACAGGTGGAGGATGGTGGCAGTGCTTAGGCATAGATGGGCAAGAAAAGAACCTCTATTTTGTTGTTGAGAATTAGTCCCTAAATTCACCAGAGAGATGAGGACAGATAAATTTGCAGTCTGACAAGGACATCACAAAAATCTCCACAGATTCTGAAAGATTCTTGGTAGGTAATTAGCACACGGTGAAAAATTACTATTACTCTTAGCTATGAGATATTATTTGGGTGTTTCGTTTCACTAGTTTTACCTGGCTATGAAAAAAAAATCCAAATTACCTAATTCTACGTCCATGATCTCCGAGATGGACACATAGCACAAATTATTTTTCTTGTCAAATCCCAGATGTGATCAAAAAAAAAAAAAAAAAGAGGGGTAAGACAGCAAATACTGGATCATTTCTGAACCTGGTTTGAGTGAGGATCAAAAAATAAGCTTTTGCATCTAATATCTAAAACTTTTTCTTTCCTCAGAATATTAATTAATTAAATACAATTACTTAAGTTATTTTCTGAGGTTCCTAAACTTTTATCAGCATTATAAATGTCCCTGAGTCTACAGTATAAATAACAGTCACAATGTTCTTATTCCAAGCGACGATCTGCTCTGGAATTATGTTTATATATTATAAGCTGCAACTGTCAAAATACTGGGTTGCTGGAAGTTTCTACAGAAGTTTTGCAGGCATTGATGCCATTCACTGTGCTTGACTGTTCGAGAAACAGATTCAGCAACAAAAGTCAGAGAGCAGTCCATGGGCAGTTATCCCCTGCAGTACATCCTGCTCACCTGAGGAACATTCCATGGACTTTCTGCAGCAAACTCATCCCAGCCCATCTGTGTGCCTGCCCCTGTGTAGCACTGTGCAGCAGTGACCTGTGATGGTGGCAAAGGCCCAGGGAAGCTTTGCACTGCCAACCCCTCCCTGTCCCTGGATCCTGGCTCCAGCACTGCTGGCACAGCTCCAGCCCCAGCAGCACTGCCCACCCTGCTGCAGGCAGAGGGATCTGACAGAGGGGTGCTCTGCCCATGCTCTGCCTTCAGCATCTCCTCAGCTCCACCTCAGGCCATCCACAGCTCCTCCAAGTCCTGCCCTGGTCTCACATTCCCCCTTGGACAGGCTGGGTTGTATATGGGGCATGGAGGAGCCCACTGGAGCTGGAATTGACACAGCACAGTGACACCTTACAGGATTTCCCAAGCTTACAGATGTGGCTTAGTGTCAAAATTTTAGAGTAATTTCATCAGGCTTTACAAGTCACATCTCTTTGATATTAAATATCCAATAATTTGATTATCTAGTAGCTCAAACAGGTGGCACAGCACAACTGTACAGCTCTCCAAAATAACTTTACAGCACAGAGGTTAAAACAGATTCCACTCAACTCCACTTACCCTTCAGTGAAATACAGAGGAGCTGCAACATGCATTAAAGTGTACTCGATACATTTGCTTTCCTTCAAGCTTAGCCACTTAAAAATAAATACTTGAGAATTATTTACATTGTATTTTTAAGACCAGTGAGAAAAAAAACCTAAATATTCATACATTCCATCTTCATTTTTCATGGAATACTACCAATCTTCATTTTCACTGCTTCCTTAATGTTGGGAAGGTGAAATTAATTGCATTAATTCCTTAATTTTTCTATGAGGAATCTAACTTTGATTTTTAAGATATGGCAGCTTCCTAATTAATTTTAATTTGAGGACATTCTTCCCAGAAAACAAACTTCAGGCAAGGTTATATGTTACTACATATTTTGCCTTGGTTTGAAAGCCTTATACCACTAAATATTTTTAGCACTTTCAAAGTAATTAACAAAGTCAAAAAGCCTCTCATGACACCATGTCTCAGCCATGCTAAAGCCTCCTGCTTTAATCTCCACTCTGTGGCACTGAAGTGGCACTTAGCTTACCTGAGTGAAATAAATTAGTACAGCAAAAATTTGATCCATGATGTATTTCATTCTGTAGTCTTACCCACTTTCAGGAAACTTCCTGCCAGTAGTGTACCTCTCCCAAGATAAATGTAACTATGCTCTATACAACTGCATAAATGTTAAAATAAAGTCAGGCAGAAAAACCTGGCTTTTTGCCATTTTCAAAAGGCACAGAAATCTGTTATTCTCATCCACTCCAGGTTTACAAATTTTGCTGTGAGCAAAACACATTTTTGCTGCATCTTTCCCTAAGTAATTTTCCCAGGATAGAATATGATTCTTCCTTGAAGAATTTTGCTTTGCAAAAAAAAACTGCTAGAACTTTTTTCTTATTAAAAGCAGTTTTCTGGAGTACCTTACAATGAAACACCTCTCCTAGCCACCTAATTATTCCAGCAACTGTAGAAATCAGAGACAGGTAGTGGCAAAATAACAGTTCTAAATTCTTCCCTAAAGGTTTCTTTTCTCTCCACTTCCCCAGCCTACTGGAGCTCATGTTAGCCAAGCTGCTCAGAGGCATTCACCTGAGGATTCCAGAAAATTCTTCTTTTTGGACTGGAACTGAGTGAAAAAAAAATCATCCTTCTTTTTGGTGAGATTTAATAATTCTCAAATCATCTTTCTCATGGAAAAGAGATTGCACAGACTGAGCTATTATGTTATTTTTTAGCAACACTGAATCAATATGCATCTGGGGAATAAAAAAAGAAATAAAAACCCTTCTATCTCAGCTTCTAATTCAGTAAAGCAGGGGCACCTCTTGGAGCAGGCCAGCTGAATGCCAGTCCTTAGACAGCATTGTGAGCAGATGCTTTTCCCAACCCTGAGGGAATGACATAAACCTCACCCCCATGCTGCTGAGGGACATCTACTCTGCAAGCCTTGGGGTTGTCTTCAAGATTCCTATTTAATATAATCCCAGAAGCACAGGTACAGCAGCACACAGCACAACATGGGCAACAAAAGGCTGTGAAATAGAAACATGAAGAAATAAAATAAATATTCAATAATTAGCCCAAATAGAGTTCTTTAGCTGCTATGGCCAAAGTGCTACTGAGCCTCAGGCTGCATTGTTTAAAGCTGCAAAGGAATATCTTACAGTCCACATCCTTAGCACTCCTCAAAGCTCTTTTTCCTTTCTGTTCCACCCTGACTGGATGCTGATCCAAGAAGACACTGCTGATTTATTTGTTGGATGGAGATGGCAAAACCATGTATGTCCAGTGGCTTGGTTCATCTTCTATGGCTCCTTCATCCCACGCCAGCGAGGAAGATTTTTTTATTCCCTGGCTGAAGTTGTAAGGTTTGATTTCTTTGCTTTTTTTAATTTAGATTATGCTAATTAGATGCACTCAGATCTCATGATTGTTATCTAAATTTCTCACCAACATGTCATATTTTGCTGAGTATAATGCACTTTACACATGCAGAAAGAGCAGAGTGAAAGGGCTCACATTCATCTGTTACAAGTGTTAGGGAGGCTGGACTTGGTAAACCAGCAGCTTAAGGTTTATATTAAATAAGATGCTCTTCTATGCAGTGTCTGTACACAGACTCAAAAACGTAACATGTGAGAGATAAATAAAATGCAAAAACAGTTCTCAGCAGAGCCAAGATGATAAGGTCACTGGATTAAAAAAAAATGTAATCAATTATTTTTTCCCAAGTGATCACTGAAAAACAGTACATGTCAAAGCATTTCATCAAATGAATAAACATAAGGAAAGTACAGTTAAAAGAAGAGTTGAGGGCCAGGACTCAAAGCTAGCATTAACTCCTGGTTGTCACAAAAACAGTCAGTGCTGGTATTGGAGGGTGGAACTGCTGGAAGAAAGTTGAAAGCTAAGCTATATTTTTTGTGTAAGCACTGGTCTTGCAGCCTCTAGACTGTGAGTTTGGGGGGTTTTAGTGTCCTCTTTGTGATTTTTCAACCTTCTAAGGGTTATTTTACTTATTTCTACCTCCAACACATTATTTCTAAGGCTTGACCTCAAGCCAACAGCCAAATGTGTCTGTACACTCACAAACATGATGGCTCTTTATCTTAAATTTAACCAGAGGCACCAGAACAGCAGGCATGCATCTCTGCAGTTACACTGGCAAGGTCAGAGGTAGAGCCCATAACCCTTTCACACTCTGAGGAGGCAGACTGGGAGATTTACTCAAACCCCATTGACTCCAGCCTAACTTTGCACTTTCCTAGGAGGCCCCACACAAGCATGCAAGCGTACCAGAGATACAGTTTAAAACTTGTGGCTGACAAAGACTTTTTTTTTTATTTTATATAATGGGAAACCAGACATGTCTTACATGCAAAGTGAATGCCAGAAGAAAATCCTTTAAGACAACTGTGCTGAAAATTTCAGTCAAATATATTTTGGCAAACTAGATACACACTCTATACATTCTCCATGAACTTTCCCCTGCTGAAAAAGGTCATGCCTTCCAGCTATTTCAGAAATTAAAATACCCCACACAGGTTATATTAAAACATGTGAAAGTGTATAAAATATATACACAGTTAAATGAAAGTCTACAGTAAAATGTGGCATTGAGGTTGCTCAATCAACCACACAGGTCAGGAAATTCCAAAAGTTAATGGTCCATGGTCTTCTCTTGTATAACTCCACTGAAACTATTTCGCATTCCAAAAACTCACTGACATAGAAACATATGAAGAATTTCCATTCATTTTCGTTTATTAATGTTTGTTACTTAATTCATGGTGGAGACTAGTAGAAGATTCTATCTGGACACATTAGCATTATGATAGAACTGACTTAATTTCAATCTGGGTGCATAATCTTTGCATGAGAAACATAAGTCAAGACCAAGTGGTCCAAATACCAATTAAGAACTTAACAGCTCAGGAGTTACTTTCCTATCTCTCACAGATTCCCAAGGGACCTTTGATAAATCACCTAAACCTCCATGCAATATTAATCCATTGCCATATTAGAATATTTAATATAGAATAACTTCATTTCAGCTTGATCTACTTTATTTCCTTCTTCAAGAACAATCAAATAAGCCAATTTTGAAGCTGGCATCAGTCGTATCTTTTATTCATTAGAACATTTATTTTGAAATTGTATCAAAAGGAGCATTTCTTTCCCACACTGTCATAACATAAGTAGCCTTTATAATGCTTTATGAAAATTCAAAATGTACTCACTAGTCTTGAAAAACATCGACATGAAAGGACTTTTAGAGAGGCAAGACTGACTTAAATAGGATTAGAACAGAAGTTTGAACATATGAAGGAAATTTGGACAATTATCCCATTGACTTTGCCATTGTCAGAATGTCACCTAGCACTTGTGTCATGTTAGCTCTCACTGCTACATTCTGCATTCTTCTGGAAGAAATGCACATAACTTGCCTGAAAATATTGAAAAAATTCATAGTTCCATTGATTTCTTTTCAGAAAATAAGATAAGAAGAAAGTCTTTCTCTTGTAGTTAAGCTCCTACCACTCAGTTCTCTTACAGTTAGTCAAGATTTGAGGGAGGAAGGCTTCATAGTTTTAAATTTTTCTTTAAATTTAAAATATATTTTAAAGCAATAATTTGTATAATACATTTTTATGTATTTGGAAAATAACTTTTACTTTTCCCTTCACCTAGCTTCTTAGTGAAAAAAAGTAGATCAACTCTATCCAAACAAGTCATTGTCCAAATTACTAAGAAATACTTCTCTAAAATTTCAAATTTCTAGTGTTTGCTTAGAGAAATTAAGCTGAAACACACTGGCAGCACTAAAACCCTGTAAGCACTGTTGATTTATACCACAAATTGTCCTTGCATTTTTATTATGTTGATGTGTCTTGTTGATTAAATATTTCATATCTCTTCAAATATTTATTTACCTCTTTTAGAAGGTAAAATATACATGTGGACTCTTATTTTTCTAAAATGCAGAATATACTTGCTTTATTTAAAGATCTCATGATACCTTTCATGTGTACTTGCAGCTTCATTAAGCTGTATGGAATTATTATGAAATGGATGTATTTGCTACCAGGGGTGGTTTCACAGGTGTTTGAAAATATGCATCTGACTGTCCTCTAAAATATGGCAAAACTTTGATGTCATAATAACATTATATACTGAGATAGCCCAAATACACATTGACATTCCTCTCTGGGAAGTTTGTGAGATCTAGTTATAGATGCTCAGTTTTCCTTTTCTGAGTATATTTCAATTTAAGTGTAAACACAGAATTAAAAATTATGTAAAAGAAATTGAAAAAAAACTCATTGAAATTTCTCAGCCTTGAAGTGTGAAGTTTTAGAGATGTTAGATTTCACATTCCGTTTGTTCTCAAATATATATTTTTGTCTTTAGAATTGCCAACATATGGCTAAATAAATACAAAAAACATTTTCAAGGCTGTCATGTTAAAAAAAATTCTAGTTAACCTCTATATTGCATAAAAATCACTGGTGAAAAACTCTTTCTGCCAATGTATCAATAAAATAGGACTGATTTGCCTAGAAATTTTATGTATGTTCTGAAATTCAGAAAAAAAGGAAAAAATGGGACTGGTGCTCTGCAGCTCCAAGTGCCCCAAGAAAATGCTACAAATCCAAAGAGTGTTCCTGCTTGCTACATTTTGTACACTAATATCTTATTTAGCAGACAAATGTGAAAATCATAGGTAGCCAGGAAACTTTTTAACAGCAATACAGGGGGATGGGGAAAAGCACATGTTTTAAGTGAGGCCAGTATCCATTTGTGCTCAAAATTAAAAATTGTACTCAAGAAAATAAGTGTTTATCACTAGCTAAATAAACATTGTAAGAGTTAAACCCTTCCTCATCTGTAAAAAACTAGGCATAAGTATTATCATTACTAAGTTTTAGAATCACCTATTGTAAAAGACAATTTTACCTTTATCTTTTATTTTCTATTTCTTGGTAGGAACATGTGCTATCCCCTGGGTTTGGTGAAGGTGTCCTCAGACTGTCCCACTCAGAAGCACCACTGCTAACAGGAGTTTGCTGCTGCTGCTTCTGCACAGGGTCACAGCCAGGATGGAACAAGAACTCCTGGCTCCTGAGCCCACAGCAGTCCACAAGTTCTCCCTCCACAAGTTGCAGTGAGCTGAGAAGAGATTAACCTGCAAAGTCCCCCACACTGTTGGGAACAAGGACCAGAAGTTCAGATATCTTCTTTTTCAAGAAAACGATGCCTGAGCGACAGAGACGCTAGTGGTCATTGCACACTAACTCCAGTGCAATGCAGGGATGTAGGGTCCCTGGAAATTCCTTAAAACAGAGGGATATAATTGCTCATGTTATGTGTAAATCCCAAATGAGAAAGCTCCAAATTGCCTGGAGATTGGAAAAGTGACAAGTGCTGGGCCATTCCTGGATTCAGCTATATCTGTGCTAGAGAAAATATTTCAGCTTCCTAGATTTTCTCAGCTAAAACTACAATCAAAACAGAAGTGAAGATGCATAGTTACCAAGATGACAGACATTTAGACCTCAAAACTGACTTCATTTGAATCAAAAAATATTTCTGAGAAATAAAAAGTCCTAATTTTTGTTTTAATTTAAAAAATAACAGTATTCCAAAAATATGACATTCTTTTAGTCTGACTTTTCATTTGATAATTTTTGTGTTTCCTTAATTATGCAGCACACGGCAGACTCTTGGATTTTCCCAAGAGGTTATAATACACCATCTCTTAGAAACAAATACTTTAATTGGTACATAATTTTGGCTTTTACAAGGTGTCTAATCAGCTTCTAGGGCAGATGAATTCAGGTTTGTATTCTACATGTTTGAATAAAAATGTGAATGTTTTAGTGAAGTGTATTTATAAAGGCCATTCCTGGCCTCAGGGGTTAACTTCCTTCTGCAATACCTCCTGATTTGAAATACCTTCTGCTGGAGCATCTCTTGCTACCAAGCACAGGGACAGTTTCAGACCAAAAAAAGGCTAAATTAGCCATTGTGAACACCCTACTTCTAAACATGCAGGATCTTTTTCATTAAGAGATCAAAGTGCAGGTAGAATATAAATTTTCATATGCTCACAGAAGAATGTCTTCATGCTGTCTCCAAACCCTTCTGCAGCTTGTGCTTCTCTCACTAAGATCAGTGCAAGTCCCCACAAATCCTGTGTGTACCACTAAGTTCTGGCTGGATCCCAACCCCAGCAAAACCAAGCTGTCTTGAAACCTACAGGATTAACAAATACTACAAACTAAAGTGAACTACAGAAAATGAAATGCACAGTGTACAGCTCCAGTGAGGGCTCCAGGAGATCACTCCCAGGTGTAGAGGGTGGACAGACTCAGACCAGCCTCTCGTGATGTGATGGAAATGATCCAGCATTCACATTATGCAAGTGTTCCATGGTGAGAGTTGTGTTCTCTGAAGCATGAATATAAAATAAAGAAGCTTTCAGTGGAAAGTATGTATGCTTTCATCAGTATTTTCCATTTAAATGTTCTTGCATGCTAATCAGAGCCATCATTTAGAACACAAACTCACGCTTCTCTTGGATCTCAGTTCATTAACTGCTGTGCAGAAAGGGCTATGGATTCCAGAAGTATCAGTCCAGAATTTGCTCCACATGGGAAAAACTCTGACCTTCTGTTTGGCTTCCAGAGAAATAAAGAGGTTTGTAATGATGGGCATTTCAAAATTTGTGGGTGATGAAGTCTGAAAGAAAGACCAAAATTTCAGTTAGCAGATAACCCGCAGACTTACCCAGCCATCCAGCCTGCCCCAGTGGAGAGCAGCTCACATCAAATGAAGAGAAATTGACCTTACAAACACAAAGGGAATAAACTTAGCCTAGGAGCCATCCAAAGCAATACAGAAATGCATTCTTGAGAGACAACAGGAATTTCTGTATGGACATAAACCACAACACACTCTGCCAGAAGTGTGACATCTCAGGATAGGAAGAGACATATGCAAGAGTCCAGACCCCTTTTATGAAGTTCTGAAACACAAAAGCCACAAATTCTTTTGTAACATTGCAATTCCCTTATTTTTGTTATGTAAGCCAATATTATCTGCAGCAAAAATGCTAAAAATCATCCTATCTCGTTCAACTTCTCTCGGATTTTCACACAAGTCATCTCAGTCCATATATTTTGCAAATAACTGGATAAGGCACATTCAATTTTCTCTAGCACATCAGTAGTGCCTAGAAGAGGGAAAAAATATTTTTGGACCTTTTAGAAAGTTCATATGAATAGAAGTATATATCATGCTGCCTTCTAATTTCTGTGAAGAGGATTAAGAAAAAAAGAAGATTCTCCAGAAATGCCCAGAGATACAAGGCAATCTGACAGCCTTACTCACAGGCTACCCATGGAGTAAAGGATAACAATACAAGTACAGTTTGTAGGTTCCAGATTTACAAAGCTGATGAAAAATTGACTCCTTTTATTTGCCTTTTCTGAAATGTAAAAGCAATAAATCATAAAAGAAAATATTTCAAGAACATTTTTGTTTGTTTGTTTCACATTATTAGTTAACAACAGATGTTAATTCTCTATATTTTGTTTTTAAGGACTGTGGAGTCCTAGGCTCATACAAGCTATGACTTCTGCTAAGCTTGATTAACTTCCCAATTTCTATTATGTTCATTCCTGCTGTCATATTGAAATCCAGTTTTCAAGGGGATGCCAAGTCCTTGATGAAAACAGTCTTTTATTATAGCCTAACCAATGGATTAGAATTAGATTGGGCTCATATGGGAATAATCAATCACAGTTTACATTTAGGCCATTCAGCACATTTAATATGCACTTACACATACAATGTATAAAAAGATATATACTATTAAAAGCATTGTTTTGACACAATTGAAGAAAATGCAGATTCAAAGTATTCTAGGTCATTTGGACACATCTTTCTTCCATTAATTTTAATGGAAGAGATGGACCAGGTTCATGCTTGGCTTTCAGTAAAACAATTTCACAAAAGTCAGTTGGACAATATTGATTCACTTTTGCTAAGAATAAGGGTGTAGATCTCCCAAAAGAGAAACACTTTGTGAAAAAAAATTATACTGTGCCAGAAAAATTTAAAAGTATTCTCATTTGGCAAAGATATATTGATTAAAACCCCTGAGCTCCATCCTTTCTTTCAAATAATTCACTCTTACTGATTTTAACATGTATGAACACAAAATACTTATGTCCCTTTAAACATTAAAAAAGTTTCATAAATAAGGGCTCCTAGATAATCAATTTGCTGGTTAACCTCTTATCTTAAAAGATTTCTGAGAATACTGGTGTCCTCAGAAAATACTACTGGGCTTCCTTAGAAATGTGCTAGTTTTGGTAACATTTTGTTTCAGCAAAATATCCAAGCAAGTATGGTTCAGTTACATCAAACCATGCCAACACTGTAAGAATGCTACATGACTATTTATTTACCTTCTATTTAACAAATTATAAAATACCCTATAGCATAAAATCAAGACAAAAAAATCTTAACAAAGATACATTTTAATGCATTTTTGTTATACATAAATGTATTGCAGCATAAGATATTTTTTAAGATATGTAGTTCTTACCGTGATTAGTTGGAATTGATTTCAAATTATTTCACATTAAAGGTTTAGATTTACTAACTACCTAGATAATGCATTTTTCCTTACTACACAAACATAATGCAAAAGTATTAATTCATGTAAGTATAATTTTATGAGATGATGCAAGCAACAAACAAGTCTATGTTCTATTTACTTTCTGTAAATTTTTGTCTTCAGAAGAGATGATTTTAACTACAAGCAAACCTGTGGTGAATCCAATCTAAATGGTAATATAAGAATCCACTTTTTCACCTTTTTTTTTTTATCCTTAAATAACATTCTTAAAAAAATGTCTATTAAAACTTAAAAAAAAATCAATCAGACTTTCTTGTCAGGAGAGTTTCTCAAATTACATGATTCTCCAGGAGTGAATTACAGGGATACAAGCCAATAAAATTTTTATAGCTCCTTCTTCACCATATCAGAAACATGATGAGAAGGTTTCTGAGTAAAGGAGAAAAATTCTTACTCTCTATTAGATCTGGGTTGTGGGAGACACTGAATTAGTCCTCCCATGATGTCATGTTGGCACAGTTCAATAAGAAAAACCACAAATAACTGTATATTAAAAATATTGTACAACTTAAAACCGGGAAAAAAAATCTCCATTTGTCTGGAAAACCAGCCATGAGTTCCTCATCACCACTCTGTGCTCTCTGGTTCTTGGCTTTGTCTTTCAGACTCCCACCCAGTCAGGACTATTTCAAGTCCAATATTGGTTTTTAGTTTCACTGAAGGACAATAGCCTTTCCAGTGGAAGTTATTTTGAGCACCACTGAGTGTAGTTTTGCCAGACCTTTACACAGCTCAGTTTTCCGTTTTTACACTTGTGAACTGGCTATTGGATTAATTTGTAAAGTGTCCCTGGTCATGTTACACTTTTAAGTCCATGATACCAATGTACACATCTGATAACATATTAAGGACATGCTATACCTGTTTTTTAACCTGCTGCAAGATTAAATTACTATTCTTGTATACCTTGAATATTTTTGCCTACCTATGAAGGTTAACTCAGAAAAATATACCAAAGATTTCAATGTCTTTGTACAATGGCGTTACTGTGGTTCATTTTGAGTGCTAATGGCAAGATGTTGTTTTCCAAAAAAAAATTGCATGCCAATACAAAATTATAGAACAAATAATTTCAAAAATAACCTTAAAAGGCCACCAGGCCTAATTCCTGATGAAAATAGGGCCCACTGTAAATGCCTTCTACAGAACTGAGTCCTATTGATCAGCTTGCTACTCCTATTTAGCTCAGACTATCCTTACAAAATTATACAGGCCCTGGACACTGATGAGCTATTAGACAATTCCCCTGTTCAGAAAGGATTCTTGTGAGCATGAGGACTTCAGCATCAGTAAAAGGACCTAACAATAGTTGAAGTGGTCACAACCATGCCCCACATTTCACTCTTGAGGAGTGGTCACACCTACATATTTGATGTTTTACGGACTGTTAAAATCTACAGACATCTGAGTGCTGTGGTGTTACAGGTTTCAAAAATGTTTAATGAGTGGAACTGTTATTTATTGGGTTTTGTTTAACAAATTTTGTTGTTGTGCTTCCAGCAACAATGAAGGGACAATCTTTCAGGAATATTGATTCTGATTATATTGAATAAAGGTTGTTTTTTGAATCAAATAAAAGTATAAATATAAAGCTGTGTGTAGGCTAATCTGGAGACAAGAAGTATTATTTAATTGGTTTGTGCTGATAGCTTGGTATTTTTTGTATTTAAATAAAACATCACAAGCACAGTTGTGACTTTTCATCTCTTTAGAGAAGTGGAAATTATCACATGCTTTAAAAAACATACTTTTTTTACTTACAAATCTATGCAAGTAAGAATTTTCAGACAACACAGTAAGATATTCTGCCTCCTAATAGCAAGATGAAAAGCTTTGTAATTTGTAAATAGGAGGGGAGAAGTAAAAAACAATACAAAACATACCCTAAACTGCAGTGTGCCTCAAAAAGAGTTGTTCAGTTTATAACTGCAATCCTTTTCCTTTTCTCTGTTGCATCAGAGCTGTATGTTCTGGTTGTATGCAGGGATTGACTTCTTCAATGGCCAGAGCAATGTATTTCTCTCCTTCAGAAGACCTTTATTTTCTTTATTTTACCCTGTATTTTAAAGAAGACCAATCTGAAAAAGGGCATTGAAAGGTGATGAATTTGTTATGGGAAAGACATCATAGAGCAAAGTTACAATATTAGGATACTGCTAGAATGCTCATTAATGTCATCTCATTTTTGCTGCTTACCATATTCCATATGCACCCAGCCTTGCACCTTTTCCTGGGCTGTTTGCTTTTAGCACCTTGCTCCTTTCTGTGTGTACCTCCAGCACTCCTACTTTTTATCTCATCAGCCATGAACTCCTCACCTTTTCCTTCAACAGCCCACTCCTGCTAGCTCACAGGGACTAGCAAAATGTTGCCCACACCTTAATTTCACACGCATTTTGATATTTTAAGACCCTGACAGTGTCTAGGCAGCTAATGGACTGAGACTGCAGCCACACATGCAGCTCTGCATTTTCTTGCAGTTGCTTTGTGCTTCCTCTGGTTGCAATGGACTCAGCAGTTGTGTCTGTCTCATCCTTACAAGCTGTGAGTTGTATAAGGAAGGATTTTCTTCCTTATGAGTTTTTTCAGACTGTGTAGTTCAGCTTGGCCAGAACATTTCTAGTGCAATAGTAACATACACTCAAGGGGTAATAGAAAATATTTGCTCACAAAAAGCTATCAAAGGTAATACATTTTGCTACCCTCTTTGATTAAAACAAGGAAAAGTTTTTGAGACAATAAGACTCAGTCTGAACAGTCGCTAACAACTCCGAAATTGATAGGGCTGTTTTTTAACTGCTAACTTGCTCTGAATCAAAAATTACTGCTTTTTATCAACACTGTGATAAAGCTAGCCAATTTATAGGGTTATCTAGCTTTTAATGGATTTATGTATGGAAATGCTCAAAAAATCAAAAATATTTGCAGTATTGTCTACAAAGCCTATAACATTATGTCATGCATGGGAATGTGCAGTATACTCAGTGATTGATTGCTTCCTATTTAAATTACACTTGCTGAATTCTGAGGGACTTTCATTTGAGATATAACATTTCTTTTCTAGTCCTTAAATAAATGCACGTTCACACACAAAAAGACATTGAACCTGACAGATATATTAACATTTGTTAGCAGGTCAAACTAAAACATTTTCAAGGACACAGTGTTCTCTTTGACCTGCTAACACTTAAGCAAGCTGCAACAGCCCTATATAATTCAGATTGTAATATGCTTTACTTAACCTTTGTTAACTAACACATGAAGGAACAGCTTTTCCTTTTAGTGAGGACAAAGCATGGTATTTCAAAAGGGCTTATGTGTGTTGAGAGTATGGCTCTGTACACAATTAAATCCTACATTTGACTGCTGAACCCATTCTTTCCTCTTCCCACCCAAATCCACATGGAAACAACAGAATAGGAAAAAAATTGTAGAATTGAAAATACTTTGAACTGTTTCCCATACCAAAATCAAAAAATAAATACATTATTTTCCATTTGTACATGATGTTCCCTTGTAGACAAAATGAGAGACATCTAAAGGTACTTGTCAGGAACAACCCAAGGAAATGAAGGATAAAATTCATGAATATGCTGCAAAATAAGATGCACTGGTTTATCCTTTAACTTAATCAGTGGTGCACATCCTATAATCTCCAAACTAAAACTCTCGCTCTTATTTCTGGGATTTGAGATCAGATTTTTGACAGCCCTCAGAAGAGCATGCCCTCACAAGAGTGCTATAGACTACCCCAGGCTCGTTCTCAGAGTATCTGGAGACCCAGGTAAGCATCCTCATCACTGCTGGAATCTCTCAAGTGCTATGGGTAACTCCTCTCCTGATTCTTTTTCACAAATCATTTAAGCACAGGACAAACTTTTTAGCAGCTTCTGTTTCAAGGAGTTCTACCCCACAAGAACAATGTCATCTGTTTGGAAGAAAATACTTCATTCAGACACACTCTTTGCCTAACTCAGATCTTCCATCAGGATTCAGAGGCCCTGTCACCACGTTTTTAACTCCTTCTAAGCCTTTTGAGCCTCCTAAGCCTTTTCACTGTGGTCTGTGATTAGACTTGACCTTTGTATAGGAAACACAAAGTAAGGGAACGAAAGGGTCCTGCCAGACACAGTCTGTCCTTAACAAAAATATTCTGTCAGTAAACAGGCTGATTCCTTGCAGGTGGAGAGTATTATCATGGTGAGCCTAGCAAATCTGGGGGAACACCATAGATAAAAAGCTATTATCACTGAGCCCTGGTTCCCCTGTCTGTAGGGTTATCTGGGGAATGTTCTTCCATCCCCTCACTGCAGTCACCCACTATATAGAATGAAAATGTGATTCTTAATTCAATTCCACAGTCTATCAGTTTTCCAAAACCCTCCCTTCTGACTCAGGAAGGTAAATGTTTCCTCTCTTGCCCTGTATCCATGTGCCTGGGTGTAGAAAAATTAAGGTTCCATAGGATATAATTGTGAAAGGTAAAATGAAGATTGGAGAGTTCAAATTATCTCACTTGAATGATGTAATCTGAGCATTCTACTTGAAGAAATTTGCAACAAAATCCCAAATTTCTTTTTAATTTCAAACACGTTTTATTGCAGTATTGTCAGTCCTGAATAGCTCATGGCACTGTGTAAGAGGAATATTGAAGATATAGATGTCTTGGATCTTATGGACCTTCAGATCTCATCTTGGACCATTCTGGGACCTCACACAAGTTTGCAGACTGGAACAATGATTTTAGAGATAATTGGCACTACAACTTACACTAAGGTAAAAATAATCCAACCTTGTAGGCAAATTTAATTTTCACTGTCGGTACAATGGATTCTGCTAGGGAGGACCTCAGAGAAGCAGTGAGATTTCTATTGGAAGCCTTTGAACAGAAACACTGACATTTTAGGAGGCAGATGGGAATGAGTGTCTAGGAGGAGATCCTGCAGTTTACAGGGTCTCAGGAAGCCGCAGCCATGGCCTCTCTCTTTTCCCACTTCTCATTGCTTCCCTATCATTTTCTGTCTATGTACAGTCAAACCACTGAAAAGATATCATTCCAATGTGGATTAGAATTGTGAAATAATATGAAAAACCACCATCTTCTGTTTATTTTCTTTTCCACCATTAATCCCCAGGAGAGATACAGAACTATCTGACTCTGTGATGCAACCTGTCAGTGGCTTAAAAGCAGGGCAAACAAGGAAGAAGATGGAGTTAGAATTGCAAAAAAAAAAAAAAAATAGAAGAGTTCTCAAGACCCTCCCTTGAAGGCCCTGGAAGATGTTAACATAAGGTCTCCTAGTGGCTAAGAGCAGTTCTGGAGGCACATCAGCAAAACTAAAATTTTAGAATAATAAAAGCTGAGAGAGCTTCTGTAACTCAGCATTTCCCCATTTTTAAAAGCACTAGTATGACAGGACCACTAAGTAAAGGGCTTCAGTTTTCTTATTTAAATAAACTAACAAAACACATCAATACCAAAGGGATACCTGCTGCATTACCCACAAGCAACATTTTTTTCTAGAGTACATAAATAGGGGAATACATGTTATTGTTCTATGTGTGAAAATTCAGGTTCATGGAAGGCTTCAAACACTCTCCAACACAGCTATTGTTTCCTTCCTCAGAGTGTTCAGAGCAATGGGGAGTACATGCAAGGAGAAGATTTCAATATCTGAAATACAGCCTGTGCCCACAGAGTAAACAGTTTCCTGGGTGTCTACTATCTTTCCTTCTCAGTTCCCTGGACTTACTAAGGAAATAGTTGAAATAAACTATGCTAAACAAGGAAGAGTGCCAGAAGAAAATAGATCATCTAAAAATATAAAGAACTGTGGAATAGTCTTTACAAGTAAAGGCTGAAATCTCTGACAAATCTCTGATATTCAGCCAGAGTTTCCTGCCTTGGCTTTCAGCTGTTCTTCAACACATATGATGAGTTATCAAATATTGCTCAGGAAATTGCTCAATTTTTGGTCAGAGCTCCTTACCAACCTGTTATTGTCTGTTTCTATGTGTTCCTGGTGTTCTAGGTTTCCACATCTGTAAATATTTAGTCATCACTCTACCAAATAGTTCACATTCTAAATTTATGTAAGGTTTTCCTTTGATTTTGTCAGGAATTACCACGCATGAAGAAAAATACTTTCATTAAAGAAAATTAATTTAAAAAATCTTTTAGGCAAATATATCATAATATTTGTCCCAATAAAAGGCAACAACTTGTTCTTTTGTCACTGTGTTGCTATAGCTATTTGGTATTCCCAGTTTTAAGTACAAATTGCAATTCTATTGTGAAGTTATGAAATGTCACATTTATGTTTTCAGCCTAAATAATGCTTAAGGAAATATTGTGTACATTAACACTCATAAGACTGATTAGTTAGTCTGGCTCTTTAGTTCACAGGTTCTTTGGTGTCACTCTATCATGTTAATAAGTATTCAGCACCTGAAATCTTTTTAAAGTATTATGTTATCCCTAATTGCCTCTATGTCACCTTCTCCATGTCACTACACACTAGTAAGAAATTATATTACAACTGTATCTCACAGTCTGCATCTCCCTGTTCAAATACCCAAAATTTTAGGTCAGTCTCCACAATTTGAAGTGGAACACGAAGGAGGTGGGAAAGTTTATATCTAATATTTCCACCTTCTACCTTTTCAAATGCATGAGTAAGCATTTCTGCTTTTAAGATGTGTGCTGTGAACCACAGCTTTAATCCTCAGCAAATCTACCCCAGGACAGACAGGCTGATCAATCCAAAGCTTCAGTCCCAGCTCTGCTGTTCCTCCTCTCTGTGCAGGGAAGGAGCCAGAGTCCTGGTGTGTACATTCCTTATACAGCTTCATCTATCATGGGTCTGGCAACAGCTACAGCTCCATTCTGAACCTGAGACTTTCCAGTAGGAGTTGAAACAGCACCTGCCAATAAACTCTTCCTCATGAGAAGATAAACAATGTTTTCCTATTAAAGTTAGATTATTGCACAATTTTGACTACATTGTGTCAGTTTTAATCAACTGCTTCGCTCTGATATTGCTTAAGGGAAAAATACAAGGAATATCATTTTCTCCTCAAATTTGTCATCAAGAGCACCATCTACCATCTTAAAAACTTTTCTCAAAACACAAGGTTTGCCAGTCTCAAAGGCTGTCCTCTCTGAGGTACATTAAACTAATTAGTAATTTAGCAGGAGCAGAGGGAAAGAAGTTCACTTCAGGCACTTTGGTAGACAGACAAAGAACAAAGTTCCTTTACCTGTATTAATACTTTAAAAAATAGAATTAATGTCCTGCAGCAAAAACAGTACCTGGAATGGTTTTATGGAGTCAGTGCTCCATTTGAAAAAAAATCACAACTAAAAATATTTAATGAAACTAATTAGGAACCAAATTGCTTTCCTTTCAACAGAAGGAAAACAATACTAATAAACAAATAATCTTAATGTATGTATTATAACAAATTCAGAGTCACCAGGATCCCAGACATAGGCTAGAGCATGGCAGTGTCTGCCTCCTACCAATAAAAATGTGATTCACACTGGGATGTGTGTCCAAATCCATGTCCCCACCCCAGCTGCAAGCAGCCACGAGACTTGCCCCAAACTCCATTTCACTATTCTGTTTCCCTTGTTGCTTGCCCTATTGATGAGAGTTCTACATATTTCCTTGGGCCAGTTGGATGATCCTACCTTCAGAATGCTTTGTTTTCAAATGCACAACACGGGTCTATCCCATTTCCAAAGCAGGGGTGGACAATGCTTTGTGTGGCCAAACAGAATTAGTTATTTCAGATATATTCAAGAGAAAAGAACAAAATCCTCTTCTTGTACATACACCCATCTCCCAAGTCAGCCCATGGCTAGTAGCCCTGACTTGTGACAATCTGTGCCCTCTAAGTCAAAGTTGTATCAAGTTAAGCATCTGCAGCCCAGCCCAGAACTGTAAAACAGACTCTGCTCTTTCCCAGCAGACTCCAAGTCCACCTAGTTTAAATGCTTCCAGTTACATTGGATGCAGGATATTTTCTATTTCAATAACTGTGCACAATTTTTAGAAAGAAGATAAACACACAAGAATTAATCAAATATCAAAAATCAGTATCTAGCTAGTCATTATTGCCTATAATGTGTTATACCTAATGCATAAAGTCAAAGGAATAAACTGAAAGGTTTTTATTTGTGATTAAAAAGAACAGAAAAGTATCCCAAGAGTGATTAAATGTGCTCTATTGACCTTTATTTTTTTATGTTTAACCTTTCAAACAAGCGGTTTTCATGATGAGAGCTTTCAAATCTTCTGCAAAATCCTTGTGAATTAGGAAATTATGCAGTGAACTGATATAAACTGTCTGGGTTCTGCGACTCTAGGTCAGCTGGTTTAAAATCATTTCCTTTAATCACAATGCAAGATATTTTTTAGTGAAATAATGTAATAAGTATTGGTTCTGTGATGATGATAGTTGGTATTACAGGTGAACCTTTGCATTACTTAATCTTTTCTTCTTTTAGCTATCAAAACCAAATATAAAACCATTGCACAATTCCCCTGATCATAAACTGCAGTTCACTTATTATTTTTAAGGGGATTTTGCTCACTTTGGTGCCATAACCCTATTGTTTTCTCTTGTAGGACCAAAAATTTCAATTGTAAATTGTTTATGAATGCAGTGAAAGGATTTCATTGATTTTTTTAGTATATATATGAGATTAATCTCAATTCTGTGGGAAGCAAACTACTGTTTATTGATGTCATCCCTACCTGACACAGGGATGGTAGAAAATTAGGAGTCAGAATGATATTTTTACTCCTCAGATAGTTTTTACCACATAGTTAAAGCATAAGCCATTCTAGCCATAATTACTTGAATACAATTAGTCACAGCAAAATATGAAATGCAGGAAAGAAAAATGATGTGTTCAATGTCAAACTTTCCCATGCTTGCTGGAGCTGGGCACTCCTCAGACTCACAGATCTTGTGACACCTGTAACCCTGCTGTAAGGGAAAATGACCACAGAAAGAGGGAGGAACAAGGGAGTTACTGCAAAAGTATCTAAATACCTAAATGTGTTATGTAAAACTTTTGTGTCAAGTGACTTGTCTAAATTGACACAGACACTTTTCAGAAGAAGAGAGGGTCCTCCAAGTCCCATAGAAATGGTTTAATTACCTCAGCCTTCTAGCATAGCAGGAGCTATAAGGCAATAGAATAATTACATAATAACAGTGCTTAAGAGCTCATCATTTAAACCATGCAAAGTGAACTGAAGAGTTGTAAACTGATATTTGGAAAGGTGACCTGAATGGAAAGCAGATATTTTTTTCAGTCACTTATTCTCTGAGCTGCAAAATTTGAATTCTAAACTACAGTTAAATGGAACCACTGACAATTATTATTTTTTAAATAACTTTAAAAACGATGAATAAATGAATTTTCTGCTGTCTGAGGATACTAGTACTAGAATGGTATGGTATAATTTAAAAACACTCTGAAACAAGCAAAGTCTCATCCTATTTCAGTTTCTTAATTTTACTTGTAAATTTTCACCACCATGCCATAAGTAAACTGCTTGCAGCATACTTTAATCATTTGCCAGACAGACACAGTCAAATAAGTGAGATTTCTGGGTAGGCCATTTGTCTTGGATTTGAATCCAAATGACAGAATTATTTGGATATAGCACAATTAAGTCTGTCCAGTTATGATGGCCATTTAATGAGCTTCAGCAAGGCAGTAGAGAGTTGGCTCTACCTGTCTAACCAGGGTTTTAATATGCCATAAAGCTAACATAATAAATAATTTAAGTGTAGAAACATTACAGAGCTAAGACTTTCCCAGTGACTCAGTAATGTGGATTGTCACACATGGAGACAGCCATCAGGAATCCAACCAAAAACAAAGGGAAAAAAGTAGATCACAATATTTGACTGCTAAATATTACAAATGTGTTGTCTGTCTTCACAGGGACACGTTATGGTTTGAGATAGTTGTAACTTTCACTTGACAGGAGTTTTGTGGCTCTGCCTATAGGTCTGCTCTCAGGAGTGATGTTGCTAGAAGGCACAGTCCTGGGGAAGAGTGAGTGGATGAATGAAGGAGGACAGGGAGCATCTCACAGAGTTGTATCAGAAATCATACGCTGCCCTGTTTTAAACAGATAACCTAAATGATTTCTATCAGGCACTAAATTAACCCAGCAGGGATTTCTGACTGTTCCAGGCAGAAAACTACTTTATTCATAAGAATAATTGGGTATCGGAGAGACCGTCATGTTTTGTGCCATGGGTCGTAAATGTTGGCTCATCCATAAGGGATTATCATGGGGTCTGGGCCTCTTTACCAAGGCAATTATACAGTTGGGTAAGTTCAGCAATGCCCTGAAACCTAGCTTTAGGACACAGTCAAGGTCCTAAACTAACAGGAGTTGGCCTTTTCAGTGACAAGCAGGAATGAAGTTGGCAGCACTGCCCTAGGAGCCTCCTCTGTCACTTATTACATGAACCAGCTGAAAGGAAATGGAAATTATGCTGGAAATGGAGAAATGCATGGAGGTGAGGGGGATAAGAGGACTGTCCACCTTTAAGAAGGAAATGTGAAAATTACGCTTAGTTATGGTCCTCCAGGAACAAAAGGAGGATATGATTTTTACATCTGCTAAATTTTCCAAGACCTCTCTTCTTTTTACAGACAAAAATACATAATTCAAAGACAAAACATTATTTCACCACCATAAAAAGTTCACAAGTTAGGAGGTAATTGCATTAGCACGCTGAGAAAAGAGAAGAGAATGCAAGAAATCCTGATTGGCGTTTCTCTGTTTAAAAGGAATTATTTTCCAATACCTGAGCATGCCCAGAGGAGCTAGTCTCTGAGCAGCTGTGAAACAGAACCTTTTTACTTCAGGGTTAGTGCAGGGAGCTCATTAGCACAGCCTCAACCCTCAGCTAAACAGCCTTGTTTGCATATTGAAGCAATAGAATGTGAAGGTGTTAAAAAGGAAGAATTGCAGCCGCCACTCCTGACTGACATGTCTATCTGGGCTCTTGTGTTTACAAGAGAATAACGAAGCTGCCCCAAAGCCCCTACTGGGCCTGATTATTATGCAGAGGCTTCTTAGATTATGTATAATTGATATCCATTTTCCCTCCAGCTAACCAATGGCAGCTCTCAGGAGTAATGCTCACTCTCCTGCATCTTACCAAGCAAGCAAACACTGGAAATTGCTATCTTTTGCTAGGCTTAATAATTTTTAAAGACCAAAAATTGACATTTACATTTTTCAGAAGCACAGATTACTGCACTGTTGGTGGGGTTTTCCTGCTAATAGCAATCAAACAGTGGAGATGCTGTATTTAAGGGTGATGGGGATCTGGGGATATGTTTGTGTATCATTTCTATATATTTATGTACACATAAGTTTAATGGACTGTGTATATAATGTGTGTGAATGCCTCAGTTTTTCCATACAATAACATTATGGCAACAAAAAGCAAGGACAAGTTCTGTAAACTTACTTTCTGCTGGTTTTTGTGAAAGATTTGCAAGGTGAGTTATGCAGGCAAGGACATTCCTTCAATTACATTTACTGGTCCCCTTTCTGCACTTACAATAGTTATCTTCATCCTTACAATTTAGGCCAAATGTTCAATTCCTAAAATTGACACAGGCATGAAATTAAGTAGTGCAGTGCTCATTTTTTATTGCTCAGATGTTTCTCTCCTCTTCTAAGAGAAAATCCCATTGAATTTCTTCCTCAAAAATGAGATATTACGTTCAACCTTTCAATTACAAAGAAGTTATGAGATATGAGAAAGGGGAGGTTTTTATTTCATTGACCATTTGGGGAGGGTTGGTTTGGGGTTTTTTTTCTGCTTCAGAGCTTTTGAAAATATGTTTGTGTGGGAGGATTGGGCACAATAATTTTTAAAGTTTTTCCAGTAGAGGGTTGATCTTGAAAATGAAATGCTAATAGCTTGAGATAAACACACAAAGTCTGTGTAACCCTCTCAGTGTGCTGCACTTCAATTCTGACCTTCAGCCTTTTTGCTGTTTTGGTCCTGGATATCTCTTCAGCACAAGCTGTCAGTCGCATGGAGAATTTTTATCCATACAAATAGTTTCCAGAATAAGGATGTGTCCAGTCCAATCATTTTCATGTCACCTTTCTCTCTAGAGGTGAAGACCTAGCTCACTAATCCTTCCTGCTACCTAACCTTGGCAGAATTTTAATTTTAATCTGCTCTCTGAGGAGATGCACAAGAAAATGAAAGGAATATTAATACATGGGCTGAACTAGGTTGAATGTGCAAAGGTGAAGTTTCTTTCAGTCACCTGGATATATATCTATTTAAAAGCACAGCCATTATGAGTGCACTAAATCCCCTCTCTGCACAGAGCAAGACAAATCAGCACAAAGGAAGATCATTAATTAATTTAACCACTTATACCTTCTGATTTCCTACCAAAAATCTACATACTTCTTCCATGCCCTGAATACCTGAGTAAAACTTGACAATAATAAGCAAGGAGCATATAACCTTTACATAGCTGATTTTTGTTCCAGTAACTTTTTGGAAACCAGAGAGCAGTCAAAAAACTGAACAGCTTGCAGCTGCCCTTACCTTAGCATACCTGCCTTTATGTTACAGAAACATAAATAGACAGAAACCAACTGTAGCAAAAAAAAAATCTGCCTGAAGAAAAGTCAGGAACAGTCCCAACAGGCAATCATTCATGTAATGATCTCCTGACCTGTATTTAACAAAAACTGCACACTAGTTCTAAGGAAGAGTGAAGTCAAATAGTCATTTCAGAGTTGCACCTTTGGCCAGTGGACCACAGGACTGCAGTCTGCACTGTCACACAAGGATTTCAGGCCACATAATTACATTCCCAAGCAGTGCTAGTCCTGCATTGACCACATAATAGGTCTTTTTTATAACATAAGCTTCTGCTTTTTACATAAGCCTCTGCAAAGTGGTTGCTGCAGTTCTACAGAGATTCCTGGTCACATATGTCTGTCTTTCCACCTCCTTTCAGGTGCTAACTTCTATTAAAAGAAGCTTTAATTAAATATTAATTTATTACTTATTTATTACATAGTGCTTTTCCATGCCACGAACTGCTGAGCTTGCCATACAGATCCTGTTTGATCTCTGGGAGGAAAGGAAGAAGGCTGAGTGTCCATGGGAGGGAGGGGGCATGATCTGTATTGAGATGCAGCCCACAGTATGAAAGACTTAGGTCACATCCAACACTTATAAATCTCAGGAGTGGCTATATTATAAGGCATGTTTGTGTTGTTCACACTCTCAGTGTGATTCTGAGGTGCTCCTCAAAATTATCTGTAGTGTTCTGCCATCACCTCTCCCTGGTAAAAAAGAGTTAGCACAAAGACAGTCTCATCCTTTTTCTTGCCTTTTCTTTAAGAACACTGAAGCACAAACCTTCTTGGACCACCATCAGTGTCCAAAAGAGGATGCAATGCTTTCCCTCTCTTCAGAAATATGGAACCACCCCACTGCTCTGTTTGGGGTCCTTCTGCAGGACTCTCATCCAGAGCAATCACATTTGGCCTGGTTTGCTATGGACTTGCAGAAGCGATCAGTGGAGGTTGGGGCTGGCTTTCACAACACAAATTTTGAACTCTTACAGTGATGTAACTCTTTTCCTTCTATCTTTGGCTCTGTAAATCTAAAATAAGGACACAAAGACACCCTTCTGAAGAGTAGACTCTGTTTCTCAGTATTCTTTCCCTGAGAAGAGATATTTAAAAAATGAATGCTTTTCTTTTATCATGGAGCACACTTTCCAAAGTCCATTTACCATCATCACCGGCAGAATATTTGTGCTGTGTGAGAAAAATATTTATCAGTAAATATTCCAGATGATGTACAGACTAGAGTTTTGGTCCAATTCTCCATATGATCAATCAACATCAATTAAGAAATATTCAATATTTGTTCCATGAAAGCATTTAAGTATTAACTTACATATTAAGACATAAATTTAAAAGGTTGACTGAAAACCTCATAAGAAGTTTTTATTTCTTTACATTTGATTTTAGATTAGACAACATTTTTCTCATCCCAGGTTGGTGATTTCCCAGGTCCAGAGGAAACCAAGGCACACAGCCATACTGGAAAATCAACATTTTAAATCAGGCAACACATCTTTTTTTATTTATTTTCTTATTATAATTTTGTTTGACACTAACAGGGGTCTTTTGAGTCACAGCTTCTGTGCCACCCTGATGGCACAGGGCCCACAGATGAAACCACAGCACAAGAACTGCAGGACATGGTTATAATAAAGAATAAAGGAAGTTCCAGGAACCTATAATCCAGAATACATTTTAGCTTGCCATTCAGTGTACTGTCCATTCAATACTATTCAGTGGAAGTGCCATACATAAAACAATAAAAAGTTTATTCTTGGTACTGGAATTCTCACCTGCAAGGAGGCAAAACACTCTAAAGTGGAGAGAAAATAATTTCTGGAATAAATATTTAATGACTTCTTCAAGAGGTTATCACAGGAAGGGAGGAGAACAAAGTATGCCATTCAAAGACTGCTCTTGTATAAGGTCAGTGAAATTTGTATTACAACTCTACTGAAATAAACATAATTTCCCCCTTAATTAAATTGTCCTTTTTTGCTGTTCTCAGACACACTGTGAAACACCTGAAACTTTCTGTATTCTAAAGAAACCGTCTGTATTTTCAAGTAAATACAGAAATAATTATCATCTCTTTTGTAGTCAAAACTCTGATTGTTCCATATTGTTTCCTAGTTCAACAAAGGAATTTAACACAATCCATTGTCCTGGAGCTACCTTAACATTTCATTTCCTCTATACCTTGCTGGGCTATAGCTATTGAATGTTATCTGAATCTCACTGACCTTAGTGCCTTACAAAATATTAATGCCTCAGAATTTACATAATTTTGTGTACAGGAATCACCAAGAAAATATGACAAATTAAAGCAATGCTCTTTGGAGAGACATTAAAGTACCACTGTGTAAGGCAATCACCTCTCCCAACTCAATGAGCTAAAATTTCAAGTCATAAGAATCTGTTTATGTCCAGAAAAGCATAGGTCCTAAAGTTTTCCAGACACTACAAAGAACAGTCACTTATTTATTTTCAAGACTGTTAGTCTTTCTGTCTTTCATATTTATCACTGTATTTCTCTTAATTTCCTGCCAGACCAGCTACAGGGATAGAATACCACAGAGACAAAGGAAAACTTCCACAGTTAAGTGCTACTTGCTTGGGCTGCTTTGTTTCTCAGAAGTCCTTTTTCAGACAGCACCTCATTGCAGCAACAAATTAATCACCAAAGCCCAGGTCTGGTAATGAAGTGCTATGGATTTGCAAGAGTTTGAAAGGCATTACATCTATTACCTGAAAGACAAATTAGGTGAGTGCTCAGCCTGGGAAAATTAGCACAGCAGCTCTGTCAGAGGCCAGTCCTCTTCTGGAGCAGTTATTAGTGAAGTTAGCAAAGTCTCAAAACACTCTGATTCATTTTTGACCTGTGCCAAGGAGTCATGTCTACAGTTGCACTTGAAATCTAGGACTGCATGGATTTTGGGTTGCCATTTACCACAGGTTTGGTGAAACAAACTATTCTCAAGTACTGGCATCATCCAGATCTTTGTTAGTACTTGCAGAGGCTGAGATTCAAATACAGGTTACTCATTAGTCCATTTTCATCCTTCCTCTTTCTAAGCCTGTCATAACTTTCATCGTATTCTGAAGCAACTATTGTGATATTTATCCCATCATTCAAGTGGCTAAATTAATTATATTTTATCTCAAAAAGTTTTTGCATTTTGCCCCTGAGACAACTGAGACTGTTGCCATAAGACAACACTTTCAGGAGATAGGATGGACAGATGTCTTTGGCTTTAAGCTAAAACAAGAGGATGAGGAAAGCACATATGCATAAATATGTAATTTCCTGAGTCCCACTGAAACTCCCTGCAGAAGTATTCAGAAATATGTCTCCTGTGACACTTGAGACTCAGTCCAAGACTGCTACAGCAATCAGTCTCTCAATGCTCCACTGAGCCTGTTCCGCTCAAGCTGCACAGTTCCCTGGAGAGGAAGAGTCAGCAACTCCTCTGAAAAGTGGTGTCCAAACTCCTCCTCGTGCAGATGGATCAAGTGCAAGAAATCATCCACCACCAAACAGAGCAGCTCACTTCTTGCAGAATGGATACTTTGAGACTGAGATGGAGCTTGGCTGCTTGCAGAGTAGGCCCTGCCATAGCTCAGTCGTGACAACTTTGCTCTGAATCCACCACAGCTACTCTATTTTTCTTTCAATTAGTATTACTGCAGCTGAAAGCAGAATCAATGCCAAGTAGATTGTATTGCTGACACAGCAATTGGGAGCTCAACAGAAAAAATGTATCTCCTACCCTTTTATTGGAAATTGATCTCTCAGCAATACAGAGAGAAAATGAAGTGTATATGGTGAGGTTTCCTATTAAAGCATCACCAAGCATGTCAAGGGCTGAACACATAGTGTATAAACAAATCAATCTCTGCCCCTTAGCTTTTTCTAAATCAAGACATTCTCCATCTCTCCAGGCATTACATTTTACTTATTTTCAGGATAGTAGAATTGCCCGGAGTTCATGGCATTTTCAGGATCATAATATGAGCCATTAAGCAAAACATATCCATTCAAGATTTTGTATTTAAAAAAAATTCTAACAATATCATAACCATGTTTCTGCATTATCCCAGGATATTATTTACCACATTTTTGCAGAGTGAGCAATTAATATGTTTCATTTAGTTTCCCTTACATTTCAGACACCTGTAAATATACATACAAAAAAAGCACAGAACATAAACATTTTTGTAATGATGCACACTGTGGGAATTCATTTCAACCACTTAAAAACACAGACTCTAAAATTAAGGTAGTTCCAAATAAAGCACATGTCCTCCTACCATAGGTGTCTAAGGCAAGTGTAACAAAGCTGAGTTTGCTCAGTCTAGGTGTCTAACATTAAGATGCTTGAAATTAGAGAAGATGAAAACCCACTGCTGTGTAGCAGACAAAGACAAAGGATTTGGGCCAGTGTGGAAGGACTGGGACCACCTTAACTTTGGTTAAAAACTTCAGAAGGTATGTAATACCTCCTATTATTCTTGGAGAATTAAGTTCCCTGATGACAAAAGGGATTTGTAATAAAAGAATATATTGTCATTCACTTAGTGAAGTAATTCATTTGAGAGATCATGTACAACTCTCCAGTGTTCAAATTCCTTCTCCTGTGATGAATTAGCTACTGTATGACATTTAGAAAATAATATTTATCTACAGCACAGGACAATTTGTAGGTGTGCAGGGCAGTGGTAAACTTTCAGAAATAAACTGATCCCCAAGTATGAGAAATTTTCTTAACCAAAATTCCTTCTGCATATCACACCCTCATCCAAACCTCACCACACTGACCTTATAAGTATCTCATTTAGGATTTATTGTTGCGTGTTACATCAGAAATCTACAGAGTTTTGATACTAAGAATGTTGAGCTGGACTTCCACCAAGACTTTTAGATGCTGATATTGAGAGAAATACCTATAATAATTAAACAGGTTGGACAGCCACTTAAAAAAACCCCACAGCTGCATTTTTACATTGTCAGATTTTTTTACATATTTTTAAAAACACAAATTTCACCAGAAGAGAAAGTGGGATGAGGTATGTGGGGACATGAAGAGCTCAGATTCTCTTCCAGGAATGAAGTCTGGGAATGACCAACAATCTGCTAGTTGTGGAAAATCCTACACCATGAGAACTAACAAGCAGTCTAAATAAAGAAATTAGTATAGATAGTAAGGTCTCCCCTGAATTCAAGGTAACAAAACACCTTTATGTAGGCAACCATCCTTTTAACCATCAGTCATCAGTTAATTCATAGTTGCCATAGCAGAAAGCAACTGAAGTATTTCAAAGAGTGTCATTTCAGAATTGCTGCCAGAAATTGGAGATGAAGGCTTATCAGCATGGAAAACACAAATCTGGCACAGACCTCATGTAAACTAACAGTAGCAAAGAAAGAGAGAGGCTGATGTTCAAATGCCCTTTTTTGTTTCCTTCCACCCTGCTTTGATATTGTAATTTCTAAGTTTAAATCACTAGAACACACTGGTCCCTTGCCTTAGTCAGTGTTTATCTGGCATCTACCAAAATGCAGCTTGGTTCCATTTTCCAGGTATTACAATAAAAATGTGCAAACAGTAAACACAATCATTCATTGAACTGATATTCTTTCTATTAATCTCTTTTACTAATTTTTTTCTGTATCTGCTAGCTAGGGACTTCATTAGAAATCTATGAGGAAGACTAAATAGTAATGTGAATAAACAAATTTTTCCATTAATATCTTACTTAATAAAAAGAATATTCAACAACCAGCTCCAACAGAAAGCTTCAGCTGACAAAATCTGTGCTTGCAACACAAAAAATCAGAAACATCTTCTCCATGTTACAAGTCAGTTAGAGAAGTTGTGATAGTGAAATTAGGATGTTCTACAGATACAACTACGGCACATTGTGTAGGGGAAGATGATGTTCTGTCACGACATTGATTTTTATAATTAGGAAAAAACAGATGACTTTTCCTGCACACAAACTTCAGAATGCAGAGTTATTCTTCGTGGTTACATATGATATTGCATTATCAGCTTCTGTTCTTCTTAGTTACTTCCACAGGGCATAAATCTTTATTTCATTGACCATTCCAACTCCCTAAAATAAATGCCTTCTACCATGTTAAAATTTTGTTTATAGACTAGGCTTTGCTTCTACCAGCACAAAGTTTTTTTATCTCTCTATTACAGTAGAGATATTATGTCTTTTTTCTGTTCTGCTGTTGCCTAATGAAACCCTTCCCAAAATTGTGCCATGCACTTTAAAACCACAGCAGGAAGCATTCTTACATTAGGAGTTTTGTTACCTAAATAAAGAAAATAAGAAGAGAATAAAAAAGAGGGTATATTACAGCTGGGAAACTGAGACACAGGCTGGTTTGCTCAAAAGTATTTTCCAAAGACCTACAATAAATCAATGGCAAAAAGACTGATTCCTTATTCCCTATTCAGTCTCCAACTTTCCTTTCTTTCATTATTTCCTCTTCTCCATGAATATTACTTACCCATACACATGAGCAAGATAACTATCATGACTGTTATGCTGTGCTATTCTGTAGCACTAAGGGTGAATAAAAATGCAGGCTATGGAGTGTTTCAGTTTTATACCCTGCTTTAGAATGTCACAGATCTCCACCCATACTGCTCTGCATCACTGTTCCCATAGTAACAAGATAACATGAGAGGCTTTGGTGTGTGTTACTGTTGCTGAAAGAGTCCAGCCTCAAGATGAGAATAACATATTAGACTTTGTAAATGAATTGAGATTTGTGCCTTTCGTGCAAAATATATCCCTGAATGATGTACCAACTTGAACAGTGAAGTTATTCAATTTGATGACAGTAAAAATTATAGATATAAAAGAAAACAGGTTTTAATGTGTGATGTGAACTGAAAATGCTTTTCCGTTTAGATAACAGGAGCTATAAGGCAACAGATTCCCATGCCAAATTAAAAATGTTTATAGTAAATTGACAGGAAGGAATTACTTGATGGTACTGGCATATAAGGACAAGCAAAAGACTGTAGAACATTTTTAATACAGGCTAGTGCCTCAAAATATAGGTGATGGCTGAGGAAAAGGTGTGATGTGAGATCACTCCATAGTACAGATGTGGTGGTAGCAACCCAGGTGTCTGCACATCCCAGCAGCTGAGATCTGGGAGATGACAGATGAGAAGTAAAAGAGCCCAATGAGAGGACAACAAGCTACAGTGGAGCTGAGAAATAGCAGCAGATACAATGGAAAAGGAGCTGATTTATGTGATGTGGTCAAAAAACTGCTGGGAATATGTACATAGAGGCTGTAGGACAGAAGAGAGGCAATGGCACTGCAAGGGTAAGTAAGAAAAAATCACATACAAGTTGTAGGTAAATAATTCACATTGAGCTCCAGGAACCATTTTTACCACTCCTAAAAACTTGACCTACGGTACAGCAATACCAACAAACCTCTTCCCACCACTGAGCTCAAAACCCACTACATAAGCTCACTTCCTGGTCTTATTTTTGGAACATTTTTCAGGATATCAGTTGGTTGATGGAACAGTTTGAAGTGCAAAGTATATGTAATAGGTAGTAAAACATAGGAAATTTCCTGACTGGCTCCCTGTGTGGCAGGAATGTGATTGAAATACTGTAATACGATGCACTCTTATAATTCAATTACTTTTTTCATATATTCTGGCTGTTTGTATTTTTTGTCTACGTTTTGATGTCTAAAAGTTAAATTGATTCAAAAAGTTTATAGAGTTGGAAGCGCTTCCCTCCAACTTGCCGAGATGTGCGTGGCTGGACTTGTATTCTCCTGCCATATGTATCTCTTTTAATGGTCCCGACTTCAAGGGCTGACAGCATTTCTTCATTTGATCAATAGCCTGAGCGGCTGCTACGTGCTCCGGTGTGCACAATGGAAGGGGCCCAGCAGCAGTACCTCTCTCAAAAAAAGCAGTAAGAAAAGTCACTCCTTTCCCCAGCATTCCTGCAGCTCTTCATCTGTGCTGAATGTCACCAAATCCAGAGGGCAGCTCCATGCTGGAGCGCTGTGCAGGTGGGGTCAGCAGCCATGGGAGAGCACAAAGGGGGGCTTGCATCAGTCAGGGCACAGCCAGCCCAGAAGAAATTAAATCACCTCCATTAAAACACTGGCCAAGCCTCACCACAAGGAAAGTCTTCAGTTAAATGCACTTTTCTTCTCTCAAAACTTCGCTTCACATCATTTGTGAGAGGAACGTAGGGAAACCTTTGTAAAATCAGGAGAGCTGGGGATAGGCTTGTGTGAAAGTATTAAAGTGTAACTGTATAGTCTACTGTGCCATTTTACACATAAAATAATCCATTCTCCTATTCCTGTTCCATTCAGGCTGGTGGAGACTCAAGTGGCTCTAATGAGACAAGAATGAGCAAAAGGCAGACATATAGACTGTGAACTGAGTTTCAGCAATAATGTTTCTCAGGGGCTGGTTATGCTCCTGAGTTTTAACCACCACTCACTTATTGAAGGATGATAACTGAAGTGAAGGTGAGTATAAACATGTATCTGTATGTGAACAAAAGTGAGATTTGCACCAAGGCATTCAGTGATCTCACTCCTCTCCCAGTGAACCAGTCCTCTGACCTGCCCCATGAAAGCTTTTCTTCTTCCTCCCTCACTGACAGCTCTGAGCATCCTTTTCATCCAGAGGTCTCTGCCATTTCAGATCACCGGCTCTACAGATGACTTTTGCTCTAGCCCTGCTCAGGTTTCGAGGGAGTTCAGAAAAGACCTCATGTTTTACAGAATTCATTCAACCTTTCAAACACAGTAAGGAATTTCAGAACCTATTGTATGCAGTGTCTGTCCATAATATGGCACACCACAAAACTTCCTGCCCTACCTGCAGATTATAGAGATGAAATGTATTTAACCTGCAGCACATGCAAGAGCAAGAAACAGCTAGAACTTTGCCCCATAGTAGGGACATGAGAAATATGAAAATCTGGTAAATCATTTGAAACAAAGCTTTCAGTAGAAAAGTGATACTATAGTAATGTTGAAAAATTGACTATCATAGGTGTTAGGATATGTTAGGAACTCTTCACCCTTTGCCTTGCAATGAGACTTGCTAGAAGATATAGTCTTAAGCTGAACCAAGGGAAATACAGGCTGGATACTAGGAAAAAGTTTTTTATGGAAAGAGTGATAAAATACTGGAATGGCCTGCCCAGGGAGGTGGTGGAGTCTCCACCATCCCTGGATGTGTTTAACAAAAGACTGGATGTGGAACTCGGTGCCATGGTTTAGTTGAGGTGTTAGGGCTGGGTTGGATTCAATGACCTTGAAGTTCTCTTCCAACCTGGTGACTCTGTGATTCTGTGATACCAGCAGGACTCCAGTCTCTAATCCTAAACTGATTTATTCCCAGAACAACAAACTGTAATAATATTCTTTAAAAGAAGATTACTCAGATTTGCTGGGTGAGATAAGTAAAGCAAAGCCTTTGGAGCTGTTTCACTCCTTCACACAGAGAATTTGAAGGGGAATTTTTTGTAGTGTTTTGTTTTACTGAGGGTTTTTTTGACAGTCTTTATTTGCAAGCCAGCAAGTTTCAGTGACTTCCTGCATTACATTGACCTCATCTCATTTGGTCTCCAGACAATTATTCTTCTGTTCATCACTTCTAAATGCTAGTTTTGAATCTGATTCTTGTTGCAGATCATACCTTGCACTACTGTCCCAACTCCCTGCTTCTTTGGAGCTGTTAATGTCATAATATCATATTAAACTGAAAACTGAGGCATATAAAGACATACAGATACTCATCCTATATTCTTGGTCCTTTTGTCTAAAAAGTATCAACTTCAAAAACTTTAATTTCAGAGAAAGTCTCAAGCATGGTCTGCTTTTCTGTGTTGGTTAGGAAATTTAGACTTACACTTAACCAACTCTTCAACCAGGAAAAAGAAAGAGAGAGAAAAGTAACATTATACATTCTCCATGGGTTGTATATTGTCAGCTACGCTGGAGGATTAGACACCCAGTCTTTTGCCCTATAAAACCTTCCTATGGTTGTTTTACTAAGAGCAGAGTTTCTCTTCAGATATTATAAATTAATTGCTTCCTTAGTGCTTCAGCTCAGCCCCAATTCCTGCAGACTCAGTTTTCCCTATTCCTGCTGCATTTATGGATTCCTGTGTCCTTTCTAAAGACAGATCTGCACAATATTGGTAGATGCAGTCTGTGCTAGCTTCTTCTCCTGGTATCCCATCACACTGACCCAGGAACCCGCTGTTATGTGACTCAGTTTTCATCACAATGTGTAGGGGAGAACAGAGGGTCACAAAGAGCACATGGAGTGCTTAGGGAAAGAGTACAGAAACAGATACAGTACAGAACTAATACTTTGTGATGTGCCTGCAGCATTTTCCAACCAGAGATTTAGAGAACTCCCCTACTAAAGACTGAATCAGGCCAATTATATCTAGTAGATACATACATACATATATATATATTTGTGTGTCTTGCATGCACATATATATGCATAAAAATCTCAAAATCCATTCATATTTTTATTTCCATAACAATTTGTGTGGAAAAAGTTCTAGGTATTGTTTTGCCAGCTTCTTGCTACATAGTAATTTTCAGCTCTTGTATTGTAAAAACATGGTAGAAAATTATTCTCCATTCCCTTCTCTGATTGTGATTTTCTATCCCCCTCTCATATTCCTATTGTCTTTATTTCAATGTGCCTTATCTGAAATAAGAGGTTTTAATTCATTTAATATATGTTCACGTAGAGATCTTTTTTACATTTATTGCCAAACATTTTGCCCTTCTGCCTAAATATGCTTGCTGGTTTATACATTTTGTCAGGGAAGATATTAAAACTTTTGGTAGTGTTTAATATCTAAGTTCACCCCTGGTTTATTAAAAAAATCCCCATACATCTGTGTTCTGCTCTTCTGGTCTCTGCCACCTCCCTGGCAGCATGAAATCATGACAAACCCAGCCTGCTGAGGAGGATCTGCTCAAAGCTAGCTGGTAAGAAATGCTCAGAGCAAGGAGATGCAACCACCAAATTCTCCCTTCTCTGGGATTTCATGAGCTCCAGACCAGGAGTAAAAAAGTCTTCTCATGAGGAACACTCCTTGGCATCATATATAAAATACTATATTTTTATACTGTGCTATAATACTGTAAACAGAGCACTCACTGGATCTGGGAGAACTCTGGTCCAGTTTCTCCCTTTCTGCTGTTGATGATCCCAAACCATCCTTCTCAGCTCCACAGGGGCACTCACAGAGGTGAACCTGCAGGTGCATCTCCTCACAAGTGACACCTGGATTGGTGGGGAAAGCATCCAGCCCACCCCAATGAGTCTGGGGGGTATTTTGTAAGGTTTTTTTTAAGCTTTAAAGGAAAGGATAGAAAGTGTCTAGAGGAGTAACAGGGCACTCTTCAAAGGGAAGAAACCTGGATTTAAATCCAGGGAACTGAGGAACTAACTGAGGTTTTCTGCATGCTGGTCAAAGGCTCCAACTCATGAGCTGATATACAAAGGGAAAAGAATGTTTATACTTTATAGCTTTGCTAAAGGATTTGGGGAGGGTGGCATTGGAATTTATCCTTTACTCTTAAATTCCCAATGTAAAAGCTTAATTTTTATGAACAAACCTGGACAGTTGTACACTATTCAGTGACACTCTTTCAAGAACAGAAAAACAAGACATTGTTTCCTATTTTTCCATGCATACAGGCTTCAGAACTGAGATTTCTAACCCAGTATAGCAGCACAAAATTAGGGAAATTTTGGCCAACAAGTCGCAGAATCTAGCAACACAGAAAGACAGGAAATTTTTTTACCTTTCTTTTTCCCTGGCTTTGTTGGTAAATTTTTCCTCTAGATATTGGAAACGAACAGAGCAAAAGGAAAGGTGGGCTTGAATTCAGAAGAACTGAAGCTTTGATCTTAAAGAAGTTAAAAGTCAGAGCACAGAGAGTACACATATCACTAGGTCAGGGGAAGTGATGTCACACTCATAATGAGCAACAACAATGCTTTTGAAAAAAACAACTTCAAAAAATGCCCCCTAGATATTACATCAAGGGGTATGTTTGCATGTTAACTGCCCCCAAGCAATCTTTTATATTAAACTGCTTTATGTGCAAGACTTCCAGATCGTTTACAGGGCAAGTGCTTAGGAAAGTAGGGGCTTTCCAAGCGCCTGAAAAGATTGTCTGACTGATTGTCTGTCTACAGGTTTTCTTTTAAAGTTATTTTAAGTATATGATTCCATCCCAGCTATTTAACTCAGGAACCTGCCAATCACACACTGCCTAATTGAACTCTTGGATACTGTAGGATTGCAAGCCACAAAGCATATGAAAAAAAAAAAAAAAAAGGGAATAAAGGGGTTTTGGCTGCTATTTCATTCTTCAAACCCAGTTTGAAAAGGTCAAATTTCAGATTGCACAGCCCCATTGAGACCCAGGGACTAAACTGGGACAATCAAAAAAATTTAAAAAGCTAATTTTTTTCTTCCATTTTTGAAAAGCAAGAGGAGGTCTTTAATACTACTTACTTGCTGGGGCTGATAGCAAGGTCTTAGGGTGGGGAAAGGACAATGAAAACTGAAAAAGGGAGACGTGAGTCAGTTTTTGCACTGCTGAGCTGCTAAATGATGACTGACTGACTGTATGACATCCCCTTCAGACACTGGTAATCCTGTCCTGTCTTGTTCGATTTTTTTCCTTCAAAGAGAAAATATGGAAAAACAAAAAGAATTAGGGTCTAAATAAGGGAAAATACTTCTGGAATACATTCTACAAAAAGCTAGAAATAAACTGTATTTCACAACAGTTGGACTGTGGTTCTGAGCCAAAGCCCCCTGAGGTTAAGCACAAACCTCCTTGATTTCAACATGTCAGAACCCAAACCTCAGTGTTTTACGGAAATGAGAGTGGCAGTATTTATCTTGGCATGTATTAAACAAATTTAAACTACTTATTTAATCAGCATACAAATGTTTTATCATTGTTTCCATGTTTATTGATTGACTCATAAATATGTGTGACCTCAACTGGCATAAAACCTTGGGACTCCACCAACTCCAGTGGAGTAGTGAGAGTTAATGTCAGCAGAGAGATCTGAACAATAAAGGAGAAGGGACTTTACACAGTCATGGCCATCCATGCTCTTAAATGAAATATGACTCAGTGAGCTCATCATATTGGCTGAAAAGCAGTTACTCTGAGGAACAAAAAGCATCTGACCACATGTAGCAGGTGATTTGCAATGGTGATCACCCCCAAATGTTGTCAGCAGTATGTATTTGATATTTAAGGGGTCAGTGTTAATTCTACTGACCTTATTTGCAGAACTTCATCCTGTGAGAATTAGTGACTGTCAGGCTGCACACTTTACATAGCTGTCTACTGGATGTTTTACTTCTAGTGATTTCTTTTTCACCTGAGGCTCTTCGGTCATGTAACTTCAACAATCAGTTTTGGCCCAGAGCAGCACAGACCTCAGTCACAGAGAAGCAAGTATTCACATGCAAGCTTGCTACTAAAGCACCAGGGAGAAGAGTGAGTACACAAAAGCTTAAGAAATTGGAATCTGAGTTGAATCATCACACAGTCAGCTAAACTACTAGCTCTGTAATTAGCCTTTTTGGAGGTCTTTTAATTGTTAATTCCTTTTCTGGTTATAATTGCTTTATTGAATCTAAATTAATCCAATTTTTAAGAAATAATCATGCAATTCTAATGGTTACATAAAATTAAAAATATGGAAACTACTTTGAGAACTAATTTAGATTAGGCTCTGTTGAAAAATTAGTCTTGGGAATGGTTTGTTAGCAGGAACATTGAGTTGCAAGGATGAGAGGGGTTAATATTTCATTTACACAGTGTATGCAAAGTAGTTTTATTTAAAAATTCACTAAATTGGGAGTATCCACTGCATATGGAGAGCAAGTCAGTGCCAAATCAGAACTGGATCCATGCCAAGGAAAGAGAGCCAGGGGTTAGACATCTGTAAAGTGTTGGATGGGATGAAGACAAAGGTAAAACACTTTGGTTCATTACACATCTAGGCTATTTCCTAGCTACTCATGTAAATCAAATTTTCCAGACCAAACCCAGCATATCTAAAGATGGACATTTGCATATTTTTCAGTACACAGAAATTTTATTGGGTCCCATAAGGACTGACTTAACCTGAATATATACCACTGGAATACCCAAGGTCTTATCTGACCCAGTCTGGGATAGAAAAAAAATATATATCTTCCAGGTGTCTGGAACTTCCAACACTACCAGGAATTACCTCATTATCCCACAGCACTCCTCTTTATCCCTCATCAGATAAAGAGTATGGGGGGAAGGACATGGAAACATGAGAAGGAGAACAGATAAAAGGAAACTAGGAAGAAGAAAAACATGTTGAGTCTTAATTGAGCTTGGAGAGGAAGCAGGAGGAGAAAAACACAGTTGGCTGGTTTATGATTTATTCTCTTTAGTGATCTGTGTTTGCGGTAGATTGAAACGTGCTCTTGTTCCTAATATATATTTTATTCCTTGTTTATCAAGTGTGAAGTCAAGGATGAACAAGTTTAAGTTGTGGGCAAAGTATGATGCTTCTTTAGAGCCAGTCTCATGAGGAACCATGTTGTGAAGCCAAGTGAGCATGTTAACATTTTTCAAGCAGTTACACATCATTCTACCCTGAGCCTCAGCTCAAGGAACACATCGGTTTCATGTGTTGAAATAAACGTTTAAATGTATTAAACTTTATATTATCCTTTATATGCATAATGTGAAATCTTGATGCCCAGTGCTTCACCAAGAAAACATCACTGACTGAGCACAAGAAAAGAAATTGAGGCTAAGTTTGGAAAGAGGAAGCAGAATGGAAGAGCAGAGCCAGATACACAAACCAAAGGAAATACAATTTTCTTTCTCTTTCTCCATTCACATATAAAAGAAGGGAGAAGATGACCACATTTGGAGAGGCAGCAGGAGAGAACAGTACAGTGAACAGAGATTACTGGTTTCATAAATAATTATAACTATTGAATCAGACTTTGCGCTTTGATTCCTGTTTGTGGACTATTTCACTGACTTTAAGAGAATTTCTATGGATTCTATGTTTACATGCACATTTAAAATTCCATATTCATATGTACAGATATGTATCATCTTTTATACAAAATACTTTGTGGAGAGTTGAGGTTCCAGCAGGCTCCTAAATAAATGAGCATTTAGGAGACCATCACATTTAGCCCTGATAAAAATGAAGTGAGGGTTTGAAACTAGCCCAATACTCCTAAGTGTCCAGCTGCCCTTTGAAAGCAAGTGTTTAATAAAATGTTATCTTTAAAATACAGTTCTCTATCTCTTACACACAACTGAAGAACAGCCAATTCAGCAATGAAGCTTGACAGCTGCTCAGAGGAATTCTGTGGCTCTAAGTGCTGTTGTCTTCACTTGGTTATGCCATCAGTAACTCTGAGCTTATGGAACTTTTAACTAAACATATTTTTAATTGTGCACAGAGAGGGATTTTACCACACACAGCTATGAAATGATCCCTTGTTCTAGCAAAATTTTTCCCATGATCACAAATTTCATAATTCTATAGACAAAAAAAATCTATATCATCTGAAAGTATGTCTCAAAGTCCACATACATATTTAATGCTATTAACATAGTGAGGCAAATTTTTTAGTCCTAATTCCTGTTTCATATAGAAGTGAAAGAAAACTGAAAGCAACCTATGGAATCAATAAGTTGCCTATAGGCAATTTGAGGTACTTAGTAATATTTTTCTCTATTGTTTTAGTAACACTTTACAGAGAACTAAATTAAATATATTAAAAGACAAACCATCAGCATGCTTCTTATTTCTCATTACAAAATACCAGCCCTCATGTCTTATTTGCTTTTTTAAACTGCAAGTACTTCTTGCCTCCTTCACTTTTGCTTTAGTTGAGGAGATTAAGCTACACAAGGTATAACAACATCTGTACAGTGCCAGTTATCTCTGTCTAGAGGATACATACAGGGTGTTCTAGAACACTGGGCTGGCCTGATCATGCATTCCTCAATGATCCAATATCCAGGAAAGAGACATAAAAAGATGCATAATCACATTAACTATGGAAGTAGCACGAATTAATAAATGCCAGTATAAAAAGATGGCAGAAGCTCAGAGCAGAAATACATCCAAGAGCTCAGGAGCATGTCTGTGACAGAATTTGAAAGGGAAAAAACACATCATGAGAAGAAGACACTTTTAAGTACTTTATTAGGAAGAGAAGAAAAGGTAATAGTTAACAACAAAATACAGTTTATTACTAGCAAATACACTAAAGTGTCGACTCAGACAGGGTTACAGGAGTGAAGTTATACCTTTTAATAAACTGACTAATTTAGTATTAAAAATCAAAAATCTCTTCAGGAAAACAAATCCCATCACAGAAGGAGATGCTTGTCCATTTTCCAACTATATCAACTGGGTTAATGGGAGAGATTTTTTTTTCTCCATACCTGTTCCTTGTTTATACTTTTAGGCTATCATACTTTCAGCATTATCACTTTATATTAAAAGCATTGAATGATCTTTTTCTTTTAGTCTTTGCTTAAAAGATCAGTTTTAATGTCAGAGCCAACCCCATTAAAATCATAAATAGAAGAGTGAAAATAAAGTTTTTTAAAAAAAGAAAAAAATCAGTAGAATCTACATAGATATTGTAGTTGTTTTCAAGTTGGTTGGGTCTGTTCCAATTCAGTTCTGAGAACACTGAAAGTATTTTATTAGCCATTAGCAATTGTCTTTAGCAACTTGAGGGACACAGATTCCAGAAGTCTAGAAAGGGCAAAAATGTCAGAAGGGATAAGAGAGCTTAACTTCAATAATCAGAAAAGTATCAGAAGAAATAATAAAAAGGTCTGTTTGTAAGGAACTTGAACATGAACAGGATGTAAGAGACAAATGAATTTCTAATAAATAAATCATGTAAGAGTAAATTTATTTCTCTTTACAGTAGAAAAGAAGCTTTATGGACATAAAAGAAAAAATACTGTCATGCATCTGGATTTTGGCTTTTGACATCTCACAGGACATTTGCATAGACAGGCAGATTTGAGGTATGTAGTTATTTGGAAAATCCTATTCACAGAATTAGTTACCAATAGTTATGAGTGATTCATTTTTAAGTAAGCAAGAGGCATCAGGATAGGTTCTGCAAGAATCTGCATGACAAGTTCATTATTGAACTGGTAGATGATTAAGATGCTTTTGCATTTGAAAATTACACTAAGCTAAAAAGACTTCAAATCCATCAGAGTGCAGAATGTACCTTTTTAATTAGCTTGGTGCACAGCAGAAATCTGAATGCAGCTAAGCAATTAAGTTCATTCACATGTACCTATACAAGTAAAATTACCTGCACAAATACAAAAAGGAGAATGACTAACCAAACACAGTGCAAAAAAGAATCTGGTAATTTGAACACATTACAAACAAGCAATAAAACTGTACAATTGTCTAAGAAGCAATCATGCTGTCTTAGATAAAAGTAATGCATTTTATGTTAAACACACAAAATATTCCTTCGTTTTTACTCAGAGGTAAATCTTTACCTGGTAATCCTTTACCTGGATCCCTGTGACTACTGCAGGTTATCACATGTCAATATAATACAAGAACCAGCTGGAGAAAGTCACAGAACCTGAAATAGAAATAAGCTTAAAAAATTTTTTCTAGCATAAGACTTTGCAATAACTAAGCTTGCAAAGCTTAATTCAGGAGGGGAAAGTCTAGGAAGAGGCTTGATAGCAGTTCTCAAATTTTCAGAAAGATTTTTTGTGAAAGCAGGCAATGAATTGTTTTTGATACTCTCTGAAAAACAGAAAAGATTGTAATAAGGGAGAATTAGGTTAGAGGTGAGAGAAATAATACAGTGTGAAAGGCCAACTAAGCAATGAGTAATAGACTTACAGAGATTTTTTCCTGATTGTTAGAAATTTTAAGGAGGAGCAAGCCAAGCAACAGTGAGAACTGGTTTTCTGTATTGTTCCTCTTTCAGAGCACACTTTTGAGTTTATTTCATAAATATTGTACAAAAAGTATTATTATCAAACAGTATGCAATGTTCTACTCTTGCTCTATTGTATAGATTGTGATGCTAAACATATTAAAAGTGTTATAATGTAAATTGAATATGAAAAATGAAAGTAAAATGAATGCCTTAAACAAGAAATCAAAATCTCTTTAACTAGGCAGCATGCTAATGACTACAGCAGAGGAACTGAAACTGGAGAGATACAGGTTTCTCACAGATTTTTCCCAGTAGACCATTGCTTTCTGTACAAATATTTTATTGATCCAAAAAGATTAAAGTTTAGTTATTAATTACACCCACAAAATTGAATGTCTTTGAGAGTGGTCCATATTGCATTGGCTTCTAAGGTTACTGCATGCTAAACTATTGTCTGTTTCATCATATTAAAAAGCAAATAAAATAAAATTTGTTTCTCTATCCTGTAGCTTTGACATGTCCATTATTTCAGAAATATTGATTCTTATCACTTTTTTCCCACTCTGAACTTTTCAGTAGGTCATTAGTTATCTAATACAGTGGATGATATTTACATCATACAGGCATGATTATCAACTAACCTAAAGATTTGATATATGTATCAGAATACCATACAGAGGAAAATCCTTTAAGCAGACAAAATAATGAAAATTACCCTTTGGACCATTGAGAGGGAAGGTGGTCCCCATCCTGTCTTATATAACTGGATTCAAATATTCTCTACTTTGTTGTAGCCTCCAAGCCTTTGTCCCTTCTTACCTTAATATTTCTGAGAGAAATAACATATGAATATTTAATTAAGCCTGTGATATGTTCCATTTCCAGCTCTTTATAGTGCTTTAATAGGACTCCTGAACTGTTAAACAGACCTCTTCATCTGGGTGGAAAAGTACCACTGAAGCCAAGAGAAATTCTGCACACAAAGCTGGAGAGGACCAAGCCCAAGAATAGAGAGCAGGCAGTGTGCTGATCTTACCCACACCACATCTGAAAGTCCTTTTCTTTCATAAAACACGTTTCCTAGTCTTAAAAAATAACAGGGAATAGTGAAGAACAGCTAAAACAGCTAGAACTGCTAAAAGCAGCAAATGTCCCTATTGCTGTGCACTCATAAAACTCACAAGTCTTTCACACTACTCACAATGGTAAATATATGCTTGAAAAAGTGTTCACAAGATCACACTTGCAAGTATGGATCCATGTACTTAGAACAAATCTACGTATATATACAGATTTCCTAATAAAAGTGAGCTACTAGGAACACCTCATAAAATATAGCACTGTGAGAAAAGATTATTTCAGAAAGTTTCTTAGCATCATCAGCAGGATTTCTCAAAAATCAATGCCATCAAAAATAGGATTTGAGAGAGGTTTAAAAGTTATTTTTAAAGGAAAATACACATACTTTCTGACAGGAACGCGAAAGCTTATGGCAAGCTATACAAAACCACAACCTTCTGCTGCTCTGATATTATTCCCAGTTCCCACTTATTGGACTACATGCCAAAGCAGCTAAGATGACAAAGTCCAGGAATAATTGTGTTGGAGCTTTAGAGCCACCTCTGGATCTGTCACTTTGTTGCTAGTCTTCCTCATCCTCCAAAAGGCCATTTCCTTTCCTTTCAACATTTTTTCCCATCATTTGTCTGGTTTTTATCCATTCATTAGCAACATTCCACTCAAACCCTTTGTCCATCCTGTGATACACAAGATGTGCTTAGAGGACCTTCAGGCTGTGAGTGCAAGTTTTGCTCAGGTGGGCAGATGGATTTAGGAAAATGGAAAATGCACACCTGGAGCCTTCCTGCTGAAACACAGCCTGCACACAGTCTGAAACCTTCACTAATACATACCACACCCTCTTAGTCAAGTACCAGTTTCCCATTACAATGTTGGGTTCTTTTCCTGACTAGACCCCACTTCAAAATGGAAAATGCAGACTTGGTCCCATATTTCATGTTCATGTCTTGTTCAAATCAGGAAAGTTGAGTGTGCTGTCTGTAAGCAGCTTAAGGACAGAGTTGGATTTGATCTGAATTCTGTATTCTGCCACTGAGATAAAAACAGAACTCTTGCTTTTTAGGGGATGTTTAGGCAACACTCAGACAGAAAACTCCTGAGAGCATCCAGAATGCATGTCAAAACCTAAAAGTGTTTGAGTCATTCCCAGAATGTTATAGCTGTTCCTCCCATGAGAATGCACAGAGAAAATGTTGGAGTGCAGGTTCTGTGGTGTGCAATAAGTCATCCATCATTCCTCCTCCCACTTTTCTACACTGTGTAGATGTTTTGAGCCCACAAATAAGCCCATTAAACCCTGCATGAGACACGGGGTCTTAGAAAATGGCTGGGAGGAAGAGGAAGAAACCAGGGTCACACCTAGGTGCAGGCCCCACACTGTCAGACCTCCTCACAGCTTCCCAAGTGTTGCCAATGTCTGAAGCTGCAAACAGAGGCTGTGCCTGTGCTTGGAGTCAGGCTGGGAGGGCACAGAGATGCTCATTAGCACAAGGTCCCTCGTTAGGCACACTGTGGAGGTACCACCTCTGCCAGCTCAGCTGCCATGGGTCCCTGGGCCCAAAGGCAGTCACAGCCCTGTGCACAAGTCCCTGGAGCAGCAGCAAAGCAGCCCTTGCTCCTACAGGGCACACTGAGACAGCCAGGGAGCATCCTCCCCTCACAGGGGATTCACAGTGCCCCTCAGAGGCTGCTGCAAGGGTGGCAGGGTGGGCAGCCAGGGCACTCTGTCTCCATGACACCTTCAACAGAGCCACAAGGCACCAGGCCTTGAGCTCCAGCCATCACACCAACCACCTCAATCACCCTGTTTGTAAACCACAGTTACAACATCCTGTACAAATAAGGGCTTGTCAGCAAGAATGAGATCCTTCAGGGCAAAGCTGCAGTCAGTGCTTGCATGATATGCTGCAAGCAAGTTGCTGGGCATCCTCTTCATCATCATCCTGTTGTCCCTGCACAGTGCCCTGTCAAAAGTGCCATTGCTGCCCACTGGGGTACGGGCACCAAGAACCCTGGATGAGCAGGGCAGAATCCTGGATGAGCAGGGCACAGGAAACAGGCTCTAATCTGCCTTCCTTCCTTCTTGGCCTCGGTTTTGATCCATCACAATGTGATGTGATTGGTGGCCTATGGAGAAAGGGAATGAGCCTGAATTCTCCTTTATTTGGGCACTGGACACATATTCAGCAGACCAAAGGGGAGGTATTACATCCTTAGCAAGCTCCATCCAAGTAGCTCCACACTATAAACTGCATGCTTGCAGTTCACAAGCACAAAGCTTTTCTCCAGTGACAAGACACATTCACACCATAAGTTCCTTAAGGTCCAGTTTTCACATGAAGATTAAGCCTGTACTTTCTAGGAATAACAGAAAATGTTATGTATGCATTGATAGATTGAAAAATAGTAAAAATATCTTCTCAAAAATATTAAAATGCGCATTAGGAGCCATTATGAAAAGCCAGTGATATTGCACAGTATGGATCACATTCTTATCTCCAGAATATCCTGACCTGAATCTATCTTTATTCAGCTTTTTCAGAAAGATAGAATAATCCCTGGGGATTTCACCAAACACAAAGAGGCAAAGTGATGTGTTTACAGCAGGGAAAACAGCGATTCAGAAATATTCTTCTTCAACCCATTAGCTGTCAAACAATATTTCTTCACCTTATTAACAGCTAAGAGATCATGAGAATTAATCACTGTGATTAATTGTGCTTCTAGATAAGATGTATATTGCAGATTGTGTTTTATTATGTCTGGGGTTGGGGGAGAAATCACACAGATGACTGCTGCAAACTCAGTTCTTGCTGCTCAGCTAAAAATAGTGCTCACAACATATGTGAAAACCATCAGGCTCTATTCTGAGGTGGGAAATGGCTGAAGAAAAGTGTTCTGGTAAACAAACCCTTCCTGATGGCTCTGGCAGTGAGCACAACTTCTGGTTCCTTCTGCTGACAAAATCTGCCTCACTCCTCCCTGCTAATAAAGCAAGGCTGCATGTTAGGGAAGGCTGAGAGCACTGACACAGAAACAGAGGAATCTTGGTGTCAGCCTTGGAAAACCCCAGCCAAAGCTGCATTTTTTATCAAACCATCTCCTGGGAATGGCCCGGGTGTTCACTGCAGCTCAAATCTCAGCTGTTGATACCATCACCTCCCTGCCAGCCCTCAGCACAGGCTCAGCAGTGCTCAGCCCCACATGGCAGACACAACAGATGCATTAGAGATTCTTGAGGACAACAATTTCACAGCCTGTAGGCAGCTTCTTTCAGTGCTGCTCAGAAGCTTAGAAAGGTTTTTGTCTCACTAGAGTCTTCTCTGCTACAGTTTAAGCACATTTTTCTTTCCTGCCCACTAAAAATATGGAGAACAAACTATCCTCATTTGTACCCCCCTCAGTTTGCATTTGAACGTCCTAGACAGGGTCACTGAGACTGCTAACAATATTTCACACAGTTCAGAACTGTTCAGTGCTCATATACCATCCTGTTCCAGAAAGTACACAGGATGCAGCAGGGCTGCTGCATGTCATCATTTGATGGAAAATATGTTTAAGGTATCACAGGCCTCTGCTCTGTTCTGCAGTGTCACAGCAGATCTCCAGTGCCTGGATGGAACATCATTTAATGGTTTGTATTCCCACCTTACCAATCACATGCACAGTGCTGACTGCAACTGTGCCAAACATCCCACAAGTACCCCTGCCAGGAAGCCTGGGAATCTATTCCCTTTCATACATTAAGCCATTCTTACACAAGCATAAAATATGCCTGCTGACTTTTCTATTACTAAACACACCACAAAACTGAGATGCTGTTTGTCCAATGTATTTAGTCTGCAAGCAGTCACAATGGGTTGTATTCATACCATCCCCCTGGAAAGTTTGCACAATCATCCTTCAGATGTGCCCACCCCTTTCCAGTGACTATGAGGAGACTTTTAGTGCACAATCACATCTTAGTCTGATATCTAAAGTGGACAGTGAGTCAATCTTGCATCAGCACCCACATGGGTGGTTATCTCAGCATAGGGCTTGAAGCATATGCAATATTTGAGTAAAATCATGCAACAGACCTCCCACAGGCATTAAGGCTGGCAAAATGCAGAGGCTCAAATACTCCCAAAAGAAGCACCCCAGTCCTGAGTTAAATTAATTCTCTTCCAAATATAAGTGAAAGCACAGAAAATATTTTGCAGTCATCAGTCTAACTGTGATGAGAGGCATCTAAAGAAGAAGCCTTCATTTTGAGTCACTGGTCATTGGACACACACACCCTTTAGGTGGTTAGTACTGAGTTTCACAGTATAAATAACCTGTTGCAAATTTCTCTGTAGCTGTCCAGATCTTCAGAGAGAGTAGCACTGACATTTAGAATATGTTCATTGTTTTCCTTTTCCTTTATTTTTGACCACTATGGTTTAAGAACAGACTTTGATACAGCCCATGACATGCCTGAGGGTATTTTTAAAAAGCGGTATGGGGGAAGAGGAAGAATAAATGAAAATAAGGCCTGATATAATTAGTAATTCATATGTTTTCAGATGTTTCCTTCTCGAGATCTTGCATAGAGCAACTGTATCAAATCACCAGTAGTTTAAGTTTTTCAGTTCATGTTTTCCAGAGTAATGTTGTTTTCACTTCACATCATCTGAACAAACAAGTGAAGTATTCCTTCCCCCACAAACACCAGCACATGCTCATGCATGCTTCTGTCTTTGGTCTGTATAAGGTAGCTTGGCACCAAAAAAATATATGATTAAGTTTTAACAAGTGTCAAAACCAAGAGGCTCACAGACACTTGCCTGGAGATCAGAATGATGTTTAGGTGCTTTCTGAAATTCAAATTAGCAAGTGTCATTCTTCCTGCCTTCTACCACACATCAGGGAATGTTTGATCTGCAGAGAGAGAATGAGACACAGAAAATGAGCAAGTGAGAAACCTCCAGGATCTGGAGGCTCAGACTTCCCAGTCCCCAGCATTACCACTGTCTCTAGGAGCATGTGAATAATCATGGTTACTCTTGCTTACATGGTTCTATTGCAGGGCACCAATGTAAGAGACTTTAGAACTGAATTACTCATAAATATGTAGGTCAAGGATTTCAGCATAGAACAACATTGCAATTAACAATTCAAAATGCTGCCACTGAAAGTAATTTTTGACACTATTAGCTAGAAGTGAGCAGACATGCCTTTGTTAACTTATGCTGTAATCTATCATTTGTCATACAATATCAATGCAAAAAAACAACCTCCAAGATAATTGATCAGAAAATTCATAATCTTTTTGTTGTTGTTGTTTGCTAAAGCACACATTTTATAAAGGTTCTTGTGATCTCATGTTACTGCCATGTTGCTCAGAAATAAAAGATGTTGCAAGGAAAAGGAGGAGATCTAACATCTCATGACCTATATGGGTTCTTTATTGTTAAAAATGCTAAATTTATGTAGTTTCTGTATCGGGGGAAAATTACATTAATTAGAATACAGAAAGTATATTTTATACATCAACTTCAATACAAATTTTATACTACAGAGTGGTTTGTATTAATGTATTAACGCTTACCTATATCTACCTTTCATAACTCTCTAAGACACTATTACACAAGTCCTTGAAAAAATATGCCAACAACCAGAAAAAGATTTGCAGTAGCAAAGAGAAATATATGAGCAATAGTGTTCTTCTGTCATTTTTAACTGAAAACTCTTAAGTCTAGTGAACTGTAAGATCTACATCTTTTGTCCACCTGAGTATCCTATTAAGTTGCAGCTGGCATATTGCGAAGGGAAGGAAAGAAAAAAATGAAAAAGAAACCAAGTATCAGGAAAATAGGAATTGTCCAAGAAACAGGCTTTATCCTCTTGCTTGTGCTCAGTCAGTCCTGTAGTATCAGTCTTCTATTTTCACTTCTGCAAGCAAGCTTCTCTTTGCATGCCCAGATCTGAACAGTCCATCATCCAATCTTACACTGAGCCAGGGGCTGAGTTTTAATGAGTTTTAACTGTATAGGCATTTTACATACATTTTAAATACTAACTCCCCTCTCCTGTCATTGGAAAGGAAAAAAAATGACATCTAGTTTATATTGGATCTTTTAATTTTATATTGGCTTGTTGAATTTGGGACTAATCCTTTCTTGAATACTGATGCAACTTTGGGTATTGATAGAAGCAATGCAAAAAAAAAAAAAGGGACAGGGGAAGAAAATGTATGAACAAGGCACCATGAAGTCTTTATCTCTTCTGTGTTTTTTCCTGTAGTTTCATGGCTTTGCTTTCAATCCATGATCAAATTGAACAAGGTCCCACACACCAAATTCTGCCAAGAGAGGCAGTGGAGTGGTCGTGCACCAGGCCCATGGCACACAGCAGAGGAACCTCTTCCCTGACTCCTCATTGTTGAAAGATGGACTAAATGCAGCCCTGTCAAACCATGATGCATCTAATTCCCAAGTGTCCTCTTTTCCTGCTCACAGTGTGGTGCAAGGCAAGGACAAAGAGGAATTAACACATTTGAAGCTACATATGCCTCTTATTTTTAATAAGAGTTCACATACATACAAAAGAGGTACAATTGCTAAGTCTTATTAACAAAGAATCCATCTACTGTGACTGGCTAACCAGTTTGATATGTATCCATCCCTGGAAGTGTTCAAGGCCAGCTTGGATGGGACTCAGAGCAACCTGGTCTAGTGGGAGGTGTCCCTGCCCATGGCAGGAGGGTTGGAACTGGATGATCTCTGAGGTCCCTTCCAGCCCAAGCCATTTTACAGTTCTTTAATTCTATGAGTACAGGGTGTTCTGTGTACCTTAAAGTCTTTGCAATGACCCTCCAGCTTGTCTTTGACTGCTGCTAATTTTAATGTGGCTATTTTCAGTAGACAGAAAGATTGGAATGCTTTCTGAAAAATACAAGAAGCTTTAGAATAATGAAGGGTCCGTATCTGAAGACATTATTTTTTGCTTTATTCTTATTATTTTCTTTGGCATATCCAACAATGTGTTCTTTTAGACTGGTGCAATTCATTCAGAAAAGGTATCATAACAGAAAGCTTGAACTGCAGTGCAAGAAAGCAACAAAGAATCACTGTTTCTGCCTTGTCCTAAAGACTTTTTCCAAGTATGTATATATACACATAAATGTCTTTATTTATAGCTCTGTTGAACTACAGAAGTGAAGAGAGAGAAAAGCACTGAATAATTCATCAAATTTTCTTCCTTTATTACACAGATCCAATTTTCCCACATAAACATGTAAAACCAAACTGAATTCTAACAAATTATTAATATTAAAGATGCAGCTAGAGGATTTCATCCCAAAGAAAAATAATCTTGCTCGTCAGCACTGGCAGAGTTTCTGTGACTTCAGCTAGGTTCAGGCACACAGGTCTGAGGCAGCCATCCCTGTCTCTGTGCCTAATGCCAATGTAGGTGACAGAGTCCAGTGATTAAGAAGTCTCATCCTAGACAGAGATGTAAAACAAACCATTTACCTGCATTATAAAAGTGTCTATTTATCTCACTAAAAATAAGAGGAGCCCAAATATCTATCTCATGTATGGAGATCTACCCCACAGATGCTTAAATTCATGAGAGATTAAAAATTTGCTGTGTCTCCTTTCTGATAAACCAACTTACACAAGTTGAATTACGACTACAGAAACAGTGTCAGGCAAATACATAACAAAATTCAAGAATATGCTACATATCCTGTTACCTTCAAGCTACTGCAGGCAATTCCAGTCAAAATATACTCTGGGAATACCCAGCCGGACCCATTGCAAATTTCATATGTCAATAAAAAAATTCTCCTATGACAGAAGAACTTTGACTTGACTGCAGTGAAATTGAACTTTATGCAGAGAACATCCTTGCTATAGTGTTTACTAATTTAGCTTGCAAGGCTGTGTTTAGAGGGATATCAAGAATTAACCAGCATGTTCTCTATTTGTGGATTATGTGTGTAATTCCCCAATCTGAAAGAGGAGCATATATATCTAAAAATAAAGCTCCATACACTGCTTCCCAGTAGACAATTGCTTACTCATTTTAAATGTATGTTTGCTTAAAATTTTGTTCCCTGGGATGGCCTAATGAAATATACATTTCATTTTAGCAGGGATTCCCAAAGGAATCAGCTGCCAGGCAGCCTTTTTCTAGCTCCTTCCGTGCAAACTATGTAAAGCAGGACACCAAATCTGCACTAGCAGGCAGCACTCAGGAATTAGAGTTTCATCTCTGTTTATGCTGGCAGCCTGAGGAGTACGTGGATCTGAACAATTCTGTTAGTATATTGATAATTCATCCCTAGCAATTTGTTACCTGACATTAATTTCCTACAAAATCACAGTATCTTAATTTGCTCCATATAAAATCACTTTTAGGAAAGTCAGAAGTTAAGAGGAAATTACAATGAAATTTCCTTAGTTATGAATGCTTGCAGTATTTTGGCATCCCAAAGTCCTGCAAGACTCACAGCTTAATTTTAGCTGATTTTGTCTTAGACAATGGAGATATTAACTCTTCCAGCTAAAAATCTACCTTAAATTCTGTCTTACATTCTGAAACCATGAAGACAGATTAGAAAAACAGACTGAAGAAAGTTTAAAATATTGCATAAAGTTTATAACTACCAGACTTTGTACCAAAGACCACGTAATATATCAAACATGGTAACACACACCATCTGCATTGCTAGATAGAGTTAAATATCTATATGGCACATGAAAGGACATATGTATGGAGAAAAATTTATTGTATAAGTTTTTCATGTTCTGAATGAATATAATGTTTTCTTCATTTTATAGATAAATTATATTTTATATACAATACTGTTTATAAGTAGATTATTATTTTTATTATATATTAATGATTTTATTTATATTACTATAAATCCTTAAAAATCAGTGTCACAATCAAAACAATAAAAGTACATAACAGGCCTTTGGCTGAAATAAAGGACAGGGAAATTAAAGTATACTTCTTGGCAGGAGTCCTGAAGACATTTATATCAGGAGTCATTTAAAATTAAATCAAAAGAGATTCAGGCATCACTGGCTATAAGTAATATCAGCCAGGAAAACTAACCTCTATGAAATGATACTGAAAAATAAATTTAAATGTACTCTTTTCCATCAAAGCTTTTACAGAGTAAATGTCTTGAAAGACATTTACTGAACTAACAGACAGATCTGAATCTCTCACTCAACACATAATCAAGATGAAACTATAGCTAGTTTTATGGAAGAAAATAGAGGTAAACTCCAGAGACAACTATGGTCTCTAGAGAGGAAATAATTATACTTAGTTATGAAAAGAGTTGGAAAATATCAAAGGACCAAAACTGTCTCAGAGCTTTTATCCAGCAGCTAATAGCAGAGGTGGGTGGCAATTTGCTACAAGGAGAGTGGAAAGTGGGCAACTCACAATACTGCTAAATGAAAGAGTTAGGAAATTTAATTTCATGCTCTGGGTCTTTGTAGGCTCAGTAAGGTATTCACAGAAAACCCTAGAGTTCAGGACAATTTGGCATTGAAAGAGGAAAGGAGCTGTTAGTTTTGAAAGAGAATATCAAGAGGCAGCAGGATTCGTCATGAGACAGTTATACGAAAATCATTTTGCAGATTTGAAGAGTTGAACATCAAAATACACAACAGCACCCTTCTGTTTAAAAGTGTTATAAAAACCCTTCTGACTCTTTTCCAAACCAGATTGCTGGAGCCATACTGGTCCCCAGTCTTGCCACGTGTCATATTCCATTCCCCTGCAGGGACACAGCAATATCAGCTCTGCAGCTTTAGGCCAAGGAAGGAAACAATCTCTCAGGTTTCTCCAGCAGGTGATCAGATATGGTACCAGCCTCCCCAAGGTGTCAGCCATCAGCAGTCACAGCTTTCCCCAGGACACCACACAGCAAAATCCATCTGGCTCCCAATCACACTATTTATCACCTCAGTAAAAAGATAAAGATATTTTGTTAAAGGAACTGTTACCCTCATACTGAAAAAGGATTTGCAAGACTGTAATTGTTTCATAAATATATACAATTGTTCATTACAATTACAGTATAAGTGGCCAGATTACTTAAATGAAACCATTTATCTCCCCTTAGATGCAACAAGCCCATTAGTTTTTTCTCTTCTGAGGCTGCAGTTTGACAGTTCTGAGGTGACATGGTTATCTAAAAAAATAGACCCTAGCTTCTTGTCCTGGTTCCAGCTGGGATAGAGATAATTTTCTTACTAGTGCTGTGGGTTTGGTTTCAGTATGAGAAAAGTGTTGACAACAAGCAGTGGCTTAGCTGTTGCTCATTGTGCTTACTCTAAATCAAGGACCTTTCAGTTTCCCATGCCCTGCAGCGAGGAGGGGGACAAGAAGCCAGGAGAGAGCATGGCCAGGACAGCTGATCTGAAGTGGCCAAAAGTATCTTCTATACCACAGAACATCTTGCTCAGTGCATCAGCTGGGAGGAGCTGGCTGGGAGGGGCTGATGGCTGCTCAGGGACAGCCTGGGCTCCAGTCAGTGGGTGGTAAGGAATTGCAGTGTCTATCATTTGTCTATCAAGAGTTTTATTTCCCTTTCTATTTTTGTTGTTTTGCTTTTCATTATTGTTGTTGCTGTTATTACATTTTATTCAGTTCAATCCAATTATTAAGCTATTCATCTCAAGCCACAGGTCTGATCTTTTTTCTGACTCTCCTCCCCATGCCAGTGGGGGCATGGGGTGAAAACTGAGCATCTGCATTGTACTTTGTTGCCAGCTGGGGCTAAATTGACAATTCTTTTTCCCTTCCTGGAATTTATTTCCACCTCCATGCCACCCCAGGCTGCACAAGTGCTAAGACCACCTATTCCTCCAAAGGATCAACTCCTCCATCCAATTTACCAAGCAGCTGCAGCAGGTCTGGGTGCAGAGTTAATGCCAGAGGCAGGGAGAGGGAAGCAGCCAGAGCAGGATGATGCCAGGGCTCAGATGCCTCACACACAACAACTGAACCCCAAAACACCTCAGCTCAGTTTGATGACAATGTCCCATAAGAACCCCAAGTGATTGGAGACCTGAAATTTTTAGTTGCAAATGTAATTATTCTGTAAAAGAATCAGGTAACAAAGGCTGCTACAACCATTCATTTATAAGTTTGTTAGATTTATGACTAAAATTGAATTGAAAGAGAAGATACAGAAAAAAAATTAAAAGAACTATACTAAATAAACACATTAATATCTACTGCAACTCTGTATCTATTGTTCACTGAAACTGCCACGATTCTATTTTATTGTCTCTTTTATTAAGAAAGCAATAATAATCATCTGCCCTGATAGCATTTTTACTTATCTTAATAAATGTAAAAAATAGTTCAATTTCTGCATTAAATCAAAATTTTTAAAAAGCTTCTTCCTTAAGTTTTACCTCTATTAAATTTTGCTGGATTGCTCTACTCTTCATTACTGTTGTCTCTCAAAATATCACCTTCTCTTCAACTGTAAATAGCCCAGGAAAATAGTTCAAACCTTAAAGGGAAACTTCCAAAGAAAAGATATTTTTCACTCATAACTGAGACCTTTCCCAAGGGAACAGGACACTTTTAGAGGTGTTAGTGCTTCATGTTTGTAGCAATGGAAAAAAAGTGTATAGAAATAATGGGTTGGCTGAGTTTATTATGAACCTGTTAGGAGATTCAGGGCAAATAAGAGTCAAGGTAAAACAAAGTTATGGTGAAAAGCTTGTAGAATTTGTAATAGTGTCAATATCTTTGCTTCCATCTTCTAAATTGCCAATTGTCAAATGTCATCACTGCTCAGGCTGTTAGCTGCTCATTTGATTACAGCATAGATCCCTCTCTGGAGCATGGCTCTGTCTGTGTGAAATCACAAAATGTGCTTGTGCAGGTGCAAAAGCTTGGGACAACAAGAGGGTGATATTTAAAGTGTTTTGTTGCCTTTTAAATACATAGTTACTTCTACAACAAAACAAACACAGAACTACTAAGTTGTTTGCTTCTATTTGTCCTTAAAGGATTTGTGGCTGGATGTACTTCAGTAGTTGCCAAGAGTTCTCGCAGAGTTTTAATACTAATTTATGATGAAGCATACCAAATGAACCACAAGTCATTTAAGAAAATGAAATAAGGAAACTTTTGAGGTTTTAGCAGGAAAACAGACTGGAGTGTGAGTAGTCTGATGTAAATGAATAGATGGCCTCAATGAAAATGAAAGAGAAGAAAACTCCCTCCTGGGGTTTATTATGCCTCTTGAGCTGTTGGTAGTAAAGTTAATTTTTACATGCTTTGAGGTGATTAAGAACTCAGGCATCACTCTAAATGTAAATAAGTCCTGTCTCATTTCCTTGCAGTTAGCTGATTGCAGCAGTCACCAGCTACTTAGCTTGCTGATATATTTGAGATCTGTAGTCTAGTTCATAATTAACCCTCTTCATATGAAGTGATAATGTTAGCAAGCCTGTTGTTGAACATATATAACTAGGATGTGACATATTCACTCACTAGGGAAGGAGAAGGTTTATATCTATAAATCATCAGGGCACTATTTGAAGCAAAAATATCACAGAACAGAAACCAACATAGAAATGGAGTTTGTTTCAATTTACACTGGATGCAGCTTAAAAATGCGACCAAAATATATGCAGTTTAGAACCTTCAGCATAAACAGACTAACTATTTATAGTATTAAGGAAACCATTAAAGCTTTACCTATTCCTCCCCATCAGGTCTACTAAACAGAAAATTTCAATAACCTGTAGTTGAATATCACAAATGAAAACTCTCAAATGATAAATGCATATATATATATAAATGCACATATAAATGCAATCTCAAATGTAATGCATATATACAAACAATTAAGAATTAACATTAATAATCCTGTTCAAGGCAGTGACCAGGACCCTTGAAATCTGTATTCTCATTCCCATATCTGGAACTGAGATGGTTTCATGGCTAGTCACTTCAAAAGTGACTAATTCTGTTCACCAGATTGTAATTATCTAACCTAGGTCATGCTAAGCCATAAAAAATGAAAATTGCTCTACTGGATACTGAAATAGTGAGGCAACCAATATCCATCTCTGGGACAAGCTCCCCAGCTTGTGGCCATGGACCCGAGCCTGTGGGGGTTCAAGAGGTGTTTGGACACTGCTCTTAGAAAATCTAATTTTTAGTTTGCCTTGGGTAGAGTCAGGACCTGGACATGATGACCCTCACGGGTCCCTTCCAAGTCAGGATATTCTATGATTCACTGAAGAGTAAAGATACAGGTTTTATTAACACAACACAGGTATTCAAGTAGTCCCAAGCCCAGAAAACCGGGGTTCAAATCCTAGCCCCAAACTCTTGTAGTGAAACACATTTATGACCTACCACCATCTTTCTTTATGATCCACAAAGGGGTCTGATATTTGTCCAGACATATTATAAATACTTAAATATTTCAAGGCAAAGGGAGACCTACAGACATTTTCACTTTAATGTCTACCTGCAAAGTCAGTAATTTCATATGCTTAGTCAAATAAAATTTAAACCTTTTTTTTTTAGTCAATTACTTTTATTCACTTGAATACCAGAAGAATTGTCAAAGGAAAATGTAAACAAAATAAACATAAAATTTTCACAGGTCTCGTCTAACCCAAAAAGCAGAAAAATCTCACAGTTGTTAGGTACACCTCTGCCTTGCAGAGAAAGAGATTGTGCATCTAACCATAGCAGATCAGAACAAACAAAGAGAGAAAATAAGATTCATCAGCAAATAAACTAGAGAGAAACTGGTAATTTCCAAAGAAATAGCAAAATGCTAAAATCATTATAAATAAGCTCTACAAAAATGTAGTTGCTCTTTTCCTAGCACTGGTATTTAAACAGGTAAGTGAAAAAAGAAGAAATGTTCTAAACTGATCAGGATAAACACTTCCTAAAGTTGCTGGCAGTCTGAGCTCAGCTAGAATCTGCCCAACCAACAATTCTATTTCTGCTCCAAGACTGTCACAAGTTAATTAGTAAATTTGCTGAACCAAAATTGACTACAACCATTTTGGAAATAAAGTCTTTTCTGTGAATTTTACTCCCAGTTTCCTTCCTCCCACTGAAAAGTTTCACTCTACTTTGTTTTCAGATTAAATATTTCATTACAGTCTTACCTGACAAACATCTTCAATATAAATTAACATCTGGATTGCTAATTCTTTCCTTTAATAACTGACAACAAACTATAGCAATATCCAGCTAATGAGTAATATTTGACTGCATTTTAATTATTAGCTTTTACAAAAGCTACCGGAAGAGTTTTTCTTCTACCCCGCTCTTCTCCAACTTCTGTATCAAATTACAGTTAGTATTATCTATATCTTTATACCTCACAGTTGTAGCTAGGAGAAGATAGGGAGGGAAAATGGGTTGATCTAGTCATCTATTAATGTCAGGGAGCTTCAGGCTAGACCTATTCAGTAGGGGAGAAACAGTGTTATTGCTCTCAGTAAATTGAGGCAGGCTGCGTCAATCTTGCAAACAAAAATTCTCCAGTTGTTCACATTTACTAAATAAAGGCTCTCTGACCAGCTGCCTGCTGACAGCCACAGAACTGCAGCAGCAAGAAACATTGCATATCTCTCAGGCACCCGCAGGGAAAACAACGTTGCCCCATAAAAGGTTCCCAGAATTTCCAAGCAGCAAACAAAAAGGCACCGAGGAATCACTAGAAAGTACATTTGAAACAGGAGTCTGATTATATCATTATATACACAAATTATTTGTTAGGAGCTGGTTGTAACATCACCAGCAAGCGAGATCCTTTCTTCATTTTTATTCCATATTCTAAACATTGTTGACTTCATAATTTATTTTTTAAATTATGCCAGCTTTAGAAGTTAGGCTTGAATATACCTGTACATGGATATGTGTACTCAGTGATTGTGAACAGTCAAATTAACCTATGATATCTAGATTATAACCAGAAATTAATCTTTGAAAAAAACTCTCAAAGCAAAGTAACACTTGCCAGACAGCACACTTCAATATTCATTTTAGCAAGCACAGCGGCTACCTATTTCTGTGTTTGAAATTCAGGCCCTCTGCAAAGTGCTTTAAAATCACTTCAGAATTCTACATCAATGCCCTTATTTGAATCACATTATTAGCAGGTGGACATTCTCTCAAAGGCCAGAGTCACAGCCCATAACAATACCAATTAATAAATGTGGATTTAGAGAGGTGATTTCTGTTATATCCTGCTTGCCAGTGATCTGATAAAAACTTCCAGTAACTATAGTGCCCCATGAGAAGGTATGCGGGCAATGAGCAGGTCATTTTGCTCCTTTGCTCTGAATTTTTCATAGGGCTTCTCTTTTGTGTGCTAAATGAGGACAGATTCTTTGCATGGAACTTCTCCACCCCTCAACTCTCCTCCACACACCATGACAGACCCACTCCCACAGAAAACAGGTCACATCCACTCTTTTCCTCCACAGAATCATAAAATGGTTTGGGTTGGAAGGGGCCACGAAGATCATCCAGTTCCAAGCCCCTGCTGTGGGCAGGAACACCTTTCAGTAGACTGCATTGCTTCTGTCTGGGGCTGCTCAGTCACAGCCTAAAGGGAACCTAAAAGCTTTTTCATCTCACTGACTGGCCTCAGCACAGGTATTGGAAATCCTGGCAGGCCTTTCCACCCATCTGCGTGGTCACCTTAATGCAGCAGCAGTCAGGGAGCCAAGCAGCAGCAGATGGACACAAGGAGATCTGTGCAGGTGCCGCAGTCCTGGGCTGTGTGCACTGCCTGCCCACTCAGCTGAACACAGGACACAGCCCCACTGGGAACAGGGTTCTCTCCACTCATGACTGCCTAAAAGCAATCATCCCAAAAACATATGGGGTTTTTCAAGCCTTTAGATTTTTAAAACAGTCTTGTTTTTCATAGAGCTAAAAAAGATGTCTAACCAGTTCTGAAAGTTCATAAACAGCAACCAGTACAAAGTGTACAAACCCACAGTACGTGTTGGCACCTTGGTGTAGTTGAAATGGTCAAGCATTCTTTCACAATACTTTGCTATGGATTACAATGTCCTTCACTGTACCACTGCATTAATGGAACCTTTCCCATGCCTTACCAGTCTGGGATAACAACACATTGTTCAGAGTACTGCTGACATTAATAATGAAATGCCATAGGAATAAAATCCCTTTAGCAGGGCAGGAGCACACAGCCCTGATGCAGTCCCAAGTTTGGCTTCCCCAAGTGAAACTCTGGAGGATGCTCAGCCTCAGCATCCCTCAAGTGCAGAGTATTAGTGGGTGCTCACCATCTCTCACAGTGTGAGCAAGACTGAGCAGCTCCAGCCCACACTGGCTGCCTGGGTGAAGATTTTCTCATCTTATCCTCAAAGCTTTTCAAGCCCTGATCCTAACAAAGGTCTTAGGAGACTTTTTAATCTTCATACTTCTCAAACTCAATTTAATTTAGCTGCTTCTCTCAAATCAAGTCAAAGACTTAGAGGGATTTGAGGAGAAATACAATCTTCTTTCATTAAAAGCCAGGTCTTATCACAGATCTCTGTGATTTGTATTGTCCAGGCAATAGGGGAGATCATGTAACTGGGAGTGTTTATTTTCTATGAGGCAATTAAGTTTGAGAGATATGATTGTAATTCCATGTGCTTACTCCCAGAACTATGTACTCACACCTGGGCTGGGTCTGGTCACTCTGGCACCAGTTGCTGCAGTTATTTTTGTGTGCACATATCAAGGGCTTTGCGAGGTCAAAGAAGACCATTCATTTGAGACTTGAAAAGCCTTGTCAGTGTAAACAAAATTCTTATCAATTTGAGAAAAATATTGGATTTTTATATCCCATTGCTCTTTTCTAATCAGATCTACAGAAATGAAACATGAACAGAAACAGAGCAAAACAGAAAGTACATGATTACATACGAAGTGCTCTCCAGTTTAGAAGATGGGGAGGGTTCTCATTTTATTTTTTATTTTGCACCCTGTTTTAGTATCTCCTGGGAAAAAAAAAAAAAAAAAAAAAAAAAAGGGGAAAAAAAAAAAAAAAAAAAAAGGGGAAAGAAAGAAAAAAGAAAAAAATCCACCACCCCAAAAAAACCCAACAATTAATTTACAGGACAGAGAGAAAATTGCCTGGACAAGGCTATGGCTTGCCAAGCAAGGACAGCCACAACTGCTGATTACAAAAATGCAGTTTTCTGTTTTGACTGAGGATGAGCTTTTCCAGTAAAGTATGATGCCAATTAGCATTTACTGTACATCAAAAAGACTGGTTCCTAACCTTTTGTGACACTAGAAAGAGCTGAGGACACTTCAGTTAGTCATATGATATACAGGTACTCAGTTAATCATAAAGCACAAACACCCTTCTCAGATAATCACACAAGAACTGCTAATTATGAAAATAATAGGTTCTACTGGAAAAAAATAACCAAACACCTATTCTAAAACTTTTCTCCTGGGCAAGGTGATTTCTTCTCTTTTCTTATACTGATGTTTATTACATTCAGTCTTTGCTCAAGGGATTTTCTTCCTGCAGCTTTCTGCTCTCAGCTACGTCTAATCTTTCACACCTGTTCAGAATCTTTAACCCTTAAATTCCTTCATGTTGATATCTCTCTTAATTAACTTCACTGCTTGTAACAGAAATCATATAACTATGAAGAATTTGATATGAAATTTGGTTCTTAATCACTTTAATTTATATACTCTAAGATATGATACGAATCAACCCATATTTCTCAGTCAGTGGCCAGTTCCTGCTTGCCTGAGTTCTCCCACTCTCAATAATTTCTGCCCAAAGATCAGCCAGATGAAGCTGATCCCAGTGAAGTTTCTGGTGACAAACAGAAACAAAACAAGCAGTAGCATTTTGAGCCCTAGTGCATTCTCCTTATGACTGAGGACCTATACTATTGAATTAGGATTAATTAGTACTGATTTATATGCTTGTGCTGAATTAGAATGTCATGAGTTCATCAGTGTCATTTATCATCTTCAGCATGAGAAGTGTACTTAGTCCTGATCAACTGCAAATTGTCCTCAGGTTAAATACCAGTGTTGTCCTGCAGCATCAGAAATGTCCACAGAACCTAAAAAACTTGCACTACCTCTTGCAGTATTTAACAAGAAATGCTGCATTATCTCAGATGTTTGTCAGTTTCTATAATAACATCCCACATAATACTGAATATAACTAAAACAATTAAATAATATGTTCAAGGTAACTTATGTCTAAAATATTGGTTAAAACCAAAACTGTCATTTACTTGGCACACTGGGACTTCCACCACAAAAGTAAATTTTGAAGACTACTCAAGACTACATGATAAAACTCTTACAGACCCAACTATCTCCTGAAAACCTTGGTTTCCACAGTTCCATATGTATACATGCATACAGATGCTCATGTACTTCAAAATAAAAAAAAAAAAATCCAAGATGTATTATTGCAAAATCTTTATCTTAAAAAAAAGTAGGTCAAATGCAGCAGGTGTTACTTATGTTGGTTAATATGGCTGTGGAAGGCAGGATGCTGGCTGGTGTAAGGAACTGTAGGATGCAAAGGTCTAAATGGAAATGAGTTTATAAGGGTTTATCTCTAGAGACAAAGTGATTAGTCTGTCAAAATGATTATTGAAAAAGAGCAGTCTCTGACAGGGAAAAAAAACAGATAGAATGAGGGTCATAGGGGGATAGTGTGCATTGTTCAAATATTGATAAATAAGCTGCAGAGAAGAGGGTCAAGCCAGAGGAACCAGACACAGCAATGGAATTGCCTATTTACCAGATGAGGAGAATGACCAAGGTGAAAATCCATTGCAAATGGATGGGGCACAAGGATGCAGAAAGACAGACAGACCCATGTGAAAATCTTAGGAATCCCTTTGACAGGGAATGGAGCAGTAACTGCCAAATCTCCAGATTTACAGGCAGTAGGAATGCAGCCACACCAATCAGCCAAAACCTCTCTTTTCCAATCAAATTAAGGTTTAACAGTGTGTATGTGTGTGTGTGTGTAAAATCACAGATTACATACAAATTGCTCTTCATTTCTTAGAATTATAAAGCTGGGGTTCTGTTCCTGTTAGTGCCCTGTTTTCCAGCACACAGTTACCTAGAACTGCTGCTGTTGTAATTACGTTTCACATCCACAGGATGCCATAACTAAATGTTCCTACCAAAATAGCCTCTCCTGTATTAATCGCTCTTTTCATACAAGAAAAATGGAGCTTGACTCTTCCCTCATGTTAACACTTGTTTTGAACTGACTTTATCTCACTGATGCTTTAAGTTCTAGCTTTCATATTTTTTAGTTTCTGTACTGCCTTAGTGTGTGACTCTGAGCTTCATATAAAGTGTTAGCAAGTTCTCTTCACAGGGTAGTTAGGCAAAACAATCCTTTTCCAGCCCAAGAACCACCATTGCAGTTTAGGGTTCAAAAAATATAAACAAAGCAAATTGAGGAGAGCAAGCTGTGAGGATGGGACTTCATAACCTGAAGCTGTAATTAGACAATTAACCCCAATATGGAAATGGACAAAAACTTATAAAAGTGTGAAAACTTGTGACCAGTCATCCATCTTACATCCATCTTGTATCCACAGCCAGGATCTTGTACTGCCCAAGGTGTATCTTTGACAGCCTTTTAATAAATCCCTGTTTATTCCTTCAATTCTGTCATCACTGCCTCTACATGTGATCTGCCATTGCAAGTAGAGGACTGATCTGCTGTTTCAATTAACTTTTCAAGATACATATTTTCCTCCAAATATTAACGGTATATAGAATTTTAAAAAATACAAATATTTTTATATACAATGTCACATTTCAAAGAAAATGAGTGATTTAACCAATGTAAGCATATGAATAAACTTCCACTATGCAGCAAAGGAATGCAGAGTATGAGAGAAGTTTCATACCTTTCACATATATTTTTATGTACATAGCAATACAGGTGTGCATTGAACTTGAAATTTATGTAAATAATAAAACAATTCTTATGGCCAGAGAGAAGAAAGAGAGAAAAAAAAGTTCTATCCAATATTTTTCCTCCATCCCCAACCCAAGCTAATCCCAATAAAGAGACTAAAAGGGGATGGGTGGAGAACTTTATTCAAATATATTAAGATTCATACTTTTTTTTTTAAATATGGTTGACTTTTACTATAGAATTGCCATAAAACTTGTCAGTTGCATATATACCATATGTTATAAAATGTTCCCCCTTATAGCAACATCATTAATTTTATTTGGAGGAATTTTGCTGATCTCACCTTTATATGAGGTTTTTCCTTGCATAGGCGTTGGTAGAAGGGAATGGTGAATATGGAAGGCAGACAGTTGTGTTATTTTGTGTCTGCACAGCACAGTGGAGTCATTACCACAGCAAAATGTGAGCAACCTGCAGGAGGTTTCTCTTTCCTTGTCACAGTAAAATGAAAGCAGATCTTCACCTCCAGATTACATCTTTCCATTGGAGTAGACAGTGAAAGTATTACTTAGTAATTATCTTTCTCATATTAGAGATATAGAATGGTAAGTCTAGAAAAAATCTTGATTCCATAACACATTTTAAGGACAGCAGGGCAGATTTGACACCACAGTATTATTTTTTAAAATTGCTTATGTTGATCAATTGTGTCAGTGAAGGAGGAAAATTATGTAAAGAACTATTGACTAAATAACCTGAAAAAGGTTTATATTGACAATTGACACTGCTCCCAAATAAAGCTCCAAGCTGTGCATCACCCTTTGCAGATATTCACAGCATAACTCCAGGCTCCCTCTCTCTTCACAGGCAAACAATGGGTTTCAGTGTTGCTCCTCTTTTAACTTTATTAGAATTTCACTTTATCCCATTTCAGATTTAATGGTGCTCATTAAAAATACCTTGTGCTGTGACTTCAGATTAAAGACTCACCCAGAAAACCCCTACACCTTAAACAGAAAGATAAGTGGTGCTAGAAAAATAGTACTTCCTCTGCTCTCTCTTCCTTTCTAAAATAGTGAGTCTGAGGAAAAAAAAAAAAACTTATCTGTTTGAATAAATGAATATAGGAAAGGGACAGTTTGCCTTCTCTAAGTATGAGTTGACTAGCTGAGCAAGAAATGTTTCAAAGACCTTGAGTGCAAGTCTTTGTTTATTGAGAATAAGCAATCAATCAGCCAGAGCACACAACAAGACCTTGTTCAAACAATGGATAATGCTGAGTGCCTCAGTCACACAGCTTAGATTGAAGAAGTAAGTTTGGCATTACCAGCAAAAAAGGCAAAGTCAACAGCATAAAAGTCACAGAATAAGACAGTTCAGGGAGGTCTCAAGCACAGGAATGTTAACATACGTTCAAATGGACAGAGGGCTTTCTTGAGATTTTTCTTAAACAAAATGTTTATTATTTAAAGCTATCAAAACTTGCCTTGAAAACTAGATTAAATAAATCTTTCACATTTGAAATCTCTGTGACTAAAGGCCCATTTGTGTTAAATTTCAAGAAATTAATAGTATCAAGATTATTTTTTCTTCCTGCATATATTTGTATATGTTTTTTATATTTCATTTACAGCAATAGCCCCCATTTAAAAGCTTCACTTGAAAGCAGGCCAAATGTGAACAACAGCACAGAGAAGAAACAGTCTACATGACCAAGAAAAGAATTAATGTAAAATCTAGTGCAAAACAAAAAATAAGTATTCTGTGAAATACATACATCTTTTTCTATTTCTCTTTCAAACAGTTTCTCAAATATGTCTTTCTGTATTACAAATGAAATTATCAGTACTCTCAAATTTTGCAGCCAGTAGATCATGACAGTCTTCTGATTACCTGGTGATGAATGAACTTGCACTATTTACACAGGAACCTGGGCTGGGAGAGAGAGAGAAAGGGAAGGGGGAATTTGGTGAGAGACCAGATATAGAGAATGATTTCATATCCTTGGGTTAATGAACAGTAACTAGATGAGAACATAATTTGCAGCCTGTGAAACATACTAGGAAATAGAGCCTAGTTCAAGATAAAATTTATGGGTCTGTTTAACTTGCTGCTAACTGGAAATTCTGTCACATATAGTCTTCTTTCTCCCACATTTTCTGTGAAGGTAGTGAAAACCTTCAGATTAGCCAAGATATTTAAGACCATAAGATCATGTCAGCTGTGGTATAAAACACCAATTTGTAACCCAGGCTGTTACTGTGTCCCATTTCTGCTCTGCATCTCAGCAGTACATTCCTCAAACCTTTAGCTGCTCATGCAAGACAATTTTCTTTGAGCCCTTGCAGAATTTTTTATTCAAAATCTCTCTGTTATGTGTCTGCTGAAACTCATGCATTTAATTTATTTATGTATAAAAGAAAAGATTCAACCAAGAATATCCAATGGAAAATTTTAAGATAATCTAGTAAATCTTCTAGTTTTGATAAACACCATCCCTGCAGCTACACAAACAGAGGGCATTACAGCTCCATAAATAAGTATCAGTCTTATCTCATTTATTTCCACATGCACAAGAGAGACAAATGCTGGAAATGGAAGTCTGGGGTATATTTCATAGTGGACAGAACCAGGATGTGCTTCCTTCTCCTGTGCTGCACTGGGACAAGGGCTCTCCAAGACTCCAGCCTCTGTTGTGGCTATGAAACATTCATTTTGCACAGGTAGAAAGAAACTAAATTACACACTGATCGCTGTATTCAACTGCTCCTTCTGCCAAAAGGGAAGACACTGTGCTGAATTTTAAATGAAGTGAATTTGGTAGAGTTTCAGAGTATGAACTGCTTGATGCCCAGTTCACTCCAGGGGCTGCAGAAAGGCAGCAGTTTTTTCATTGCTTGAGATTTCAGTGGGTGAATGCAAAAGGAGATAAAAGATGAATTTATGCTGTGCTAATTTTCCTCCACTTAGAAAAAAATATACAAAAATGAAATTATTTGATATGATAAAGTCTAGAAAATTTCTTATTAAATGTATACTGACCTCTAGTTATTTTGAAGCATTCTCTCAATTGAAAGACAGAAATATACAAATGGAAATGGTTCCTATTCTTTCGAGCATGATACACATCCTTTTTTAATGCAATTTTTAAATTCTAAGATAATGATGATGATTGTGAGGATAATGATTAATACTATAAGTGAATAGGAAAGGTTTTGTGGGATACTGTTATTCTGACCCATAATCAACTCTCCAGGGATTTTTCCAGGAATTGAAAGGTTTGGCTATAGCATTTTCAATTGCATTCATTTCTTCTAGCTGCTCATCCAGCTTTGGGCTTCCCCAAAGAATTAACAGGACAAACTGGCAAACGTGTGACATACACAAGAGAAAATTTGCCTACATTCAAAGAGTAGTAGGCAACAGTTCAAACTCTAAGGACTAATAAGTGGTGGTGTACCCAAGGAGCCATTGTGCAGGCTGACATTTTTTAAAGTCTTCATCAGTGAGCAGGAGAGAAAAAAAAATGCTGATGGCTGATGCCAAGCTATGGGGGAAAGTTTCTATGCTGAGGAGCTGCATTGCCATGCAGAGTGGCTTTAACAAGCCAGAGGGCTGAACAGAGAGGAAACACATTAGGTTTAGCACAGAGAAATGCCAAGTACCACCCCAGGGACAGAAAGATCCCTTGTGACAGTACAAACAGGGGACAGACTGCCTGGCTTGTAGCTCTGCAAGAGGGGCCTGGGCAGGGCTGCAGAATACAGTGCTGTCTTCTCAGAGGGCACAGCCATAAAGACAAGGGGAATATTGCTCCAGAAAGACAAGAGGAATATTGCTCCCACTCAGCTCTTGTGAGGGTCCAGTATATGCATATACTGCATCTGGGTCCAGTATATGACATATACTTTCGAACTGGAAAGAGTCCAGAGAAAGAGTCCATTTAGCTGGGGGCTGGAGCAGATTAAGTCCAAGGAGAAGCTGGTGGAACATGTTTGCTCAGCCTGCAGAAGAGGAGAGTGTAGGAAAATTTAATTGCAGCCTCCTGCTATAGAAAAAGGACTTTGCATGAGGGTGGAGCCAAACTCTTCTCTGGGGTGCTCATCAAGAGGCAACAGTCACAACAAGTTGCAGCAAGACAAGATCTAATTGGACATAATAGGATAAAAACGTAGAGTGATTAAGCACTGAAAGAGGTTGTCCAGGGACATGATGGAGTCTTGTCTTGGGAGATTTTGGAAACAAGACTGGACAAGGTCCTGGTTAATCTGGTTTAAATCTGAAGTTATTCTAACTTTTGTTTGGAGAGTGTAACCTCTGGAGGCTTGTTCCAACCTATCTCTTTGACCCCCAACCCACCTCATGGTTACCACCACCTCCAAAGGCTGGTGATGGTGTGTAGTCCTTCTGTCATGCCAAATGAAAGAACAAGAGAGCCTTCTGGAGACTGAGTGCAGCAGCAGCAGAATGCAGCAACCCTTTCAGAGGACCAGCTAGGCCAGACTCCTACACATCCACTCTTCTGCAGTATCAGAACAGCATCAAACATTGTTGGAGTTTCTGCAGAGCAGAGAAGAATGTTTGTTATGCACAGGGGGGAACAGAGCCAGCACAGCAGTTTGCCCAGGAGACCTGCACTCTTTTATCCTGACCTGTTGTCACAAGCTTAGTTCAATAAACTCATTGCATTTCTCTAGGAAGCCCCAATGAGACAGTTTTCACATTTACTCAGAAACCAGACCAGTGAGGTCCAAGTCCTTTGGACAGTTAAATAAGATAAATATTTATTAATTTGAGTTACTGTAATAGCAAAAGTGTTTACTGTCTGTAAGAATTGCTTCCTTTTGGTCTCCTCCCTGCAATTTTCTACAGCTGGAAGTTGTTCTTTCCTTCACATTGCCTGACTGCCCTCTGAACTCCCCCTCACCTCTTTCCATCCTTCCTGTGCAACTGGCATTAGACTCCAATTTCTGGAGGTTTTCCACTCTGCTTCTGCTTCACCCACTCTCTTCTTAGCACAGCCAGCCCAGGAGAAGACCCACCTGCCATTTTTATGGGTTTCACATGTATCTCCCATGCCCACCACTTTCTGCATAATTTTGCTTTGTCTGTTTGGATGGTGTGTCAGACCAGGTGCTTGGATGCTCATGGGAATGGGTGTGGTGAATAAAATTTATAGTTTATGATAATAGAAACTACTTAAGAGCACTGAATATCCAGGGTTAGGTAAGTGCAGACTGCAGGAATTCACAGGACCAGACAAGAATCCATGAGGGAGTAAAAGTAATGAGATATATTTGTATTTCCAAGCCATCCTTCCTTTGAGCCTGACCCCTGGCAGCCCCTGCTCTGGTGCACACTGTCCTGCAGCAGAATGAACAAAGCTTCTTTAGGCTGCAGCAGGACACTCACAGGCACAGGAGGGCTTTCTCAATTCCCCATATTTTATGCTCCCCTAACACACAATCAAACGTCACTGGCTTTTACAATTATGCTTTTTTAAAGAAAAATAAATAAACTATGGCAGATTTCTCAACACCAAATTTGTGGAATTGTCTTTTTATTAGCCAAAAGTTAATAAAATCTCTATGAGAGCCCAAATTGATGCAGCCTGTTTTAGAGCACCACAATTGTGACTGCTTTTGGTGTTGGGATAGGCATGAATTGCAGATGAAGCTTTCTGCATGATGTAAACATTCAGAAATTTTCTCTTTTGATTTTCCTCATTCCATGAGTGAGGTCACAGACACACAACACACACAAAGGATGAAGACCTAAGCCTCATTTTAGGAAATCTGGCTAAACAAATGAAAGATGGAGAGATGGAGCAGAGAGGTATATTTTGTAGTCAAACAGATCTTTTTACTTGTCCTTTTTTTCCCCATTTTAATGAACACATAAATTTAGGACACTTCTACTATTTCTGGGTAGCTGGTCATTTTCAACACTCATAACTTGACTCATTTTTGTTTACCAATCTACCATATTTGTAGGTAGCTACCAAAGCTCAAGTATTTCCTCTTGCAATCCCAGGTTTCCAGTGAAGATAACAATATACAAATGCAATAATTTAAACTGCTTTATAAAGCCCGTGAATGTAACTGGTTCTACTTTGCACCTATCAGTCTATCTGCTGTTATAATTAGAGCAGCTTTTGAACAATAAACCTCTAAAAACATCCATCTTGTAGATTTTGGAATAAATACAATAGTATGTTAATAAACTCCAGAAAAAACCTCCTGCTCTTAGCTCCTACACATGTTCACAGTTGTATTTTTAGGTTATATATAATAGACAGCAATCTTTGTCTGGAAGCCAACACACACTTCCCCGGTGAACTGCAGGATACACATAAATAATCAGGGCTGGAGAAAGGTCATCACATGGCTAGAACCGGGGTTAGCAACAGCACCGAGCAAACCAGTTGTTCAGAAAGCCTTAAGCCAAGCAAATCAAGCTAAGTGCAGCATAACTGACTGTGCCGAAAGCTGAACAGACTCAGTCACAGGGATGAGCCAACCTTGAACCTCAACGCTCAACAGATTTCATTAAGAATCCACACCTTGTGAGAGAACTTAGGTAGTTAAGCTGTAGCTCAAGGGAATGAGTGTGCAAAAAGAAGATGAGGGGAATTTAATAAGGCCCAAGGACCACCAGCTGAGCTTGCAAGAATCAATCAGGAAGAGCTTGGTCCCCAGGTCTCCTTGTTACTGCAGTAGGGAACATACTAATGGTATGTATTGACTTGCAATAAGAGATTCCTGGAAATGCTTCCCTTTTAACTTTTGCTACATAAAATTTAGTTAACAGCAAACTGCATCTGTCTCCCTTCAGAAAAATAAAATAGGTTTTGTCAAGGCTTGTTTGCCCAAAAGCTCAATTTCTGTAACAGAAAATTGAGTGCCTTCACTCCAATGTACTTGGGCACTGTCTCCTGGTGGTGTCACAATCTCATTCACTCTGTTGGGCCAGAATCCCTGGACAAATTCACCTGCACTCACACCTAGAGACTCCCATGCTGCAAGCAAGAGCCTCTGCCTGAAAGGGGGAATTGTCTCATGGGAGTCACAGGTATTTTCATAAAGAAAAAGCCCCTCAGAGCAGCACACAAATTGTTCCCAGACCGTATGGCATGCAAAGAGTCATTGCTCAGCAGGAGGAAAGGTGGGAGAAGAGAAAGGAGGATTTTCAGAGGTGTTATACATTTTGCAACTGAGTTGCTATGTGCTTTAAACACAGCTTCACAACACTAATTAGGAAGCTAAGCCTTGTGATTTCCTGAATGATTTCTAAATGTCTTAGAAAAGCCCTTAGGGAGAACTAAAAGGCAGAAATTCCACAAATGGGCTGTAACTAAACAGAATGAGTTTTGAATATCACTCCAACCTGTCCACAAAGTTTCCTTTCGGTCTCAAATTGCTTCTGTGTGTCCTATATGAAGGAAACATACTTGCTTGGTTTTTTGCTTTTCTCTCAAAAGCTTTCTGTAAACTAGATAACACATCTTGCCCTAAATTCTAAAGGCATTTTAAATTAATACTGCATGCTTAATCTCGTCTTAACATGCTTCTTTATTGGTTTGTTTGGGTTTATTGTTTTTTTGGTTTGGTTTTTCGGTCTGGGAGCTACATTTGATGGGATGCAGTAGTTGTACAACCCTACAGATGAACTGAAGGTAAAGGAATGTTATGAAACTTGGGTAATTGGAGTTTGTAAAAAGCTTTACAGAATTTTAAATGAAAACTGCTTCAGTTTAAGTAAGAAAGAGTTATTAGGAGTAGAAAATGGAAGGACATCTGATGAAACAATGTTTTACAAAACTACAAAAGAGAGGATCTATGCAAATCATAACCTGATGAGCCCCATTTGTAGCTCCTTTAACAGAATAGAGTGATTGAATACCAAGTGCTGGAGCCTGATCTCATTTACCTTAACTGCACTTACAGGAGCCGAGTTACTCCTGATTTACACCAGCACAAACAAGACCAGAATCAAGCCAGGAAAGAGCCCTAGGGGTACCCTTAGAGTGAGAAGAAAAGGAAGGATCTTCACACTAGATGGACCTACCAGCACAGAGGATTCCTAGTTTGAACTACTTTTTATATGACAATTGCCAATCCTTTGGCAAAACTGCCACTTGGTACACACAAAGCATTCCAGTCATGAAGAAGAACATTTTTCTTCCACAGAGGAAAAGTTCAATGTTTGGGAAGGGACTATGTCTAGTCGAGGTTAGAAAAAATTATTCCCCCTTCCCCACCAATTGGACTCATTTCCACTATACCTGAGAGAAATCTGTTTATTTTACTGACAAAGGCTATTTTTCTTAGCCAGTTGCAAGCTGGATGTTCTTTTGACACAAGTATGAAGCACAACGTGAACATTCTTTTACACCCCTAGCAACAGTCCTGGTGAAACTTCACTTGCAGCCCAAACAGCAGTTGCAAGAATTGTGATAGAATTGCAGCACAGATAGATAGGAAGAACACGATTGCACTTAAAGGGGCACTTGCAGCTCTTGAATAAAAATTCAATCTGCACGTCTGATGGAAAGGTTACTCAGAAATAGCCATCTATGCTGGCAAAATACTTTCTAGGGTAACTTCAATATATATTCAATGCCATGCAGTAGCTACTGAAGAACTGTGAGAAACAGCAAGTACAAAAGGAAATCTTTGGACTTACATCCCACACAAGTCCAGCTGGTTCCTGAACTGTTGTTTGACACAGATCTCATCTTAGCATTTAATCTGCAATTTTCAAGTGAGTATTCACTTATTTCTTATCACCTGTAGCAATTATCTGCTTCTTATTACAACATTGCACGGAAGAAAGTGTCCCTGTACAGTTATCCTTGCCTTACATTCCAGAACTCCATTGTCAACCTCAGACTATATTGTATGCTACAAATACATCTGCAATGGTTTGACCAAACAGTGCCAATCTTGAAACAAGAAATCTTGGAGAAAGCCAAGTATTAAAGACAGATCTGCAACATCTATTCAAATATTCATATTTAGGGGCCATTATTCTTCTTCAAAGATTGACAAAAAGAATTGAGACTATTTCAGATGTCTGACAACAGTTGTATATGACAATCTAATACTGCCCTCTGCAAAGTATTTGTTCCTTTGATAGCTGTATGTGACAGACAAAACTTTAGGACAATAGGTAGTGAAAAATTTGCTAATTCTGCCTATTGTATCTGTAACTAATTTGAGTTTTTCTGCCAGAAAAGTAACCATCTTGGGAGGAATTCTTGAACAGCAGGAGAGTACCAGGAGCAGGAAATAAATGACCAGAGTAAAACCAAAATAGGATTCACTTTTCTATTATGGTATTTTTAACACATTGCCTACACTGAAGTTTTTCAGGATAACACAGTGCCATTTTCTTTATTAAAAGTAGTCTTTAGAGACTATACTTTGGATGTTTTGTGGCTACCACAGTAGATGAGAACTAAATTCTATGTCATGTTTTTCTCTTTTAAGACCCTGATCAGTAAACACTTAAGATCACTAGCTTCAGACTCTCCATCATTTGAAGATTTCTTATTCTTTGACATACAACATTAATCTTTGGAATATTTTGCTCCACCAGTCATCTCTTGGGTTTAAGAATAAATTTTAACCCTCTCCATCATGTTTTAATGAGATGGAAATGTCTGAAGTCTGTTTTTCTCACCATAGAAGGTGAGATATTGCCCAAACAGCCCTACTGCTTGCTCAGTGCATTTCTGCTCATCACCTTCTGTGTGTTATGGTACCCCCTTCTCCTGCCAGAGCTGATTAAGAGATGACTACTTTCTTCTTGGATTTCACTTTCTTTGGTTCCTCAGCAGTCAAATCCCTTCTTCATAGACCTGGAGATCTGCTGCAGTCAGCTCATCAAGAAAGGCTTACCTTCACTTATATGTCACATTATCTTAGCCTTTCATTTGATTTTCCTGATCTTTATTTGCTAGATCCATACTGCTGTATTTGAACTAAGGTGGCAGCAAAAAGGGGGCTGATTCATAACTTGCTCCCTTCTAATTTGCCAGCCTCTTCACACTTTCCACCTTTTGCTCTTTATTTGGGGAGTTCTCTTTTCATTAAAACAGTTATTATCAGCCAAATTCAAAGGCCAGACATCTTCCTTACATATCTGAGTTACAATTCACAACAATTCTTCCTTGTATCTGGGATGCCATATAGTGTGACTCTGATTGCACTTGCACAGCTGTAAATATATTTTCTTAAATGCATTTTTTTCTGACATGAACAGAAAGCCCTATAATTTCATAGCATAGCTATTCACTTTATCTAAAATAGGGGTTTATCATTATTTTGTAAAAAGAAGATGCTTTCATTCTGACCTAGATAAGAATCCCTTTCTCTTCCCTTCTTAAGACAACTATGAAAATGAGATTGTAAATCTCCTATGGAGAAGAGACTTGGACAAATCAATAATTTATGTTATGATTTTGAGAGACTTTCACCTTGAGGAAGTGCCAGCCCTATCATAATTCTGTAGATCTTGTTTGAAAATGTTTTCCATTACTAATCGGGAGAACCTTTTTTTTCTTATTATTTATACAAGGCTCCTTTGATTTTCAGTGTGTGACACTTCAGAATTAAAATGGTGTCTGCATTAATTAAAATATGAGGAAGAGAACTCTTACTTTCCTTCTCCCTCACTTAAAATCCAAGTAAAACGCTGGCAGGCAACACTCAGCATGTAGTGCTCTACTTCCAACCATGAGCCCTTTTACAGATTTCTGTCATTTTAGCTGCTTCTGGCTAAAATCACTGGTTATAACAGTGACTTGGAAAGAAAAATGAGCAAAACAGGAGATAGGTGCATGTAGCAATTAAATAAGCCTTCTACAAGTCCCAGGCAGGGAACACGTCAGTCATATCCTTCCTAAACAAGGCCCTGGCAGGGCCAGGTTTATGCTGAGGCCTTTGTGGGGAAGAAAACATATGAGTTTATGCCCCTGCACCTTTTTTTGAGCTCCACAGCTTACTGAAGAGCACACTGCCACATCAACAGCTCCCTTCCCCAAATCACCCAGTGTTTGAGGAAATCTTCATCATGGCTTGCAGCAGCATGTTCTAGCCACGGGTTTGTTCTGTCCACACAATCCCCTAGAGGTTGGATAATTAAAGGTCACCCACTCTTACCATTGCACCATAAATCCAAAGCCCTCACTGAAAGTGAGGTAGCCAAGGTCTGCCCACACAGAGCACACACACAGGAGCTGCTGGAATGGCAAAAGCAACAGCAGGGCTGGGACCAGCCTTTGGGATGAGTTCCACATTTCTACCTCAACCACTGCAGGCAGATGTGACATTTCTAAACCAGACCTGGAACAGCACATGACCTTCAGGCCTTATGGAGGTTGTAGAACTTGTGCCTGACTGTTCTATGCCAAGTAAATTGATCCCCTTACCTCTTTCTAGCAAACCAATTCTAAGATATGACAAAGGGCTAAGAAATCTGGAAGAACAGGAATTAGGGGGGACAAAATTTAGGGGAGAGTTCTTTGGGCTAGGATTTTGAATGTTAGCCCAGCTTCCAGCTCCAGTTGATTTAGACTTTGTTTAAAATGAAACACCACTCTGCAATTTTTTTGCAGCCTTCTGGGATGAAATTACTTCCTTTGTACAGACTATCACTCCAAACTCTTTTTCACAATTCACTGTTAGTGCTCTGGAAAAAAAAAATCTGAGCTACATGATGTTGTAAATATTCATCTATTTTGGTTCACATTCTGAAAAAGATACAAGCCTATATACTATTGCAAGCGAAAGGACAACCTGACAAATCCATTTATTTTTTCCAAACTTTCCAAGTCTTGATAAAATCTTTATGTTGTGGTCTTACACAACAGGGCATCGCACCAAGCAGGGCACAAACATAAAATAAACTTCAGAAACACAGTTTTTCTTCAAAGCAAAAAGCATGGCTATATTCTCTTTTTCACACATAATTAAAGCCAGTGTAGACAATGAATGAACTGATAGGATGACAAAGAAGTTTGTGGTCCCTGGACAATTAAAGATTATTCAATCCTTATCTCAACTTGAAAAATAATTTTTTTAATTTTTTAAATAACATCAGAATTTGACCTAAACTCCCAGTGAACATCAAATTATACTAGGAAAGGACACCCTACAACCTCTAAAGATTCAGATGTATAGAATGGGAACAATATAGCTCAGAGTCCCTCCTAACTCCTCATCTCACTTATTCCCTCCCAATTTTCATATTAAATTTTTCCTTTTTCCCTTACATCCCCCACTCCCACAAAGCAGCTCAGATATCCACACATACACAGAGCATTCATGGCAACAACTCTGTGGCTACAACTGATGAATATGTAACATGATCTTAAAAAAGCATGTGAAATATGCAAAGGCATCAACTTAATGAGTACTTTGATTTTGTCCCTTGTTTGCATTGAAGGGTCAGTTTATCTAACAAACACCATCAGAATAAATCACTTGTATTCTGAAACCTAGATAATTCATCCATCTAAACAAGGAGACTTATGTAAAATTAAGCAAAGGACTGGAATTCTACCACAAGATTGTATCAGGGCATCCAGGACATTTTGATCTGTCGTCTGAGGCTTTAAACAAGTGACATAAGAAGTGAGCTTCTATCTTAGCAGTCACCAAGCAGAAACTTTTAAAGAATCTTCACTGTGTTTAGAAGATTGTAGCAATTGTGTAGCGATTGTTCCTTTTGATATCTGGAGCTGAGATGTGACTATTTTGCAAAATGTAAAACAAAAAAAAAAGTCATAATTTGTTATGCTTTTTTTATTTCACCTACCTGCTCATTATCAGAAAAAGAACTTTTAAAATCCTAAAGAATTCTTAAAAGTCTTAAAGCATCCCTTTAGAGTGACAGAGATGGTTTTTTTTTTATTTGTGCAGTGGTGCATGATGAATGTTCATAAAGGTGACCGTGGGTGTACTAGAACTGCTCATTCAGACACCTCACAGTTGTCTTTGGATATTGTCTATGAAATGCAGCTTTAAAAAGAAAAACATGAAGGAACTATTTACAATTCCAGCCAGTCTGCTAAGATGAACAACAGCATGTAAGTTGGGTGGTTAGTTCAAAACTTCAGCATTTGCAAACACTAGGTTTCAGAAACCACACTCAGAGTAAAATCTGACATAAATTGCATGTACATGAGATTGTCCAAGTAATTTGGAATTGACACATTCCTAATAATTGCCAGCCATGTAATTTGGAAACAATTGAACAAATCTTGTTTAAAAAATAATCTGTTGAGGTATTTTTCCTGTCTCTTCCAACAAATAATTCAATTCAGAAGTTTCACTGCACTTTTTATAATGTATGCTTTTTTTTCACCTGGGTCATTTCTTTCCCATGTGAAAGTTCTACTATCTCACTTTTTGCCTTCAACAGTTTGAAAACTAGAGAAATCATTAATATTAAGAAGAATGCCAAAGATGATAGTTTTCTCATCTTGTCTTTGTTTCTCTTTTCCTCTGAGCCACATAAGGATATTCAAGTCAGTAGAGACAGTGTTACTCTTTAAAAAACCTGCTGATTTAATATTTAGTAGGTGATGGATTCCACCTCAACAATCAGGAATAAAAATAATCTGAATCCCACTCAGTGCCATCCACAAATCCATAGATAGAAACCCAAAGTATTGTACAGCACAACATTTCCTGCTCGGTAAGCTTGAGACAAGCTGCTGTGATTCCCTATATATACACATATATTCTGAGCTGATGCCTGTCAAGCCAGCCCCTGGTTAAGTGGCAAGCATAATACAGCTTCCTTTCCCCAGAGGTAACTGTCCTCATTACTGAAGAGAATGAACCCCTAGGTGTATAATAGAATCTTCTTTAAAATATTCATCATATGACAGCTGATATTTCAGCCATATTTGCCTGGAATGCTGCATTTTGGGGAGCTTAGGACTCCATAGTCAATTAACCTAGTATTTAGCTCACCAACTGGTTAATTTGTTTTAATCATAAATCATTACACATTTATGTTAGTTTGTAATTTGTTGCTGCCCTATTCAGGACTGAGTCAAACATACAGACCAGGGTTTCTCTTACTGCAGCAAAATCCATTAAAACATCTGGACTAGCAAAGCTGAAACTTTACACTTTCCCTCAGCCGGAAAACATCAACTCCTCCAAGGTGAGTCACATCATCCAGCACGGTTCTGTTTCCTTCACACTTCTCAGAATCAACACTTCAGGCTGTGAAAACCTCCCCCTGCCAGCAGGTCTCAGGAAGACCATGGGCAGGCAGGGGAAATAATACAGGGGCCAGAATGCTCCACCAGAAATCAGAACAAAAAGCAATGTAAGGAGAGAAAGAGACAAATATAGCAGCAGGTTATTCACACCAAATATTTCCTTGTTCAAACACCAAACAATGCTTTTCTTTTTGACTCTCCATTCTTATTTCTTTCTCAAAACAAATACTGCATTTTTCCCTGCCTACTCTTCTCATTTTTTCCCCTACCTGTTCTTAATTACAGCCAGTAACTTCAGAAGGTCCTATTCCACCCTCCTTCCTCTGTATTATCTCCCAGCACAAGTGCCTGCTGCCCCTTCACTTTAGCTTTTCCCAAGCCCTCCCTGTCCTGCTCCAAGCGAGGCACATAAGGCAGGCACACAAATGAGCCTGGTGGGGGGAGTCACAGACATGCAAGGCTGCTCAGGAAGTTTGCACAGCACTTGCTCAAACTCTGCAAGCCTTCCTGACACCAGCTCAGCATTCCAGCACACCAGCATCATTTTTAAGTGATTTCTCATGTGATTAGTGCTGTCTCTCCGTTCTCACATGCTACTCAGACATTGGAGGCAAAAAAAAAATCATTCTTGCTCTCATCAGGACTTGTTTGTCATCAGAATCCCTCTTTAGTTTTAGTCATTTGCTTAGTTTTAGCCTACTTATCTCATTATGCTGGTCTAATTAAAATCATTTGCTGACAAATATTGTCAGTAATGTAACAGTTGGCTAAATTAGCACTGGCTTAGCCTTAGCTGTGTTATCACCTTAACTACACAGCACTGATTGATGAGCATTTTAAAGCAGGAATTCCTTTCTTCAGGTCAAATGCAGAGAAGGCAAAGCTGGAGATTTGAATGTGATACATCAACAAGTCTTACCAGAAGAAAGTCAGATATAATTGTGCAGAAGTCAAACCAAACTCACATCTCCACAACTTCCTGCAAGCTTGGTCATAAAAACAAAGATGAATTCGGCCCGACCTGTTAAAACAGCAGAAGCATAGGTTAATATCTTATTCTAATATTACTGTTATAGGCAGTGCATCTTGTAGTCTGATTCTTACATATTTTTGGGGCATAAATTGAGTATTTCTAGACAACAATTATTCCTACAGACAAAACTTAATTGCAATATTCATCACCAAATATGTCTAAATGATAGGGATGCTGAAGTGTTTTACAGTGAAAACACATCCAATTTTAATGAAGTTCAAAAGAAGAAGAAGAAATGTTTATTTATGGATTAAAGTACACAAAGATCTGCTGCTCACACTTTCTGAAATACTGACAGCTTTTTTTTTTTTTTTTTTTTTTTTTTTTTTCCTAGGAGAGAAAGAGTGCAAGGGAAGGAGGGAAGGAAAGACTTTACATCTTGTAAATAGTTGTGGTGAGTGGATCAATGTTCCCAGCAGACAGGCAGAGAGCTCCTGGGTCTTTTGACACTAGCTGAGATCAGATGATATACAACCCAAGTCTGAAGACAAAGTTGCCTCTAAGATGTTGCATCTGGCGAAAGGGTGGAGATGTTGTGCTGATAACCCATTACAGCTGCAGAGGGATGTCTCAACTTGTCTTGAGAAAGACTGCATATTTCTCTGTTGGGGGCTGAGGTTTGCTTCTGCTCAAATTAAGTGACATCATTTTAACACTCCTAAAGAAGAAAAAAAGGTGGAATCCAAACCAGAACAATATCCTGTAGAAAAGTGCTTTCTATTTAGTAGGCTCTTATGAGAAAAAAAAAGAGCACAGCTACATATCTGAAATTGGCTTCTCTACTGAAGACCTAAATTGAAAACAAGAGAAAATGTGAAGATTCCAGAGCAATATTTAACACCACAATGAAAAAAAAAAACAGAGCAAAATCCAGGTTTTGGATAAAAATTTCAGAACACCCTCCCCATTTCAGGAATTTGCAACCACCACCTATTGAATGAGAGCTGCTGCTGTTGGTCTTCAGAAATATCCATTAGATGAGGGTGCACAGAAATATTCCAGAAAATACCAACCTCCCAGAGATAAAGATTTGGCCTGGTTGGAATCAGATATTTGGAAAGAAACTGGAAAACTCTGGCTGTGCATGGACTTGACAGTGCTCCACTGGAACAACCAGAACCCAGGATTGCACAGGCTCTAGCAAGTTAACTTGCGCAAGAAATCTCAACTGTTTAAAAAACATAACTCAGCTTGGGGAGAGGAATAAGTGGGAAAGGGAAATACAACAGACAGGTAATCCTTTTGCTCTGAAAACCACTCTCACTGACCTGCTGTCAAACCATCCAAGGACAAGAAAATGTACAGTCTGGTGCCATTACTACAGTCCAATTCTCTATGGATTCAACCACGGGACAAGAGTAGATCCAGAGTTAGGCCTCAGCTTACACTACATGGGCTGAAAAAGAAAAAAAAGACAATTTTTGCTAAGACAGCTAAGAACATGCTGCTGCTCCAACACACTGCCTCAGGCCATGCAGCCTCAGCTGCACCATCTGCCCTGGAAAGACTCCAGGGAGGAAAGAGCAGCTGAGAGTGCAACAAGTTGAGAATCCAGTATAACCATGACTGTTCTGTGCTGTGAGTTCACCTGAAACCTCACCTGCCCAGTTCCTGTTTCTTGTTCTCAGACACCTACTTTGTTAAATTGTTATTTTTGATGTGTCCTTCTCTATCTAAATGTCTTACGTGTTTCTCACTAGGTGCTGCTTTCATATGCCTTTGCAGTGTGTAACTTTCTCCCTGAATGCACAAGGCACAGAATCCTGGTGAAATGTCACTTACGATGGAGGCATTAGGCACCAGGAATAAAACACAAGTTGAGATTGTTTTTAATAGCAATAAAACCCCTTCCAAGATCTTGTGACATCAGTTATCAGAAACAAAGATAAAAGGCTTTTCCTATTTTCAGCAGCAACATTCCCGTTGATTTTAACACTGCAGGATATGCCCCTGTGCACTGAAACAAATCACCTGTATATGAATACAGTCAGGATGAAGTGGCCTCCAGCAATGCAATTTCTTCTCTTTTGGTTCTGAGGAGTAACAGTAAAAAGATCTGTCTCCTCAACCTGTATCTCAGTCAAGTCACCCACAAAGAGATGTAATGTTCACACTCTTTTGTTTCCCTTTCCTTGACACCTTACCATGCTTCCCATTTTCTTTATACATTTCCTTTTCATTCCTGACATGCAAAAGTTACCAACTTTTTGTGAGGCCATAATGCAAAGATGTGTGTGCTTGCTGAAGGTAGACATTGAAATCCAAAAAAGGAAACAAGATGGCAATATGAATCACCTGCAGACTTAACGTGAAAACTGCATTTTGTATAACCAATCAGAGAGCAGATTGGGGATGTTTAAGTGCGAATCTACAAATTCAGGTGGAGAACATTACTACTGTCCTGGCAGTGCAACACACACTCCCTTTGCAATTCTCATTCACAAGAGAGAAAGTGTAAGAGTAACTTGTGAGCTGCCCTGCCTCAACCTGCACCGCAGAGGAGCTGTGGCTGTCCCCTTGTACATCATAACACCCCTTCTACCAACTTCAGAGGCAGCAATTCCCATGGGGATCTCCACATCAGGCCAGAAAATGCTCCTGGCAGTGCAGAGACTGTTGTCCTAAACTCCCTCCATGCTCCCCAGCTGCACACAGCTCCATGTGACAGGGATGGATCCTGAGGTCTGAGTGTACACCTGAAATATTTTCCTACAGTCTTCATGACACCAATGTCAAATCTTAAATTGCCTTGAGCAGGAGCAGGGTAGGAACCTTGTGTGGCATCACAAGAGTTGCTGAATAGAAAATGTACATTACCTGGAAACTGCCTTCAAAACTCATTTTAAAAAGAGACTTTGGAAAATTGGCAAACATTGACATGTTTTCATCTTTACAGATGGATTAAAGAAGACACCTGAAAATAATTTAGAAAGCTGCCTATTTTTTTTACATACATACATTTTACTTTCTGCTTTTCAATAGCCAAAACCTGCCTATTTCCCCTGGTCTTACTGCTCTGCAGGCAAGCACTGCTTCTCTGCTGCTAGCTCATCACATCCCCACAGTGAAGGCAGGACCTGTTCCTACATGTTGAGAACTAGCACAGAGCAGAATTTAATGATCAGAAAAGTACAAATTACACAGGCAATTGCAAACATTTCAGTGCTCAGGATTTTTAAGGAAGTTATTTCTATACTACAATTATGTGGGATGTTTTCTGAAATATTCACATGTATATTTGACTCCATCCTTGAGATCTGGATATCCAGCATATGGATTATGAAATCTGACTTGCAATGGTTTTATTATCAGGTCTCACCACTGCCAAACTCATGTCCTCTGACATCTCTGATAGAATCCCATCATCAGTTCAGGGAATAAGAAATGATACCCAGCAGCCTAGGAAAGGATACGGTTGTTCCAACACTACAAGAGAAAAAGTCAAATTTCCTAGCCCAGAGAAGAATGTGAGGAGAAATTAGATAGAAGGAATGAGCAAAATGTCCTCTTGCAGCAGGTCCATGAGGGCATGGGCACATCCCTCCACTCACGGTCAGTTTGCAAACTGAAGCTACTGGGATCTCCTTTCTGCTCCTGGGGAGGGACGTGCAGCTTCACATAACCTCTGTCAGTGAACATCAAACATGCAGTGAGGCTCAGAAAGGTATCTGTAGGGAAAAAAAGGGGGGAAAAAAGAAGAAAAAAAAAAAAAAGCAGCATGAAAGTACTGTCTCAGGACAGAGCAGGTCAGAAGAGCAGAAGATGCAGATCCAGACATGTATTGGCAGTCCTTACCCAGTGGTATCTCTCCCCTGAGGGCCCTTTGGCAGCTTCTGCTGAAGTGATCCACAGCCCATATCCAGGGAGCATGACCTGGTGCTACCACACCAACACCAGCTGCCATTGTTTCTGTTGTATCACAGAGAAGAAGAGTGACCCAGACACATTTAATTTTTATTCCTTAAAGGGAGAAGATATTAGGAAAAGCTACCTGTAGTTGAAAACAATTTTAAAGACTCTGTCCTTAGCATAAATGCAGGGGTTTATAAGGCCTTTGCTCTCCATAAACATATTTACCAGTTTGGCACATTTTGCCAGCTGTATGACCTATTTACACTCCACTGTATTTTCCCAAGTGCAGTGTGCAAAAGGCAAACATCTGCCCATCTGAACAAGGACAGTAAGACAGAAATATCCTGTGACATCACAGGGCACTCCTCAGAAAAAACCTGCTGGGAGGTTCAGAGGCTGTGAGGAGGAGAGACCCCCTGCTCCAGCATGCCTGCTTTCCTCTCCTGGATCATACCAGAGCACTTTACACTCTGTCTATGGCTTTCCAGGCATGGAAAAAAGAATTCCAAGGGATCTTTTAGATAACAGCCTTACCAAGGGCAGTCAGGAGCTTAATGAAGGCAGATTTCACAAATCAAGTGAAGACCTCTGGGCACAATCCAGAAGAGGATGTTGGGAAGAAAATTACTACACTGACAATACACTGTGTTCCCATGTCCAAATTTTAAAACATTTAATTGTATTTTGTGGCTATTTCTCTCTATAACGGGCAAGAATGATGAAGGAACTCTGAACAGAAGTGTATAATAATTGCTTTACAAAGGGTATCTGAAACCCCCATTGCCCACATTTCCATCCTTACAATTGAGATTCACAGTCCCAAATCCTTCCACTAAATTGCTGACCAAAATAATGTTATTGCAATTAGTACAAGCAGTGGAGCAAAGTCTAAATTCTGCACAAGTTTAGATGAAATCAAAAAGTACATTTATCAGTATGTACCAGATGGTTTTCAGCTTATCTAGCCATCTTAAATATACAGCATTGATTAACTACCTATATTTAAAAAGTAATAGTACCCATGACACAGATGGTATTATCCAGATTATGACAGGCACCGAAATTTGTGGTCCAGCTTCCCAGGTTCCTGCAGCTGGAGATCAGCATGGCCAGCCAGACAGGGCAAAAATCTGCACAGAACACAACCACAGCACCAGGCCAGGTTGGATGGGGCTTTGAGCAACCTGGTGTACTGGAATATGTCCCTGGCCATGGCAGAGAGAGTGGAACTAAATATTCTTTAAGGTCCCTTCCCACACAAATTGTTCTATGATTCCATGATTCTACCAGTAACCTTTCCTTAGATGACCTTTTACACCTGTCTATTCCTTTAGGATCTACTGCTTTTAAGGACCAACTTCATTCTTCTTTAGGGAAAAACTATTCTTTTCCCTAGTGGGAGTAATTTGTAGCAACCACTAGTCACTTTTTTAAGAGATGCTCATTCAAAGGCAAGTTCCAGAGACTCACATTAATCACATGAAAAAATATGTTCTCTGGTAGGCTAGGGCTTATTGCAAATGCACTGAATGCTTGACATTTTTATGATTATGCTAATGTGGTGACATTTGATGTGCTTGATTTTGAAAAAAATCAGGCAATTAAGTTCTCTGAAAGAAAACCAGAAAGAAGCAGATTAACCACTGAGAAGGCAGAAAGAATGAAAACTGCTTCTACCAGCTTTAGAAACAAATGCCTGCTAGTCAATGGCAAACATTTGAACTAGATATTTCAGATTTTTCAGTTTTACTCTGCATATAAAGAGTACTGGTAGAGTGACTTTCAATTTTGCACAAGCAGTGGCTTCACTTTCACTTTCACATCTTCCCTCTACCTCTGAACTATAACATCATTTTTCATGAAATTACTCTTTCCATCACTGAAAGAATTACAACCCTTAGAAAATTATGGTTTCCCTGTAGTCAATTTCAAAATATGCATAACCAAATTAAGTCACAGAACCTTGTTTTTAACTTCATCCCCTTTTAAAATACTGTTTCAGTTATATCCCAGACTAAAGTAGGAGAGAGAAAAGATTTATAATTCCCAATATAAATAATTTAATAATTGATCTCCCGCACCTACAAACCTGAAGATTAACAGGAAGAACCAGAGAACTGAAAGATGCTCTACTGGAGCAGCACAGTGTTTGATGGCAAGAAGGCTACATGGATCTGAGCTATGAAGTCAAGAAGAAACACAGAAGAGCAGCAGACACTGGAGGAGAACCACAGGGGGATCCAACTGCTTATTTTTGGTAGGAAGCTACAGAAGACATAAGAAATGGCTACAGGTTAATTACAGCAACCTTAAGTAACTCAGTAGCAATTTTGGAAGCAAATTAAAAGAATATTAATTACCTTAGGCACTGAATACATTTTAACTCTTGTTAAAGACAACTACTAGTCAGATTGAGTCTAAAAATAAATCTAAAGATTGATATTTACTATTGATGAAATCAAAAATCAGCTTAATTCCAAGAAATTCAATTCTTTACATAATACATAATCAAGGCAACAATAGCAAGCATAGAAAACTGCAAAAGACTACAAAAAAGGTTTGATAAAAAAATTGAATTCACGGTCAATTATTGCCATATTCTGAGTTAAACTCTGAAAAGGAAGTTTCAGAGAGGACTAAGCTAGAAAATTGTAGGAGCAGTTTCAGCTCTTTCACCTGAAACAGTGCAAGATAACAAATTGAGGTGAAAGAATTGGTTGGAAATGGAAAGGAAGAAATAAAAATTATATTAAGAATCAAAAAGAATGAACCAGCAAAACACAAAGCCTGAGAAAATAATTTCTTCAGCACGCTCAGAGACTCCTACACCTTTTCTGTTCCATGTACACCTGAACTTTATCGATGTTCTCAGTATCTGGCTTTTTTCAGATACATTCACTCTGGGATTAATAATGTAGAACCACTTGACCTATAGAAAGATCTCCTTATATTATTGGCATGGCAACAGATGCAGCATTTCTCAAACAGAAGTGATAACTTGTGGATCCTCCTTTTCCCACCCTTCCCGTATGACATGAACCTTTCCTGAGTTACTCTTCTACAGCATACAAGTAAACCCAAAGTTTCCCAGATCAAACATCCTTCTCTTGGGATGTTTTCTCTTGGACACACCTCAATATCCCAAGTATTTCTCTCTTTGGTCATAGTCTCTAACAGACAATTTATGCTTTTGCTGGGTGCAAATCTTTGAGAAAGCTGACCCACTGGCCAGTGGTGGTCACAAGGGAAAAAAAATCAGGAGGGCACAGAGTGTTTCTTCTTCACCTACAGACCTAGGTGCTTTAGGTATGTCTGTGCCAACGTGTGAGCTCAGCTACAAACACACTGCCCACCTGTAGGTATGCACTTACACAAGTACACCCCAAAACATTAAGCTTTTAAGGATGGCAATTAGCTTTTTAGCACAGACCACAGTCTCAGGTACTGACCTGCAAAGACAAACATACTACAGCCTATTTTATCCAGCTGAAACCAAATTGTGACTATTTTGGGTAGATTTCATCTGATTTTAATCCCCTAGAGTATAGATGTTTATATCTCAGCTAGTTAATTTAGGTTGTTTTAGCTTTTTTTTTTTAAGTTAAAGAAGAAAAACAAGCATTTAAAGATGATTCATCTGACCTATTTTTGCTGATCTACACTACAATGACATCAATGACACCTTACATTTTGTTAAGTTAAATGACTCAATCTCTGTCTAACTTGATAAATAGAACATAATTATTGGCATAGAAATTTTGAACAAAATGCAATCATCTGCTCACAGTGGAGACAAGACACTTCTGCAGGCTACTAGACTCAGTACACCTAAACTCCTTTTCTCCTAGCACTCCACATATACCCTACATTGAAGCTGCTTTGTTTTCCACCAGTAAAAAGGACCTTTGGCTTTTTCCATCTTAGCTTTGTTATCTGATTTTTGTAATGCAGAGAAGAAAAAATGATATTTTGTATAAATATTATTTTCAACCTTTGTGAATCCAAATCAGAAATGGAATTGTGCCTAAGGCATTCACTCTTGAATATCTGGATGCTATAGTTTCTAGATACATAAAAATGCCATATCTGAACTTTGGTTTGAATTCATTTTCCTAGCCAAGCTCTATTACTAGAAATAAACAGGATTTAACATAGTAGAATATCAGACTTTAAGTGCACCATAAACTGATGTGGTTTATATAAACCCAAACCTGAGTAACTAGAGTTTTTTAAAAAACATGCTTATCATAATTAAATGTAATTACAATATTCACAGCTTTAAATTAAGGTTCAATCAGAATTAGCACAGCTTCTGCTAAATTAAATTGTTTTAAAATATAAGTTGAACTAAATGAAGAAAGCATGCAAAAATACAAAAAAAAATCACCAAGATCACAGATATATATATTATTCTTTATCAAATTATATTGTGAAAATTAATTAATGAAATAACCATATCTGTAACAGTAAAGTCAAAGGAGTAAAACTTAAAATAAGGTGAATACTTTCCAAACTGTCCAAGATTTTGGTTACTTTCACATTGCATTTCCCTCATTTCAAAGTGCTGAATTCACAACCATGAATACTAACAACAGCTGGGGTTACCCAGCTTCTCTGAATATTAGATTCAGAGCACCACACCTTCTTCCAAATTTAGAAACTTCTTTTGACAGTATTTGCCTAAGTAGTTTCCTGTTATAATTTGAAACTCATTAAACCACTCACAAATCATTCCTGAGACCATGGAGATCAAACCTCAGAGTTCCACCAAACACTGAGGGAGTCCTGACACAAATTGTAATAAGTAAAAATTACCCTCTGTAGAAAGAAGTGGAGGGGATGTATATGAAGTTATTTGTTGGATTTCTTATAAGCAGTCTGCCTTACCTTTGAGTCATTCTGTAATAAATACCATATCATTGCTCAATTGTATGGAAATGGTGATTAGTGGTTCTGCAAATGTTTTGTTTGGGATTTGCATTTTCTCATCAAAGGATACTTCTCTGCCTTCATATGCTGTCAGCCTCTTTCAGATGAGACAGCTCAGCACAGAGATGCCTCAAATATATCAGGAAGACAAGAAAACATATTAAACCACAAAAAAATGTACAAGCAAAACACAGAGACTCTGAGTTCAACCACAAGGGCTTGGAAATTAAGGGAGTTGTAGCAAAATATTTTGGGTTGACTAAATACCATGCCCCAATATTTAAACCACTTGCTTTAAAAAGAAATCTCAGAGACTAAGGCAGAATGAAAAGCAGCAGGGAATTTTTGCTTCTGCTCCCAATTTCTGGTTTCAAAATCTTTTTACTTTCTTTTACAAGTGGAACTTTGGGTTTCTGTACATTTTAAACAGCTGTCAAATACATGTACTGTCATGAGGGAGTGGTTAGTTAACAGGGAAGGTAATAGTGTGGAGCCACCACCCACTTCAGAGCTCCTGAGATATCCCTGGGTTTTAATAGGTCTCTCCCACCACACCATTGTGGTCAAGGAGCTCCAATCTCATTTGCACTGTGATGATAATGTTGAACAGAATCTTCTGTATCCAAAACCAAAAGACAGTTCTTTGGGGTTGCATTGATTTTGTTAAGAAGGATTGAACATTTTGTTAACACGTTCACACACATTTACTTCTGGCTATCACTATAATGCTATGAAAAGAAATAGCCACTTAGAATACTTTTTAGGCTTATTAGAACACAACAAAATGCTGCTTTTCCTTCAGCATGGCTAAAATTGTAAACCTGCAATAACTCATCTCATCCTTCATATATACATTTAATAAAACTACTCCAAGTATGTATTGTGTAGCCGGTATGATCACAACAACACCTTGAAATTAATGAACCTCAACTGCCTTTAATTCTACATGGATACCACTGCAAGTGTGAAATAGCCCTGCAGTTGAAGAAGCAGGTGTCTATACAGGATAGAAAGAGGACTGAGCCTCACACTCTGGCTATAGGACACTCCTGATGTGAAAAAGTTCATTTAGAGCTCGTTGCTTACTTAGGCATGCAGTATAGTAACATAGCAAAAAATGCTGGTTTGTCTTTGTCAAGGCTTCAGTTTTGTGGATTATGACAGATAAAAAACTTTGAGGAATCTAACTATTCAACTAGATTATTGTTTGTTTTTTCTGTAAAAGGATTTTCTTGACTGCTTTCTCTAGATGTTGGCATCCTATACACAAAATATAATATAAGCAATCACTGTGTTTCTTACAATGTTCAGCTAAGATGCAGGATTCTTTAAATTTAAGTGAACTCTGGATTTTCTAATACCAGATCTAAGTCTGAGAATACCAAGAGGAGTACAATTTGGAACTAAATGAGATGTAAAATTACAGTTTTAGGATACCTGTCCATTAGGTGTGAGGTGAACTCATTCCACTACACAAATCTGAAGAAATAACAGACAGACTACAACTAGCAGCTCCACAGCCACACACTGCATATTCTTTTCCTTAAGGTTTCCATTTCCACTCAAGCTTGGGCAACTATTTTATTTCACACTATCAATAAGTGGCTGCTCAAACAAGATACTCTACTGATATAGCCTTCATTTGATCTGTCACTGGATTCACTGCCCATGAAAGTCTGGAAAACAAATACAGCACTCATTCTCAATGAGTTGAGGTTGGAAGGAACCTCTTGAGGTGCTCCAGTCTAACCCCACTGCTCTAACAGGGTCACCTACAGACAGCTGTCCAGCCCCATGACCAGACAGTTTTTTAATATCTTCAGGGAGGGAGACCCCACATGTTCTCTGAGCTCCCTGTGCCAGTGCTCCTCCACCTGCAAAGTGAAAAGGTGTTTCTTCATGTTCAGAAGGAAACTCCTGCTTCAGATGCAGCCCACTGCTTCTTTTCTTGTTGTTGGGCACCATTGAAAAGAGGCTGGCACCATCCTCTTTGCACTTTCTCTTTATATATTTACTTATATGAATAAGAGCCCCCCTGAACCTTCTATTTCCTAGGCTAAAGCTTTCCTCACAGGAGAGATGCTCAAGTCCCTTAATCATCTTCATGGCCCTTCAGAGGATTCTCTCTAGTATGTCCAAGTCTCTCTTGTGCTTGGGAGGCCAGAACTGGACACAGCACTCTAGAATGGCCTCATCAGTACTTCAGAAATGGGAAGGATCTCCTACCTTGACTAGCTGGAAACATTTCTCCAAATATGGCCCAGGACACATTTAGCCTTTGCTGCAAGGGCACCTTTGGGGCTCATGACAACTTGGCATCCACCAGGACATCAAGTGGTTTTCTGCAAAGCTTATTTCCACCCAGTTAGGCACCCCTCTGCTGGGGCATGGGGTTGTTCCTCTGAAGGCACCAGGCCTGTCCCTTCTCCTTGTCCACCTCTGTCAGGTCCTTGTCAGTCCATTCCTCCAGCCTGTTGAGATCCCCAAGGATGGCAGCACCACACTTTGACCTATCAGAAGATAATCTTGTGCCTGAAGTGTAGAACTTGGGACTGATTCCTCATCATTTTTTCAGCTTCTACAACTACAAAGCCTCTTCAGGTGTCACCAGACCTTTCCTTCCTGGGAGAAGTAAGGGATTCCCAGTTCACCAGGTACACCTGCCCAGTCCTGTGCTCACTCCAATAGCACAAGGGACAATTGTATCTTACTGATAACTTTTTAATTAGGCAAATTACATTCCTCACTAGAATGTCATTGTTAAGGCACTGAAGTAAAAAAGGACCATGCCTCACACTGATATGTTGACAGTAATTTCTGTTCTATCAAAACAAGCATCATAAAGACAGATTCTTTCTCATGAGTACCAGAGGTTTTTTAAGAGAAAACATAAAGCAATATTTGAATGGGGGGGGATAAAAAGGTAGATTTATAAGAAAAACAAGGATTTTTTTTCCTGTAGAAAAAGTCTAATGTCACAAGGTTCAAATATTTGAAATTCATTATAAAACTGGTATTCCAGAGAACCAATTAAAGCCCTTGCCAAATGGTAACATATATAAAAAAGGAAATCTTTGATTTTTGCTAGCAAACAAACAAACAGTTAATTAATACTACTCTTACTCCACCTCTTCTTTATAGCTTTTCATTAAATTCCATTAATTTATGATCAAATCTTGGGTTATATTTAAATTTATTGAATTCAGGAATGATTCCAACAGTACCAGACTAAAGAGAGAATCAGGCTGTAAGAGTTGCTTATATAAATATTGTCATGTCTCTACATAGCAACTTTTTCTTCAGTTTTTAACATTATTACATTTAAGTGGGAGGGCTCTTGCAGGCTGCATATTCCTCACTCATCACTCTCACTTTGCAAAACATGTGTTTAATGAGGTTGTGATCAAAATCAATTTTACAAGTTTGCCTGGGTATCCTAAGCAACTTTTGGACTACAGTGGAATGAATGACTTCAATGTATCAGTCTGCACAGTGGGCTCCAAAAATGGAAAAACCACCAAATAGTCAAAGGACCTTCAAACCCCAAAGAGAAGCTTTTATGATCTCTAGAGGAGACACTGTATTAAGGCAAATTGAATTAATCCCAAATTTATTTAACAAGGCTGGACTGACATGATTCTTTTACAGTTTAATTCACAGCTGTTAATCATTAAACACATTTTAGATAGTCATCAGATATTCCTTTTACACGCAATAACATTTTTATTGAAGTTAACATAATAGTACATCTTAAGAACACTTTTGAAAATGTTCCCTTAGGAAAAAAATTATCTGCAAAGTAAAGCCACGAATTGAGTGCCTCATGAGTAAGCCAATTTTGTAAATAAGTGAATACATACCATGACACTATTCTAATGCCATACATATCCCCTGCTTTAATATGAATAATAAATGCTTTGCCTGGGTTTATTTTATGAATATCACTGATTTACTCAGTCTGGACAGGACAAAAGGGGAACTGCAGAGATTGTAAGCTACCGTTTTACAGCTATCTTGTTCCTTCCAGTTTTAAGAAAGAATTTTGTCAGATGAGATTTTTTTTGTCTGTTCCCATAAGATCCTCCTCTGACTTCAAGGAAACTTCTCCCAGAAAACTTTCTTTGGCCCTTATCCTGAAAGCTGATCTCTGTCAATGCACAATATCCCACTGAACTCAGTGGAGCCCAATATGAACATGAAGGTTTTGTTGATTTAGTTTGAAAAGTATAAGTCCCAGGTTTCCAAGGTAAGGCCTGTATTTATATCTGTGGTGATTGACTGGCTTGTGTTAAGCTGCAAATCACACCAGATTATATTCCTAATGAAATGTAGCAGGAATTCAATGAAAAAAAAAAAAAAAAGCTTTGAATTCTCAAAGTTACTTTTCTGTCCTGAAATTATATTCATTTCAGTGACNAGACTTCCTATTAGTGATGTTTAACTTTAACCACATATCCTGGGTTAAGGAATAGCTACTGAAATCAATTTCCTGATTAGGCTAAGAAAGGTCAAAGGTTAATTTTGTAGCCACATGATTGAGCTACCAACAGCAACTGCATAGCCTTGTTTTAATATATAAAGTTACTGCAGATATTAGCTAAAGGAAGGAGGATACTGCGAATACACGAATACACAATACTGTGAATACACAAAACTGTTGGGGAAAAATAATTCCAGAGTCTTACTCACTCTAAGTGAAGTCTACACCCTCCACATGCACACACAGAGTCCACATCATTGGAGACATCTCTCAGACATGATGAGGCCAACCTGACAACCTCTAATGTGTTCATCATTTCAAACGTGGCTCTGTGACCACTGCCAGAGCCCCACTGCCAGCCAAGAAACCTCCTGCTGTCCATCACGTCACAGACTTCCTTCCTTCCACAGACACTTGCTACAGACACTGAAGAAGAAACAACATTTATGTAATGTAAGAATACACAGACTTATATTATCATATTCTCAAACAAAAAGCACAATGATTTCTGCTTCCTTTGGGAAAAAAATCAACAGATGGATGATGAATTTGCAAACAACACAGCAACAGACAATGCTGTTGTATTAAATCAGCAGAAATTAATGCACCAGTATTTTTCCATTCAAATACTAAAGTGAACAATCTTCTGCCCAAACATATCAGATGAAACAGGAAATATCTTAGAAAGTTTGTGATGTTTCTGCCTGGAGGGATTCTTGTTTCAAGCAGTAAAATTGATTATTTTTTAATGGTGTCATGAATAATGACATCCTATTGACAATATTGATAGCAATGAGGAATTCTAGAGTTAAAGCTGATTATCCAGATTCATTCTCAGTGCAGAGCATTGCCCTTTCCTGCTGAGTTATCATGCACAAGTTATTTCATTCTTATTCAGTTTTAGTAACTTGCTAGCATAGAAGATGACTGTCAAATGAAATCCCATGTGCTGACATTAACATTTCCTTTTAGATCTGTGAGACAGGTTTGAGGAATTTTTAAGTTGGATTTAGTGAAGAGAGTGTTGGTATTTAGTTTTCTCATTACAACTATTGGAGATTTAATAGAATAATAATTAAGAAACCTGGACTGCAAGCCATAGTTTTAAAAATAAAACTTGGTTTGACCAAGGCCTACAATTTCTAATACAACCACCACTCTTTCCAGTTCCTCTCTGTCTAACATTACCATGTATGTTTTTATCACTGTGGCAGCATTTTACACTTGTTTTGCACAGGGAAGGCCTCTAGATAAGACACAAGATAGAGGAGACAATCAGTCATCAGTCTTTAGTCAGGATTTCCTGACTGCATGCCAACAATAACAAATTTTTTTTATTTTTTTTCCTTGTGAAAACTAATGTATTTTAATATATAGCTATATAAATAGAGAACATCTGTTTCTTACACTCAAATCTAGTTAAATTCCAGTCACAAGGGAGTGGCTCAATTTTCACATCTAGGCTGTTTGCAACCAAGATATAATTTTTGTGAATTCTTCATAATAATTTAGCCTTCATTGCTCATAAACAAAACAAATATGTGGATGCACATGAGCTGTTCTTCATTCCTTTGCAGACTTAACATTTGGACTTCACTTTTCCAGCCATGTGACTGGTTCTACCAGTCAGACAATGTAACTTTTGTTCTCTGAATAGGTTTCTTAAACTTTGTAAACAGTATAGCACTTGGAAAATTTGTTCCACCATGCAAAAAAAACCCAGTGAAGATTACCTGAGAAATAACAACTTTGAATAGAAAGAAAGATCTAATTATTTTTGCTTTATTTAAAGAAACTTTTTTTCTTTCTTTTCCCTGAGGGCTATTTCTGCCTGGCTAAAGGTATCCTTTTCAGATTTTAAAGTGCTCTCTTTCTTTCCTAACATGCAGTGAGCACGGGAGAAGGATTTCTCTTGTCACATTCAAACCAACTCATCACTACAAAAGCAGCTTTACTGTCTGCCCAGGAGCTGCCACACTGCTGACCTCTGCCTCCTTTTTCTCCACATCTCCTGATTTATTTTGGGTTTTTTCTGGCCAGCAGCTTTGACCAGCTGATTTTGGTTATCTGAAAACATGAAATTCTAGGGCTCTTTACATTTTAAATTGTGAACTCTTTTGTAGAACATGTGATGACATTTTGGCAGCACAAGCTCTTCTGATGTAAATCCTCCTTTCCCAATAATTGACTATACTGCAGGTACATATTCCCTGTATTCTCAGCTTGGAATCCAGCAAGGTCTATGGCCAAGGAATCTCACTTTCTACAATGCCTTTTCCCTCTTCTTTTTTCTTGTTATTGGTAGTGTCTGTTTTATGGCACCTGGAAAAATCCCTGCATTTTTCAGTCTTTTGTTTCCTTACTGCTCATAAGACCTGCATGCACACATCCAGCAGGTACAGAATTACTGGGTAAATCACTTTGATAAAAACAAAATTTTTGGCAGCCAAATTCATTGATGTTCTGTGCCACGTGTCTAATGGTGTGTAACTGTATTCTAATAGGTCTGAATCTACAACCCTATAAATGGACATAACTATTTTGATCATAACACTTCTAGTGGCTTTTTTCTGCCTTTTTGGTGAAGGAGAGTTAAACAACTAATGCAGGTTCAGTCATGTAGAAATATTTTACACTTCTCAACTCCATTTCTTTGAAATCCCAGAGAAACAGCCACAGCTCATGGATGGTGGGACTTTCCACCACACAGGCAGTGAGGTGGATTGTCTGTTTCTCTCTCGTCAGGAGAAATACTGCAATTTCAGCAGTGATGGAAAAACTGTCAGTACCCTTGCTTTAAATGACAGTAGAGCAACTGAAGTAAGTAATCAGATCCTGGGAGACTTGGGCAATATGTTCTCCTGAGATAAAAGGTGTTCATCCGCTGTTTTCAAAGAAACTGCCCTAACCCCTAAATTAAAGCTTGATCAGAGTGCCCTAGCATGGCTCTGCACTGCATCACAGAGCAACACAGGAACATCCACTGGGTTCATCTAGAACCTGAGTCTGACTTTAGATTCCTACTGAAGAGAGGAATCTGGCCTGTGGTTCAATATCACTAGTCAAGATTTCCTAAAATATACAGCAACTATATTTCTCATTAATTACTGTCTACTGCTGTCAAGATAATACCACAGTAACTCCAATGAAGTCAGAGCACTTACAGTAGTACAGCTGATAGCAAAACTTGGCTTGATAACCTCAAACATAAATGGATATTTTATCTGTTTAGTGCATGCTGTCTCTTTTATTGAAACAGAAACAGTGAGACAAAAGTCATCCTGAAGAGACCAAAAGAAACTTAAATACGTATTTTTTTCTAAGCATATGAATATTTTATGATTTATGGTTTCCATAGTGCTTATTTACTTTGTTTGTTCAACATTTTGAGTTGTCAGAATGGGCACTAGACAGAGCAACAACAGAAAAATGGAAAATAAATCAGTAACAAACAGAGTTCTTACATTTTTCCTTGGGACACAGACACTAGGATGTACACACTATCAATGCTTTGCAAATAGCATACTAATTGTTCTCTTGTCTCAAACTTAAACTAGGACTTTCACACTCCCAGAAAGTATTCAGTACACAATTTTAAAATTATCCCAGTCACATTAAAATGTAGAAAAGTCTCAATAAAAATACTCATAGAAGGAGAAGACAAACCAGGTATCTTTTGGAAGAAAACAGTGTGCATTCAATACAATCAGTTTATCAGATTAGCAAGTTTCTTGCTAATATCTACAATGAGATGTTGTCCAGTCACTTATCTGTGCAAACAGCTTCAGAAAAGGTTAAATATGAGGGATTTCTTTAAAATTTGCATTATTAGAATTTCTTCCATTTATTATTCTTTATTCAACAGAATTAAAACCCTTAATTTTAAAGTTTAAAGTTTTTAAGTTTAAAAAGCAGAATTTGCACTTAGATTTTTTGGTATTGGTTTTAAATGTATCACAATTTGCTTCCTCATTTTAGGTAAAGGAAAGGCAGGAAATAGCAAAGACAGACTTGCTTGGGAAATGCACAATATTTTTCACTCTGTGTTTTCCAAACTCTATGTTGTCTTCCAGTGGAAAGCAAACAGAAATATTTAAATTACTTAACTGCCTCTCTAGGTTCTACCTAAACTCTTCTTTAAGTCACACTCTTTCCTTTTCAGTGAACCTCAACAAGGCAAACTGAAAGCTTTCTTTGTTATCCTGGTCTACAGCACCTGAATGGTTCCAAACAAAACTAATTCAGAGCTCTTAGCAAAAGGGTTTCTTTCTCTGACTCCTCCTCAATATCAAATAGAGAATAAAATGAGTCTTTTTCTTTTCTCTCAGTTTTAACCAACAGCAGAGAAAACAAAATATCATCTCCCTAACTTACACTCCTCTTCCTTCCTTTTGTTGGTTTTTTTTTGAGCCTTTGTGATTTCTCATGGTTACTATTCACCTGCATAAAGATGTTACCCTTGATGGTGTGAAGTGGTTTTATGTGGAATCCTTGTAATGCAGCAACTCATAACCACAATTCAGGCTAAAGTGTGTTATTCAAATTGCTGTGGTTTCAAAATTTACAAAAAAAAAGTATTTCCTAGAGCAATCTAACTTTTCCTTTTACTACAACAACAAAGTAAACCCATTAGGAAGACTATGAATTCGAACAATTAATTACACACTTAATAATATTTTATAGTTTTCTAAATACTTTAAAGTCCTTTCCAAACATTACGATTTAGTTCCTGCTACCACTCCTCACACAGACTAGGAAAAGTAATGGAATTGCTCCAAAAGCAAATTACATTTAGTTTCTGGGAAAATTTGTGGTTTGATTCAAGATTTCTTCTAAGAATTCGTTGAACTCTGACTGTATGCATTTTGCATAGGCAAACTTAGACAGCTTCATGTAACAAAACAATGAAAAGACAAGATTCCTCTCTTTAAAATTAAAGTTATTACTCTTAAGTATCTCACTGGTGAAGTGTTCCAAAGGCACCAAAGGTGGTCAGCCACAAAACCATTATCAAAAGCCTCAGACCTGTATCCTACCTCACATTTTATTTCTTTTTTCTTCCTGTTGTGGTACTGGAACATAAGAACATAAAAAATGAATAGGCAACTATTGCTTAGGGTTTCATGTTTATTATATAAGTAAATCCATGATCACATCAAAAAGTTACAGAAATTAGAAGACTATAATCATAACATCCAAAAATCTTAAACGTTTCAAGCATACCACTGATATGACAAAGACTTTTCCAGCTACTCACATCACATGGTTTGCAAAGGCATCCTTTCTCAAACACAATAATTATTAATTTACATTTAAAGTTTAAAAAATGACAAATACTGGTTTTGTTATATCTGAGTTAGAATTTTAAAATCATTAGGCAAATATTGGTGATTTTAAGATATTGAGCTGAGAGTATGAGCAAATGTTTAGTAAAGTCAGGTACAAATTAAAAAGCTTAATACATATTTCTCCATTCTGCACAGAAATCCTCAGTTTGGTGTTTGGAACACATCAAATCAAATTTTTACTAGGTTTCAAAAAAACCTGCATATATTCATGGTTTCCAGAGGCTAGTCAAGAGCTTGAAATATTGGTCTTGACTATCCAGTCAAGACCAATTCTTTCCACAGGAAAATAATTCTCAGAGGAAATTATTTGTCACGCTACTTCCAATCTGAAGATCTAAACACGTTCTTTCCTCTAGCCTTTAGCACAACCCATAATAATTGGACCATGGGAGAGAGTGGCAAAAAAGTGGATCCACAAGATGCATGCCAAACATCCCTACCAGCTCAATCATTTGCTTTCTCACCTTTCCTCCCATCAGGAATAATCAGTAGCTGAAGTATTAAATGACACGTCGGAGTCATTCAGTGATGGAGGAGCAAGACAGAATGACACATTCTGCTGATCATTTATAGCCATTGGTTGTTATAGGATACTAACTTGCCATACACAGCCTTGTTTGAATTTCAGATGAGCAGATGGCCAGATGGATTAGCCTGTAAAATTAATATTCCAAAGCCATACACAGCAGGACTTTGTATGGGAACTAACTGCTTCAAAATCCATGAAGTCGGTTTAGTGGATTTTGTTTTTCACTCCTCTTTTATTATTTCCTCCACAAATGCTAAAACTTGCAACAGCAAAAAGCAATGCTGGAACACTTTGGTATTTTGGTGCCATGGCTTCCTTGAATATTTCTTTCACCATTCCATGTGCACCCATTTCCAGTACACACTTGATGAAAAGACCAAAATTCATTTAACTAGCTTACATTAAAATATTTGCATAACCCCAAGATGAGGTGCACAGTACATAGGATCTAGAGATATTTAGGCTCCTACTTCTGGCAACAGGCTTCAGCAGCACTCTTGCAGTTAATCCCAAAACCACTTCTCTGTGTTTTTGGGGCCTCTCCCTGTGTAGGACTGTATGTGTACAGATCCCTGGCAGAGAATCATCTGCAGTTCCAGAGTAACCAGAACACACCTGCTGAAGTAGCAGGGAGAGACACCCTTGCTGGTGGTCACAGTGACAGAGGGTGCAGCTAGCAACCACAGCCTTGGAGAAGAGGACAAGCTCCAGCTATTAAAAACTGGATTTTTCCTGTCCCCTGGATCTTTCTGAAAAGCTTACCTCAATTGCAATTAGTCTGTCTTGGCCTCTGACCCACTGCAGATGAACATAATACAAGTCTTGAAGGAAACTTCTGTATTTTAGAGCCACCAACTTGATTACTATTGATTACAAACTTGCCCCAATGGTAATTTCCCTTTGTCAGTAACATTTCTGCCTGACTGCTCCTTCTGGGAATAAGGTTTTCTGTTATATTCTCCTTTTTTTTCCTCCAGACCAATTCCAAGAAATACATTTTGGTTATTGTCTTGGGTCAAGCAAGGGAGGTAATAGAAGAGAAGGGCTCAGCTCTAATCATGGCAGGAACTTGTTAAAGAAATCCCCTCGTTGTTCCAAGGTAACCAAAAAGGTAATTCTACTTTTGAAAATTAAGCTGTCTCACAAGGTAAGTTTTCTTTTCACCCTTTGATGGAGAAAAAAACATAACAATTTAAAACAAATAATAAATGAGGCATTAGAATACTTCCATATAGTTACAGTCTCACTACTTAATGTCAAGAGTGAAAGGAACCCTACAGTTAAATTACTGTGTGGTGGAAAACTCAGTTTAGAGCTGACTCCCAAATATGATGGCCCAGCTGAGTCGCTCAGTAACAATGAGGTCCGGCCTCCAAGTGGCAGATGAGGCTTTTGTTTTATTTGTTTGACAGTAAATATCTGGGCTGTTGCTTAGCAGCCACAGGCACAGACAGAGGCGTTTCCAGACAAAATAAACTGCACTACACTACAGCAGGTAAACCTTTCACAGCAATTACCAAATGGAAATGAGATCCCAGCCGATCACTGCAAAGCCACCCAACACCTTTGTTTCCTGCAGATGTTTTAAGCACACAAACAGCAATTTGGGATTTCTCAATGCCAGTGTGAGAAGGCCTCATTATTAAAAAAAATACACTGATTTTGTAAAATTATACACTGAAAATCCTAGAAACAGAGACAAGTTTTTAAACTTTTGTCAGCTGTTAAATCCATATTTGAATAACACATTAAATAACTAGATTTTCTCTCAGAGACCATGAACACTTGCAACTGTTGGTTCCAGGGAATTTTCACGTGTCCTAGAAGCATTGCACTGATCCAGAACTGAAATACAAATAACAGAGCACCAGACTGAAAAGCTTTTGTGGATGTTTTAACTTGATATTAATTCTGATAGCCCTTATTTGTGTCTTTGCTGTCACAAAAGCATCCCCACTCCAGCCAAAACTCGTGCATGTCACCTACCCCTGCATGCTTCATTTCCACAGTGTCTTCAGCTTTCACAGGACTCACCTCCTATACCAAAAAAAAAAAAAAAAAAAAAAAAAAAAAAAAAAAAAAAGGAAATGCCAAAGCTACTCTTGCATATCACAGCTGTACAGCTCTAAGGCAGGTATTTCACTGAGAAAGCAGCACTTGGCCTCAGTGAGCAAACAGAAAGGGCCAAATTCTGCTCTCCTTACCCTGGGGCATTCCACCACAAGCAGGAATCTGCATGTGAATAACCCTAGAGAAGAAATGTGTTTCCAGACACTTGAGCTTAAACACTAAAAAATGCTGTTGTGAATTCTGTCATTTTATATTTTCATTGACTGGTTTTGGAGGGTGGGTTGTGTTGTGGGATGTTTTTTTTTTACTCTCAGAGTTGATCCACGGGGCATTGTCATTATGTTGCTGTCTCACCTTTCAGCTGACAGACAGACTTCCTGCTGGAGAGACATTATTATTTAACCGGATCCACTCATCCTGCCACTGATTTGTTTTACTTTTGTTCCTGGCAAGGAGCAGCAACTCTAGGTAACATTTCTTTTCTTATTTGGGCAAGTCCTTCAGAACACTTTAGTAAATTAACCCTACGCAGTTCACTTAGTAAACACAGGATCTCCTGAAAGGATTTATAAAACTAAATTACTTTAGAATTTCCAGACAATCTTTGTTTTTCTTTCGTTTTGTCTGACACAAGCTTAAGAAAAGACTCAGGAAGCAAATGTGAATGCTTAATTCCTCAGCAAACAGAAGTTCTAAGCACAGCATGAGAGAGTGTAAGCAAAAAGGAGATGTTTTAACAAACAATATAGATGAAGACACACCAACTCTGTTTCTGAAGTAGAAGTTTTATCAGTGAATCTGCAATAGTTTGTTTTAATTACATTATTCTTTTCTAGCTATGGTTACCCTTCAGACATTGTAATCCCTCTGGAAAATCACATCTTCAATTTGACCACAATCAAATTTTCATTCATTTCATTCAAGTTTAGGATGCATGTACTTATATTTGTGTATAAATATTTATGATACAACCTGTACTGTACACCACTCTTCAAAGAGAAGTAGGAGGCTTCCTAAAAACATTAGAGACTCAAATTTGTTCATCTCAGTAACATCAGCCCAGACAATTATAATAGGCTGTTACTTTCATCTCCTGCTCTGTTAAGAAAACATATTCAGCAGAGAATATGTTAAGAGAATATATTCAATGGGACATTCTCCCTTCCACATTGTCAGAGTTTAGAAACTTCTATCAGGTGTCAACAAGACTTTAAAATATTATGTTATGGATGCCATTCATAAAAATTTCCTGACTGATCCAATTCCAACTTTTATACTAGATAAGGAAAAATTATCCATGTAACCTTAACAAATCTTGGTCTGAACTGTAGAGTGACAGCCACTCACCACTACCTTCATATATATTTTCTTCTTTCTAACTAGAAAATCAGGAGTATATCTTGCTCAGGAGTGCCTGCAGACTAAATGAAGGATTTCTCTTACTAATCACCTTATTGTTTCTTCACTCCCCAAGTGCTCCAAGAATCACCAAAACACCTTCCAAAGTCTTTATTAATGTAGATTGGGAAAAAAAAAAAAAAGAAAAAAATTATTTATGCCCAAATACAGAATATTGCAATGAGTAGCTATTATATACATGAGCACAAGGGAAGAATCCAGATATTCATAGGCTCAGGGACTTGCTTTACATGGGAAAACATAGATGTTTTTTAAAAAAATTTTGGTGGCTGGAAGTTAGGCAAGATTATTTCAGGTCTCCCCAGCTAGGATTTAAATACATAAAGGGGAGAGAAGAGGATCACAAAGGTATGTGTAACATACTTAGAGTCTGAAAATAAACAAAGTAGCTTTCAAAACCTGGTATGAGTACCAACAGTTCCACTCCAGAGCAGAACACTGCAAGCTAATTTGGAAGAGGACAGCATTAACCTGTACAGATCTCTAAACTGGATTAACCCTGGTACAGAAATTAGCTCAGTTAAAACCAATTTAAACACCTGAACACTCTGCATCCGCTTCTTGAGAGTGAAGATGATATATTGACTAATGTAAGAACAAAAACTTAAAAATAATCCCTCAGAAGTCCCTTGTCATCAGCTGCCTGGACTCCCTGTCCACCCTGTACATACTCTCCTAGATCTCTGGGGTTCAGCAAACCCTTTCCCTACTGCTGCAAATCCTCCCTCACCTGAGCTGAGCTTATTGCCAGTGACCAATCCAGAGGTGAACACCAGCACTTTGGGAAATCCAAAAGTGCACAGTACTAAAACCAGTACAAGCTCCTAGCCAAAACTAGTGTGTGGGTGAAAGTATGGAACTTGTGCAGCAGGAGCACATACCCCTTCAACCTCACCATTAAATGCTAAGTATATCCAAAGAAACTCAAATACTGTGGCCTAGCACCCATAGCTTCTCTCTGAACACAGCAGTGCATCCATATGGGTATTCTTTTCCCCTTGTAAATACTCTGCCTTGTGCATTTAAAGCCATGAATACTTGAAGTTGATAGCTTTTGACTTCAATCCATAGGCAGTACAGGATCAATTACCTAATTACATATACAAAAATCTGTTTCCCCTCACCAGAAAAAAA
>VXBR01004639.1:2322268-2370435 GCA_013400215.1 Cisticola juncidis | reverse complement strand
AAAAAAAAAAAAAAAAAAGCAAGGAAAAAACTTTAATCCACTGCTTAAGTGTGTTAAGAATGAAGCAACGATCACGGGTTATAAGAAATCTAAAGGGTTATGGTAAAAGCATTTCTCTTGCTTACGTTGGCACAAAGACAAAAGGTTTCAAAGAAAATGTATATGGGGTTTGCCAATGCATTACAGTATTTCTGCTAAAAAGAATTTCCCGCACAGGTCAGAATCCAATGATATATGAACCACAATATCTTCTGAGGTTTGGATCATGTATGCCATGAAAATTACGGCTGCTTATCTAATCTCTGAAGTTTCCTTTCTTCCATTTCCCTTCACAATCTTGATGTCTCCCTCCACAGCCTCATCTATATTTACTACCAAACCTGCTCACTGTTTTTAAAATATCACAAGTAAATGCATCCAAAGTCTTTTTTTTCCCTCTTCCTCTAACCACAGATATCAGCCTGATAGCTGTTTCAGACACCAAACCTCAGGAAAGAAGTGGGAACCTATTGCAACACCAAGATTCAAACTCTGTATCTGGTGGAGTCAGTCCTTTCATATCCACAGATGTTTCCTCAGGATTGAATGAACAAGAATTCACCACCTCCATCCCACAGTCCCACTGCAAAGACACACCCTGCAGACTGTAGATACTGCATACAAAAAAAATTCACCTATGTATTTGCACAACTATATAGGTAATTTGGACTTTAAACTTTTTATTCAAAGCCATTACACCTGGAATTGATACAGCTGTTGTTCTTTTTTAAAGCAAATACTTGATCTTCGAGCTAGATGGACCATCAGATACTGATGACTAATGAATGGCTATGTATTGTTTCACCTTTAATCCTCATGGATATTAATGGGGCACAGTTTTCAGACTGGGCCACCTAATAGCAAGCAACCTCTTCCCTTCATGTTTAAAATATCTACCATACTGATGCAGGAAGATTTTAGATGAAAGAAAATTTGATCAGTATATCAGTATGCTCTGGAAAAAGTAATTTTAATAAAATAAAAAGTTTTTGTAAACTTTGATGAAAACTTAAGTGTGATAGTTCCTAATAAGCAAATGCAGCTGTATCTTTTTTAATTTCCACTATATTTTTACTTCATCACTTCACTTGTTCCATATCTTTGCCATAAAATACTGATATGTAACATGTGTCAATACTAACAAAGCAAAATCACCTAAATATCAAGTTACAGTAATTCAAAATTTTAAAAATTAAATTTCTCTGAGTTTTCACGCCAAAAATTTCAAGTTTTCTCCAAGTTAGAACAAAAAGAGAGATCTTCAAATTATATCCTAAACAACAAAAAAATGCCATTTTCAACCAGCAATATAATACATAAGAAACTTAATTTTAATGGCCTTGGATGAATATGAAAGTGTTCAAGATAGATATAGGCTTTCATTTTTCTCAGAAACATGAAATAATGTTCAAAATTTGGGTTCCTGATTTTTCTTATGTATTTTACTAAAATGACAAACAAACATGTTCAACTGAACAAACCATTTTTTTTCCCAAAAGTATAATCCCTATTCCACATGCTAATGGACATTTGACTCTGTCACTGATACCCCATTGTCTTGGGACACATATGGGAAATTTCAATCTGCAGGCAAAATAGGAATGAACCAACCCCTTAAACCTTGGCATCTTGGTCACATGATGATTCAGGACAATGAATTTTGTGTTCTCCTTCACAATACCTTTCCATGCACACAGATTCTGCTGGAATAACACAAGAACACTGCATTGTAAAATAATAATTTTGCTAATAAACTAACAAATTTTACTCTATAACAGAATTCCTACATAGGAAGGCATTCTGGAATAAGTGTAATAAAACAGCTTATTTTGGTGTACATGGGCTAGTCAATTTACCCAAATTCCACAGAAAAGGCCATTGTTAACTGGCATCCAGGCAAATCATTACCACACCAACCCCTCCCTTATTGCTACAATCAATAATACCTTACTCCATTTTTAGTCTCATATTTTGCCTGAAGTCTAAAGTCATGTAAAAAATTATAAATATTTACTATGTTTTGTAATTTTTAAATCATATTGACTTAAAGTATAAGGATATGAAATGAATATCAGAAGGGAAAACTTCAGATAACTGGGTAAATTCATGTCCCTCATTTACTGAAAAGATTACACTCTTACAACATTCAGATAAAACTAATTCAGGTTGAATTAGTTCAATCTCTCACTCTCAAGCATCTGATCAATAAAACAGTGCTTTAAAATCATCAAAAAGACTGTGAACTTCTCCAGAAGGCCATCTCAGCTGAAATCTACATTCAAACTCCATTTGCTTTAATCTGACATATATAACACAGATATGTCATCTGGCACACTAATGTATATGTTCCTCACTATTCACAAGAATTTGTAGGAGTCTGGACCACTTCCTACATAAATCTTAGGGGTGTAATAGAGAGAAGCTTTTCACAATATGTCATGGTGATTCTAATTCCATTAAAAACTTCATTTAACCAGAAACTGTGGCCCTTCATATATATGCTCCCTAGACTTTTCTTTTACCCTTTGCATTAATTTTAAATACAGACTCTTGCAACTGCACAGAATATTAGGACTCAAATGAAAGGAAAAAAAAGAAAATAACAAGTGTTATAGAAGGAGTTGGAAACAGCAAAAATCCAGAAAAGGGGGAGAAATGGTATTAATCTTTTTCTAATAGTTTTTTTTCATATTGGTACTTGCTGTACCTTTAGAACAAACATTTATGGAAATTAAATCAAGACTTTCTCAGACTTCCTGCTTCCTTTGTAACATTCTCTCTCTCTCTGGTCTACATACTGCAGAACAGATTTTCCCTTTTCACATGCCACCTTCAGATCATGCTTTCCAAAGAGAATTTGAAGGACAACTGCACCTAATTCAGTCAGTCCAGCAGACTTAAAGATTGCACAGGACAAGAAGCTCTTCCCACAGCAGACAAACCATTCCATATCGTTCTCTGTATTTTTAATTCTAGCAGGTATTTCTCAGCACTAATCCAAAGGACAGCTCAGTCACCTGCACACAGTTGCAGCATTGTTTTAAGCATCTGAAAGGTCAATACCAATAAAAATAGGTGCTCACAGTGAAGAGTTCCTTTTTAGACGTCAGCTGCCCAACACGTCTTGCTTCTGTCCAAACACTGTGCAGTCTAAAACCAGAGACTGGAAACAGCTTAACTACAGGCTCAACAACTACAATGGAATTCACCCCTTTTTCCCTCTACCTGCTTGCTGCCATGTGAACAGCCATGGTTCAAGTAGCAATTGGGGTCACATCTGAATTCACTTGCCCCCTTCCAGGGCAGTTTTCCTCAGCCATGGGCCTAAGGAAGGCAAATTGACAATGTCAAATTCAGGCCTCTTTTCTTCTACACTCACCAAGAGATAATAACAGGGGCCAGGCCTGCTTTCCTGACAGCAGAGGTCCAGGAACAACAGTCTACCACTTAAACAAAAGAATTAATTATTTATTCCATTGCTAAAAGAACTCTAACTTACACTTTACAGCCTTACATAAATGTCTATGATCTGGAAAGAGAAGGTGCATCTAAAGCATATCTATATCCCTCCAGAAAAAACTGGCTTCTACCACCTTGCTGCAAGCATGGACATGCGTGCAGTACAGCAATACCTAAATACCCCAGGTATGCTTGGGACTCCTTGTGTCTGCTGCTTCAACCACAAATGCCAGGGGATATTACTACAAAGAATGTACTATTAAAAACAAACAAACAAATAAAAAGAAAACCAGAAAAACAAAAAGCAAAAACAGGCAAGGAGAATGAGGAAATATGCTTATTTCCAGATTATTCTTGTAAAAGTGAGGAACACACCTACCACTGAAGGGTGTGCAGAGTTAAGAACACCCATCAAGGTATCTCATGTTACCTAATCAGAAGGTTACAAATTCCTTTTTACTTCAAATCTTTTCAGAATATGTGAACATAAACCATTTTCTTCTTCTTAGTAGGACTGTATATCCAGTGGATTTTCACATTTTTGGACAGCACAACACTCCTTGAAATTACTCCAAACCTGAATAACAATGTTTTAGAATGAACTCCAGTCATAGTTTCATTCATCCTCAGTGGTGATCCAGCCCTGGAAGGGGCTGAAAATCAAAAATACCCAGATCACAAGTATTCCTACATAAGGGTGGCCATGCCAGGTCAGACCAAAGGTCCACCTGGTTGGATATCCTGACTCTGGCAGTGGCCAGTAGCAGATGCCTAAGGAAAAGAATAGAAGAAAGGCAAGCACGTCAGGATCCTTCCTATTGTTACACTTCCAGCATCCTGCAGTTTCAGGACTTCCTAAGCCAGAGGTTCTGACAGCAGTTTTATATGTTGAATTACAGGACTCAAATCCCCAGCCTTTCATTTTGTGTAAAAACAGGAGAAGGGAATGTCTTGCAGTTAATTAATTCGTGTTTTAAGCAAGATCTAGTTTTTCAGCCTCAACACAATTTAGGTGCTCCTGCTGCAAAATTACATTTGTTTAGGCACATTTCCATGTCACACATCTAGACACGAGTCCCATCGATCGTCTCATTTCACTTGCTGTTTGAAGCTGCAAAGAATCCACAGTTTGTCCATAACAGATGCCAAAAGCCTAGAAACTTATTGCACACTGCTCACAGTGTGGGTTCAGATACATTATCTGCATAAAAAGAAAAAGGCAAATTAGGCCACAGTAGGAGAACACATTTTTAATATTACAGTCTGCAGTTTGCATCTCTAATTTAACGCTGCTGTTTCCCAAAGTTATGCTGCATCATTCCAGTTTGCTGAATTGATGACACTGAGCTAAAATTTTCCAAGTGACTGGGCAATGCAGATAGGCACTGCTCTTCATGAATTCCAGAGAAACCTTCAGGGCCAAAGTGAATGGGACATTTTTAAAGAATTCTTTGGGCATTCAAATTGATAGAAATTCAGTATGAGCATGTTTGGTGTATGAAATGTAGGAAAAAGGGAGATTTTAGTGCATTCATCCAAAAGAACAGAAAGGAAAAACAGTCAGCACCTGTAAACAAATTGCATACACCCTCCGTATGCACCCTTGGTTCTGTTGGTTAAATATATACACCACACACACAAATGTCACATAAATTATCATCTCAAGAAATCATTGCTTACTGGGGGGATTATCTGAGCCATTATGGCTTCTCTCTGGAGCTGATAGATATCTTTTACATCCTATCTACTGTTTACTCCCGCTACAGGAAAAATCTTGAAAGCAGATATCAAGGAATAGCAAAGAAATACTGTCAGCAAGGAAAATAAGTTGCAGAACTTCCTAGTTTCATGATGGGTCTTCCCAAGATTCTGTTCAGCTGGAACAACTATGTTTTGCTTAATTTAAAGTTTAATTTAAAGATGGTGAATCTACCAACTAAGGGTTAGTTGATATTGAAGATCCTCAGGGACAGTGAAACCTAAAGTTATGCTGGTTTTATGAAGTTACAGATTTTTCTATTTAGGAAGAAAAAAATTAGACAGCTCATAAACTCGAAAAGCTTTGACCTAGTCAGATGGAAGCAGAAAGGAAAAGAGTGAGCACCTGTTTACTTTACACTAAACAGAAGTCTGTAATATTAGACAAGTTCAATCTAAATGTTCCAGTACCCTGAGATTTTATAATACCATTAAGATGAGGTGGATTATCAGAGTTTACCCACTAAAATTACTCCCAAAAGATGATGAGTTCCCACTTGGAAAGTTTACTTTGATAATAACCAGAGGATGCACCACAAAACCAGTCACCAATAAACATTATGTCTGCCCTGGCTGCTTGCTACCAAGAGGCAGGCACAGTAGAAAATTATTCAGAATTGTAATTAATCTCATGATTATTCAGCCAGCATTTCATTTAAGATGCTTAGAGAAGGTCATTTTACATTGTCCAAAATAAGCAGCCTGCTACCATTAGATATTTCCTTCATGCAAACTAAAAAGTTCACAGTACAAGAGCATTTCAAAAGAACCACATAATAGTCAATTTTCATGTCAGCAAGTTGTTATCAAAAATTGCAAAAAACAAGCTGTTCTTTATGATGGATATTCAACATGTTTGGGCCTCTGCATTTCTTGGTCTTCTCAGGGGAATGAGCTGTTTGAGACCTTTTGGTCTCTATTATAATCCAAAGTATTGTGTTACTTGAGCAAACAAATTAAACATAGCAATTAACTGGGAAGAAGGTGTCTGTGATTCTTGATATTCTGAAGTGGAAATAGGTTAATGCTGGTTCTCATAGAAAACATATTATTACTGCTGGATGTTTATTCACCAATACTGCAGGGCTTCAGACTTTTTAAATTAAATTTACATGGGCACTATTTAAATAGAGAATCAATGGTGCATATGTCTGTAGTGTTTGAGATGTGTATGGTTTGCTAGACTGAATCACCAGGTAAGCTTTTAATCACCATTTTTTTCATTATTTTTTCAGGTAAATATATAAGAGAGAAGATAGTGTTCAAAGATATCAGATCCTTTTGTCAGCCTCAGGCTGATTGGAACATAAATTCCACACTGCAGCTAATAAATTTAAAATTCCATATTCAAGTTCTAGAACTCTGGCAATAGCACCATGAATCCTGGGACACAATTCATCTCATCCTGCTGATCTGCCATTTGCACTTCTGAGTAGCATCTTGCTGTACTGCTGGCAAAGCCAGGTTTGGGAAAAGGGGATTTTTTTAAATTTTAATTTGATAGGTGCACTGTTACTCTGAGCCTCTAATGTAGGGTCTTTAATCATTTTACCCTGTTGGGTACTCTTTTTCAAGAAGTTTTCTCTTTTTTACATGTTTTCCTTTTTTGAATTTAAATATTACTACAGTATAAGGGGTTTTTCCTTCCACAGGACACAAAATTTAAATTTGTCCTGATCTCTTCAGCCTGAAAAGTAATCACATCTTGAAATACATTCTGTGTCATGCTGAGGATTTATCCAGACATTGCTTCTACTTTTTGTGACTTTTGACTATCAGCAATAGAGGAAGACTTTCTAGAAAATACCAGAGATGGTACTGATTAGTGGCAAAATATGCAAGCCTGAACTGCTTCTGATGCATTAGAGACATTCCTGTGCCACTGAGTCAACCTCTGCAGTGTCACAAAACACAAATCATAGGTTGTTGATTAATAAGGCTCATAAATATCTTTCATACTATGAGGTAATATTTTTACATAGGAAAAAACAAGAGTTGCCTAAACTGCTTATAACCATGATTTTACTGCATAATATTAAGATTTCCTTTTTTTTGATATAAAAGAGCTATAAAGTTATTCTATCTTGCCTATAATTTAAATATATACTAAGAATAGTCAAGTAAAATTCAGTTTCATATTCTGTTTCCAAGTCCACGATGTGTGGTAATTATACAAGCAGCAGCTAGAATCTCAAAAAAACTAAGCAAATCAGAAAACGTGCCTAAAATTGAAACTTTCACTGCCACAGTTTTGCTAAAAGGAGGAAAGAATTCGGCTAGACCAATAGAAAACTGACATAACTGAAGTGGTACCAGCCCCACCACCAACCAAAAAAACCCTTTTGTAAACAACAGTCAAACTAAGCTCTGGCAAAAATTGTTCCCATTTGAACCTGTAATCATGGAATTTGCAGTCTTAATTATGGAAATTTGTAAGTATAACAACCAATAAACCTTGCATAGATAAAAAACAGCCTTAGCCACATCCATAAAACATCAGTTAGCAGAGCAGTGTTTCCTAAATACAAGCAGAGCAAAGATTGATGTTGATTTAGCACCAGATCTAAGGTCTGTGTGCATGAACACAATCTGTATCACATTTACTATTACTGCAAACTGATTTTGAGACATACTGGAAAAACCAACTTTAAAAATCAAAGGCTGGCAACTACTTTTTCAGAAATGTGTGGTGTTTAATTAAACATGAGATTTACATTGTTTGGAACAGACATCCAAGTTGTGCATCCAAGTTACAAAATAAATAAACATCCACTGTATTTAGTTCATATGAAGTCCTTTGTCTTTGAAAGTGTAATGGTATGTAGGATTGGATTAAAATACTGGCCCCATGCTATTGTTAAACTGGTTATCAGTAGAACTTACCACTGCTGATATGTAAAGCTTAGGTTTTCAGGAAAATTCAGCATTCAGCATTGGCACTCTGGCTCTGCAGCAATGAAGCACTTCAGCACATTTAATTGAAATATGTAAATTGTCCCATGGAAACCATGGGGTCATTTGCCCACTTAAAAGCCCTCACAAAATCTGTTTTGTTGCTGGCTCAGGGCCAGAGTTTTCAGCAGCTGACAGGAGTGATCCTGAAAGTAGTGATGAGACCTGGGCACATTTGAAAACTTTCTGTAGATATTGAGCCTTGATAAAATTAAAGAAAGATTGTTCCCATTTGTCTGAGAGTTTGCCAGTAGTTGTGGCCTGGCTCTCTTGCTTCTATTTGGAAAGGAAAGAATGTATAAGTCCTGTTCTATTGAACAGAAAGGGGAAAAAATCAATACCAAAGGTGAATGTGATTACCTTGAAATCTACATCTGCCTTTCCATTAAGCACTGTAGACCTAAGCTCTGTGAACACCTTCACAATCTTTGTTGCCATGTTTTCTTCTCTTTATTCTTTTACCTTTCTGTTCACGGATATCCTTCATGGAGAGCAGTTGAAAGCATTCCCTGGTTAGCATTCCCTCTGAAATTCTTTTCCCATTGGTTTTAGTTCAGTTTTGGCTTTTCTACAGTCTTGGTCATTGGCTTCTTATTGTTTCCATCATTGCTGCATAGAGACAGGGGTCACTAGTCTTTCCATTTAGAATGAGTGAAAAGTTATTATTGCTGGTGAAGAGCAGCTGGAAAGATGCCACCTTTAATAAACACAAAATAAATGCTGCACAGAAATTGCCCTAAGGGCTGTCATAGCATCAGTGTGAACTATCAGTCACAACTGAATCAGGGATCAGTCTGCAGATTGGAGAAGGCAGCTGTTGCTGCCAACAGGAGTTGCCCACTCCTGTGCTGCAGGACCATTCTCCTCCCCTCAGGCTCCCATGGCCACAGGAATTCTGCAGCAATGGGAGCACTCCTGCCCTATGTGAGCCACATGAGCCATCCCATCTGGCTTTAGAGCCTATATTAACACCACTGTAACAGCATTTGCAACTCCTTCTGTGGGACATCTTTTGTTCCTGTGAAGCTGACAGCCTCCCAACTGCAGCTCGTCTCTGGTTAACAGTGAGCACTGGTCAGGGATGCCAAGACAATTCTGTCAGTTCCAGCGTTTCATCTGATGGCATCTCTCTGCTACCATGTGCAAAACTTCACACAGCCTTTTATCCCCATCTCTGCTTTCACACACACATTTACAACTGTTTAAACTGCCAGCATTCTTCACCAAAAGGACATTAACTCCTACGAATTTATCACTTTTACAAAAAGCTTTCTGGATAAAGGGAATTAAACCTGTTCTTCAAAATGACGCACATTCTTGCAATGTGTAGTAAACATCACACTAAAAGGGGTAAAAAAAAGAAAAAAAGAACATTCCATGCAGCCAACAGCTGTCAAGCATCAAAGACTCCATTTCAACATTTTGTCAAAACCCTTGATGCTTTAAAGTTCACCAAAACATGAGTACATCTCCAAGGCAGATGTCTTGACTCCTGAGGCTGTTGAATGGCTTGATTATAGAAAAGCTACAAAAAAAAAAAGTAGTACCCATGCATCTAAAATTTTTGAGAAAGAGCAAGCATCCATACAAACGCAACAATAACAGTTACCCTTACTATTGGCTATAATTCTATTTTATCATCTGCATTTCCTATATATAGCACTCCATTTCTCAGCTGCTAAGGCCTTTGTGTTTCCCACTTGCCCTCCAGTTCTAAGCAATTATTACTGCTTTCTACTGGCTTTTTTCCTTGCCTTTCTTTACACAGGTCTCATAGATTTTTATGTATGTTAAAATACACATTAATAAACCCTGCAAGAATACATCAGGCTAAAAAAAAACCCTTAAAACTAAAAAGAATGGTGCAAGCAGAAATGGTAACTCATTAATTAAATGCAGGTAAAATAAGAGGAAAGCAGATAAAGGAGATCATGATTCAAATAGGTATGATCACAGTTTTTACTTCATCTAACACAAAGCAGAAATTTAAACATATTTTGCTTTTCTCTTAAAGGTTCTTTTGTAAGAGAGAAAATCTCATGGACTTCTAGAGAAGTTTCACCTCTGATTTCAGCAGGCTATTACCAGAAATGTGTGACATTTTTGGTTCTGTGTAAATAAAGGAAATGTCACATGGGTAAGTGGTAAGATTGATGCAAGAGGAAAGTTTTTCACCTGAGAGAAGGCTGGAGCCAGCACAGACAGGGTGGGTAAATTTACCTTGATGAATTTACTTGACCAATTTAATAATTTACTTTCTGCAAATTAACCACAGTCAGCTGCATCAGCTGAAAATGAGCCTGTCTGAAATTACTCAACAAATGTTTCTTATAAATGAAGGAAACACGCTAAGGAAGTGCCCTTTCCTAACATGCTCGTGGTTCACACCCACCTCCTCCCTTTTGTGCAGAAATGAATGGCTATCACCTTCTGGATTGGTTATAGAAGGTCAATAGATAATTCAGATGAGTTTCATAGTTTTTGTAATGAAAATGCTCATCTTTGACTCTCAAGGATGAAAAGACACAACAAGCCATTGAATTGTAACTGGGGCTTTTAACTGTATTGGTTGTGCTGCTGAAAGTCCCTATTTACTGGGGAGACAGGGAGCTTGGAGAGGGATTGTCTTTGAAATCTATCACTTTGATATATATGCTCATAGAGAAAAAAAATTAAACAGAAAGACAACAGATTTCCTCAGAAGATGCAGTTCACTGCTACCTTACATCATGCACTCCCCAGGTGACAGTCGCTGACTCTTCACACCAAGTTAGACCATTGTGTTTGAATTAGGTCTTCAGCTTGTAAACTCTATCAGAATTAGGTATTGAATCAAGACATCATTGCCTCAGCTTCCATCACACCTATAGTAGGACTAGAAGTTTCGTGAATTTACTGAGACACCACAACTCACTGTTCAGCACATCTGTGTAGAACTGCTACAAACACCAGAGCACTGCCTTTGTTTTTTGCTGTTTACTCTGATGAATCACCACTTTTGGTTTCCTCTTGTCTGTCTGTCTTGTCTGGCTGCATTTCTTTATCTATAAGAACTTTCCTTCTCATGTATCTTCATTCTCCTTACACACACTCACTTGTTCCATTCAAGATACCACACACTAGCTAAATGTTTAGGTGGAGCTGAAAATTCTCAGAATTTTGGAGTCCACACTACAATAAAATTGAAATCACAGGGCATATTCAAACTACACAATAATGTTTTTCCAGAAGACCTGGGTAATTTTGTGGTGTCCTAGAGGCTACAAAAATATATCAGTTAGAACATAACTGAATACCACTTTCTGTGCAGGTAGAGGTCTTGGTGACCCTGGTCCTGATTCACCCCCAGTAGCCTCTCATCTCAGGAGCCTTCTGCTATCACAGAGAGTCACAGACACACACTAGACATGCTGGCTGGTTTTCTGTGTAATCCTGATCCACAGGTGTCTAATTGCAGAGGGAGGAGTAAAGAAGATATTCTTATCAGTGTTACCTCAGTCTAGTAATAGAATTAGCTGTGACAAACCCAAGTTATACCATTTTTTCTGAAACATCCACTAGTAACTTCAGGAAAAGCTTAATGTTAACATTATTGACTTCCTTAGAGCCTGTTTATGCTTCAACTGGGATGAAAAGAACACAAAATTTCAGTGTCTATTACAAACACCTAGGAATAGCCAAGAGTATACAGACATACAACTGGAATAAATACATAGGCACGCACAATTATTCAGAAAGAATTCTGGAATTTCTGTTCTTGACTAGCTCAGTGTCAAGCCATCAGTCAAGATGTTTTCCTATGTCAGGGTGATTTAGAGATGGTTTGTAACTGAGAAATCCTGTATTGCCAACTATCAGCCTTGGTCTGCTGACTCACCTCTGCAGGTGCTCATCTGTCATTAGGAGTTACCTACACACTGATCTGGTATGCTTTGGCAAAATGTGTAAAGTTATATGAAATAAACTGTGGTTTATTTCAATATAATCTCATACAAGTCTAGATTCATTCAGAACAGGAAAAGTATAAATTAGTAACTTTATTACTTGAGACAATCTCAAAGTTACTCTATCCTTCATGGGACATTCTCCCCTCACCACAGAGAGCAGTGGCTCCACGTATAATTCACCCTCTATTTGACAGCCCATTCCTAAACTCATAGGGACAGGCTCATTCAAGAGTGAGAAAGAACATGTGGTCATGGGGGAAGGTTCCTTGACACTTCCAAAAGCTACACAGGACCTCTGAAAAAAAGACAAAACTGGAAGAATTGTTAGAGATGATCTATCCATAGATTATGAACAAAGAAAGTCGTGCAAAAACTGATTTTTTAAAAAATTGGAAAAGTAAGGAAAAGATAGCATTGTGAACACAGGAATGGATTTCCAGATAGAAGTGGAAAAATTAAGCATTATTAGTATATGTGAGCACAACAAAAATGGATAACATGAGCAGTGTTCAGTACATTTGAGGAGCATCTATCACTTCAGCATGCACAAAAACCATTTTGTTTTTTTAGGACTCACTGGGGATTTTAGATTGGTCATAAAGTTCCTCAGCCATATCATCTATGAACTATTCTCGTGTTCTTTCATTCTTCACTACAAGGTGTAACTGTGACATTGACCCTGCTTTCAGCAGGGGTTTGTACTAGAGGAATGCCAGAGGTCCCCTCTAACCTAAATTATTCCACAATTCTAGAATGATTTTAAGACTCAGAATTTCACCAATTTATTAGGTTGAGAAGTTTATCTTGCTGCCCCAGAAACTTGGGCCAGGTTCTCCGCTGGGTTAATGTAATTAACAGTGCCCCAAGGAATCCAATGTCCCAATAAATGACAATCACACATCCATTGCCCAGAAGCAACAACCAGACCTGTAAGAATATTAACCATGGCTGTGACAGGAAAAACCCTTGGGACACGTGGAGTCCTGTACAGCAAGGGATTCCTGCCTAAAGGACTTGTTTCAGGGACAGAAGTTTTTTTGAAAATTATGTTTCTCAGTAAATGCCAGGCTATCCTTTATGTGAAGGTGCACTATTCTGTTTTGGTGAACAAAAAGCTTCCAGATCACCTGTTCTTCTCAAGGAAAAGTGATTATGGAGAGCTGCTGCTACATGAAAACACTCTATGCTCATTATGAAAGGTTAACAACAACTGTGTACACATGTATAATTATTCTGCTCTTTTTTACTTCAGACACACTAGATACACATTCATATTGGCAGGAATGAACCTCTTTTGCAAGAAATAATAAAAGATAAAAATATTAAGAATTTTTGAAAAATACATGCATTTTCTTTTTAATGCTAATCCCACTACATAGCAGCTCTTACTAGGTGTTTCTAGAATCATTTGGGTTAGAAAAGATTTCTATCAATAGGATTTCAAGGACTACCTAAATCCAAGCCTCCTGCAGCATAATTTCACTAATCCTAAAGCATCCCTGACAGATAAATATCTTGTTTAGTCTTGCATATTCCAGTGACACTGGTTACAAAACGGCCCTTGGCAGCCTTTTCTATTGCAAAATTACTCCTATGATGACTGAGTTGACTTTATTACAGAGTTTGAAACTTGGCAAATATCAATTTGAGGAGTCAAAAAATAAAATCTAAATTTGGGATCCATTTTTGCTATAACTGAAATTGTTTCTCAACACCCATGCAAAACCTAGGCTACCTTAGATTGGTGCCTAATATTTCGAGCACATGGAAGATTTTTGCTGAAGTTGCTGTGTTCTTCCACTTTATTTCTGAAAGCAAGCCAGTCTTAGCTCTTTTCTACTCAAGTCCTCCTTCCACTGACCATCCATATAAAAATCAGAGTCAGAGGCTGAACCCTCATCTTGACAATGAATTTAAAATTAGACAGGACATATATGATTATAAATATTATCATATTATTATATGATTATTATAAACCTCTTGAAATAAGGGTTTTCTCTCTGCTGACATTTAAGGTTTGTCTGTTGTTTTCTTGTTAAGCAGTAGGAATAACTGATGACAATCATCCACAAGTATCCCTTTGAATGTTCACAGACATTATCACATCTGTTTGTGGTGGGTTGGCCCTGGCTAGATGCCCACCAAAGCTGCTCTATCATTGCTCTCATCAGCTGGACAGGGAAAAGAAAATATAAAAGGCTCAAGTGGTCAAGACCACTCATCAATTGCTGTCATGGGCACAATGACTCAACTTGAGGAAAAAAATTAAGTTATTACCAATCAAATCAGAGTGGGTGAATGAGAATTAAAACCAAATCTTAAAACAACTTGTCCCTCACCCCTCCCTTTTTCTCAAGCTCATTTTCACAGAGCTGTGGTCAGTCCATCACATTCTGTCTCTGTTGATTGCTCCTCCCCAGGGAAACAACCCCTCACAGTCTTCTCCTGTTCTCATGAGGAGTCACTTCCTCAGGAGACAGTCCTCCACAAAAAAATCCTAGCAGCAAACCTCCTCCAGTGTGGGATCTTGTCTCTCCATGGGCCCACAGGTTCTGCCAGGAGTCTGCTCCAGCATGGCCTTTCCATGGGGTCACAGCCTCCCTTGTTCCACTGTGGGGTCCCATGGGCTGTGGGTGGATCTCTGCTCCACCACAGACCTCCACTGGCCATAGATGGATCTCTGCTCCACCTCAGACCTTCATGGGCCATGTGTGAATCTCTGCTCCAACCTGAACCTCCACAAGTGGATCTCTGCTCCACCACAGACCTCCACTGGCCATAGATGGATCTCTGCTCCACCTCAGACCTCCATGGGCCATGTGTGAATCTCTGCTCCACCTGAACCTCCACGGGTGGATCTCTGCTCCACCACAAACTTCCATGGGCTGCCAGTGGATCTCTGCTCCACCCTGAACTTCCACAAGTGGATCTCTGCTCCACCACAGACCTCCATGGGCTTCAGGGGCACAGCTGCCTCTCCATGGTCCTGGCCACAGCCTGCAGCACCTCCTTCCCCTCCTTCTCCATTGGCCACCACTGCTGCTGATGGACTCAGCCATGGCCAGCTGGCATCAGTTCTGCTTTGGTTCTGTCAGGCACAGGAAGCTCCTGATGGCTTCTCACAGGAGCCACCCTAACCCTGCCACCTTGCCACCAAATATATTTCCATATCTTTAGATTCCAGCATGCAGTGACATCTACTGCACTTTATTAGCCCTCTGCACATAATTTCATTTTCTACTATCAAAGCAATAGATACCCCACAGACAAGAAAGGGATGGTGCCATTCACAGCAACTTTCATACCAAGAGCATTCATTCAGATTAAGTGACAGGGTACAACTGATGAGTGATTTAAATTAATAACACTCTGAGGGGGCTGAAGAAGCTACTGCCCCAAAAAGTCTTCCTAGGATGAAATATGTTCCAGTATTACTAATAATTTTAATAATAGTTGTTTATTAGACTGCTAGAAACATTAGATCTTTGTTAGGAACATTTTAATTCCAATATTTGTAGAAACTATTTTTACCCCTCTGGAGTGGTAAAAATGCTCAACAAAGGCTCAGCTGCTATTTGCAATTTGCAGATTGTGAGTGAATAAATGTTGCAAGGCATTTTGCTGGTGAACTTCGGTGAGCATCAAGATGGAGCAATGGCTAAAAACCCAAACAAAAAAAGGCTGTTGCTCTGGGACTTTTTTTTTTTTTTGCCTTCAAATACAGGAGAAAAGCCACCAACACATGGGAAGGAAAAAAATAAAATGAAAGGCTTTACCTTCACCATATACAACAGTCTTTGTTAATTCTTACATCTTTCTTCTGTGCATCCTAATAACATGAGCTGTCAATGTTTGCTCTAACACTTAGATCAGCTCTGCAAATATACTGTGAATTAGCAAGAAGAATTCAAGGGCATTTACCACAATAAATGTCATATATACCCCTCAAACCCCTGAATTTGTTTCACTGTCATGATATTTGGAAATATACTTACTCAATGAAAAAAGGTTAAAATTATGCTCTGGTTCATCCTAAAGGAAATCAAACAAACTAAAGTTTAAGGTATTATTTTGGTGATTTGGTCTTTTTCCTGCCTCATTTGACCAAATCCTTGGGCAAAGAGCTTATTTGCTAAGCTGAAAAGCAGCAGAGAGTTTGCAAGCAGGAAACTCTATTAATATTTAACTTGGACTAGAATTCCCCATGTGCTGGTGGAATCAATGCACAATGACTACAAGAGTTGGTACTGACAATATACAGAAAAATACCTCTGAAAAGTCTTACAGTGACCATGTGAAATAACACAACTAAAATATCTGCTTTTACAAGTTGAACCTAATACTTCTGGCATCTGAAAAAAATGAAGCATTTTTGTAAAAATTCTTTTTACATCCTTTTTTTTACTCACAAATATTTATGAGGTTAATTTTCCTCTGACAAGGCTGAATTTTGCTTTTCTTCTTGACTGCTTAATGCACAGTAATGCTGCTGTTCTAAGGGTGCAAAATCTGTAAAGAATAATATCCCGATCAATGTCATTTTTTTAATGAGGAAAACTAAAACAGAAGGAAAAACTAAATGTTGGGAATATTTTTTGAAGACTTCACCATGTATTTTTCAAATTTCACAAAGGTAGTGATATCAGCATGTTTTTGCAAAATGCATTTTCTAAAAACCTTCTCAGTCCTTTGGTCAGTAACAAAATGAAAATGTGGAAGATAAGCATTACCTGAACCCTCACCAAGGTGACCAGCTCTCTGTTCTGTCAGTCATCATGACCAACTCCCAAGTCCTGACACAAAGCTAGATTTCATCCTGCTTTTTCATGAAAGCCAAATATGTCCCTGTTTTTAATGAAATCAATAAAACCTTTATATTCATAGCAAGAAAGAGAACTCTGTCCTACATCTCTATGCTTCAACATACCTATCCATAAATAAACAGCTAGAGAACTAAAGAATTCAATTAAGTTTTCATTTCTCTCTGTCAACTGCAGATCACAGAGGAAGCACCAATGACAGCAAAGACAGATGATGAAAACCTGATCAATTGCTATCACTTCAATTTAGATAAAAAGTCACTCACTTTTCAGCTCTGCTTGGTGCCCAGAAGAGATTAGATTAAAACTAAATCAAGAGGAAAATACAAAATCCAAACAACAGCCAAAGAGAACCTTTTCCAGCTCTTGTAAATGTCCTCAGTTAATCCTACTATGTAAAGTCAGGCTACCAGCAATGGCTAAAAGCAAATTCCAGAAAGGTATTGCTTTGAAAGTTATCAGTACTGTTGAGCATTTAGAGAAAAGGAGCATGGAAAGTTAAACTACCTGTTTGCTTAAGTTGTCTCTTTCTATGCTGGATTTTGGACTATATATGAAAACTTTCTAGAACATGATTGGGGCAAACATTACAAATTCTTGTGTCTGCATCATGTACCATCATGTTATGTGTGATTCCCAGAGGTTCTGGTGTTATTCATTATTATAAAATCACTGTAGAAATTTGTTAAGATCTATCAATCACACCCTGATTTATTTCAGTTTTAGGAAAATATAGATCAAACATTGAGATGCAGGATCAGCAACTGACACTTTAATTTGTATTGGATAACAGTTTTACAAGTGGCTTCATAAAGCGAAATATAAAGACCATGAATTCAGCTCATTGTTACAAATGGAACATAACTAAAGGCAGAAGACATTTATTTCCCCACTACAAGGTTGTCATCACGCATAAGAATTTATAAAACAACAAGTAAAAAAAATCTTGACATTATTTAAAAAGAAAACACATGCTTTATTTAAAAGCTGAGGAATTAAACTAAATCCTACCAAATTCTGTGTACAGCAGCAGTTCAGATATGAATAGCAAATCTCAGCAGGCAGAATTAGCACCAAAGGAAACATTTTAATGAGAACAATATTAATCCTAGATTTTATCTTTCTTCTGTCAACATTTGTCACCAGTACAAATTATACAGTCCTGTAACACATTGTCTGGTGATCCCAGCCCTGTGGCTGAGCACACACCGAGGCCTTGAGCTGTCTGGAACCCAGAGTTCTGCCAGTGTGTGACCTTGCACCCACAGGGAGAGCCCCAGAGGCGTGGATGCATCCTGGCTCATCACTGAGTCACACTGCTGGGCTTACCCACCCCACCGTGGGGTTTGTTGTGCACCCCACACATGGACAGAGCTGCCCTGGGACTGCAGCAAGGAGGAGCTGCAGGTGCTTGGGGCAGTTTATGCACTGGCATCCAAAGCTGAGGGTCCTTGGAGAGCACAGGGAGCACAGAGTGGATCACAGATTGTGTCAAGCAATCTACCAGGCTGTACCAGGGCTTCTATTGCCACCGCCATGTGATGGATTATATGAACAATCCTTTGCTTAAATTCACTTTTCTAGCTGTTGACAATTAGCATGGTACAGGAGAAACAGAATTTTGCATTAACAAAAAAGGACCAAAAATGTTAAGGTATCATAAAATATTGCCTTTCTTTGAGGAAAATGTTGTATGGCTTGGCCAAATTACTCATAAGGCCCCATGTTGGTTCAAAAATGAAGACACTGATGGAACACCGAAGCAGAAAAATTTCTGCCTCTACTGCTAGCATAAATCTGGTTTTCCTTCAAGCTTCCTATTAATTAATTCATGCAGGGCCGCCACCTTGGTCAGGTAGGGGTTTTGTGAGAGTAGCTAAAGAGGGGCAGAGAGCAGCGAGCACCAAGCATGACACGAGTGAAAGTGCTGGCTGTGCACTTGGATATGTACAGGGAAGAAAAATGGGATAGAAAATTCACTCTAGATAAAGCAATAAAACAGAGGCATCCTAAAGATCCACCAGACAGAAAGAGGTTACAAGGTTGAATGGTAGGCTCCTCTACATCTCATGGAAGCCACATTTTCCAAACACTTCAGGACTCCTACCCTGAGTATTGAGTCAGCCCATTCAGAATCCCTCTTTCCCACTCTGTGCTGGCTGAGCCAGATTTCATCAACCACTTGTCTCTCCACTTCATAAATTAATCAATCTCCACTCCATCAATTAATACTAACATTGTTAATAAGTCTTCTCCCATGTGGACAATAAGGTCCAAATCTTAGTTCAGGACTGGGAAATCTCCTGCAAAAAGTAAAAGGCTTGATTGGACAATATCCAAGGCTTACAAGCCTCTCCACAGGATCATTTCTACATGGAAGTTACCTTGGCGCTATGATCAGTGGTGGTCACAAAAGCAAACAGTAGAGGAAGTCCAAAAATTGTTTGCAGGTTTTCATGTGTTTTTAGTAGGCATTCTTGTCCTGCTCACAAAGTTTCACTTAGCATAGCCAACAACTCAACACCTGACATGATGCACAACAGAAGTTGTCTGTCTGATGTGCAATGCACTGGTGAAAAGAGATTGAAGTGAACCAGCCACATGTTCAGACAAGTCTTAAGTTTCACAACAGCACAGACACTTGCAAAAACACTGTTTGGCTGTAAGGTTTTAGTTGATGGTGGTTTCCATATTCTTGTATCCATTATTGGTCAAGTATTACAAGAATATGGAATAGTTACAAAGTGTAGCATTTCTCCAAGAAGGCAGGAAAAGGTGAAGCGTAGATCCAATGGTTAAATTTCCACTGACATATAAACCAGAAAACACCAATTTAAGAAACTGAAGATTGCCTCTTTTTTTATTATTTTTAGGATACCATTACTATTAAACAGCCCTTCTCACTGACAAATGCAGGACTGGTTTCTGCCACAGTTTGATACATTAATTGCAATAATTGCTGGCATTATGTCACAAGATTTAATGTATTGCACAGTGCCATGGCTACTAGAGAAGAGCAAGGAAAGAAAAAAAAACAAAAATCAAAACACACATCAATATAAATACTCATTTAGAATTGAAAGAATGGATTGTTATTTTGGCAAAGCACAGTAACCCTATCCTCAAAGAAAAAGGGACACCTATCAGTTATATTCCCATTGTTTCCATTCCAGAGTAAGACTGGAGAATTACTACTCTAGCACAAAATCAGCTAGAATCAGCAACAAACAAAATTATTATTCCCTTCCCTTAAACAAAATTTATTTTTTTACCCAACCCTATACATGCAGCACCCCATCTTCAAACTAAATTTTCTCCCTTTCCTCTTCTATCCCCTCCACAGGCACATGGGAGGGATGAAATCTATCTGCAGACTTCACCATAACCAACAGTTTCCATATTTATGGAGACCCAGAAGCTAATGTAAGCTTATTGCTCAGGTGACAGGTGTGCCCAAGCAGAGGAAACACAGGGAGAGGGAAGAAATGAGAAAGAAAAAGGATAAAACAAAACCCCTGAAGTAGAAAGCCTAGCTCAAGTGTAGCTTTTTAGATCTTCTGAAAAGAGCAAATGAAGACAGAATACAGGCAAAGCAAGCCTCGCCTAAACTGAGGCTGCTCAGAGGATATGTTTTAGCAGACCTCTGTCACCCTCACCTTTTACAGCAGTGAAGCAAAGGGTGCACACATCACAGTGTGATTTTGTGTTATGAGGAACATCTACCACATAAAACCAGTACTGCTTCATTGTGTGATTATGTGTGGAATTCTGGGATTTGTTCATGTTCCCTGTGAATTTACTGCTATATTGTTTTTCAGAGACATTTCTTCTCCTTGAAGCCCAGAGCAGCATTGGATTGATTAGTGTGGGTTTTCTGGTTTACCCATTAAGTCGATTTGAACAATCCATTTGTTAATATAGTGAAACACACATTCACGATTATAAATGGTTTAACAAGTCTCAACAAACAAGTCCCTTGGTGGTCCTGAAGTTTCTTAAAAGCAGATGGATGAGGTACAATTTTATAGATTCTTTTTCCTATTTGTGAAAAGCTGCTAAGGTCGGAAATAGGCTTTAGTGCAAACAAGGGGCATTGTCAGACAATAAAGAGACAATTGCCTGTGTTAGCACAACAATTAATTTATTTGCAGAGAACCAGTCAGTCTATTTGTTACCAGAAATGTGCTAATTATTCCTGCTAATTACATGCAAAACCTTCATTATCACCTATATGAGGAAGAGGACCCCTCAGGTTTCAGTGACAAATTAATTACTGTGTTTTCCTTCTGAATGTACTTCTTGACAGTCCCTGTTATCTGAAAAATAAATTGGCTAGCAGGAAGCTTGTCTCTCAGAGAAATTCTGCAAACTAAAAGCAAACATACAAATATCATATCAAGTCACTACTGCTATTTTTTTAGGCAGATATATTTTGAAGCTCTCAGAACTTCGATATTAATTTACAAGCTCTTAATCCTAATAAAATGTATCATGCACTGCTAAATTCCACCATGTAGCTGCTTTCAGAGCTCTTTACACATCTATAAAACAATGGATAAGATAGCAGGCATTAGGTTTTAAAAATACAACAAATAAACCCACTGGTAAACTACATGTCAGTAAAACGTTGACATCATTTCAGGCAATAAATATTATTTAAAACTGATAAATGAAGTGAAAAGGAAAGCAAAGGAGCTGAATCACTCAGTCTTGCCTTATCAACATTCTAATTCAACGTGCAGGATACTTACCACCATTTCTTTGCACTGCATGTCAGGGGCAGGGGAAGCCTCACTGGAAGGGTGAGGAAGAGGAGGCAAGGAAAATAAAAGTCTTGATTTGACAGATAGCAAACGTGGTGAGTAAAAGAGTTGCAGCCCAATAAATCTGGCAGAGGAATGAATGGAGAGGCTGCAGTGAATACTGCACGCAAGGAAAATTAACTATTCAAAAAAATTATTTAAATCTCTTAAATTTTGCATAGAACCTGTCAGGTAAGTTTCAGACATTCCTGTATGACACTTTGACAACAGCCTGCCTCCACTTTCAATTAAGGTTGCTCTGGCGAGTTTTCCTCACTGTCTATCCTGCTCATAGTTACTCAAAGCCTCCTCAGCTGCTGTGTTTGGTACAGCAGAATACCAACACCTTAACAATTCAGAGTACCAGCAGCATCCATAAATGGGCACATGAGCATCATCCTGCAGTTCCAGAATGTGCATTTGCAACCACAACTTTAGGAGCAGCTGCAACATGACATTGTACAAAAAAACAGCTAATTCAAGGCTGGATACAAATGATGTGGTCTTGGCAATGTGTTGGAAATGGGAGAGAATATCTCAGACAGGGCTCCTAAAATCTTAGAAATGGTTTCATAATGAACCAGGTGGTGATTAACACACATACAAAGTCATATATTTCAACAACCACTGCACCTTACGGAGATAAAGCTGGAGTGGAGGACTGGATTCAGACTCTGGATGTCTGTAAGACCCAGCCCCACCTCTCCAGACCATCAGCACAGAAAGGCAGTGCCCAAGCATTGCCTGGCCTTAAAGACTGAGAGTTCATCTATGACTCACTGGACCTATCCCCTTCCTTCACTGGAATCAGGATATCACTTGTCAAACAGTACTCTCTTCTATTTAAAACAAAAGACACTTAATTTTTTACTTGTATATGTAGACCATTGTGTTTTGTGTATAAAAAAGCACTCCAACTACGCCCCTAATTCACCTAAGCAACCATGATTGTACTTTCTGCAGTGTTGTCTCTCTGAGGCAGGAAATCCCCAGAAACAACTAGATGACAACTTCATTATTCTTCAAGTCTACCTTTATCTTCTCCTTTCACTTGAAGCCTTCAAAATCTTCAGTAACAATACTGCTAACAACACACTCAGCTTACACCCTGTACTACTGATGACAGTGTCCATCTGTGTGTCTTGGTTTGTCTCTTGTGTCAGAAGGTAAGTTCCCCAAAACAAGAGACATCTCTGTTGTATATTCTTGCTGTAGTTAACGTCTTAAACACTACTCAACTATAATTAATACTTAAACACTACTCAATTATAATTAATAACAGAATTACTAACAGTAGTTGAAGTAGAAATAGTAGTGCACAATGCAAATTTTCCAAATCAGAAACACAGCAGAAGATTCAACATTTGGAGAGCAATACTATCTTTCTCATAATTAAAAAACACACAAACAAAAACAAAACCAACAACAACCTGTAATGACAAATCACCAAAAACCACAAGCAATTCTCATGTAACCACAGCTGAATGTAGTTATAATTTCTATTTTCATTTTAGCCTACAATCCTGACTGAGGTTCTGGCATACAAGAATTGTCGTTGTTTCCTGTAGCTCAATATCTACCATCATTTAAATAAATCAAAAACAAAACAAGTGGATGAATAGGAGTGTTGTACTCCATCTGAGTGCAGTAAGTTGGGGTTTTTTTTAAGTCTGAGACATTCATGTAAAAGATAGGATGTGCATGGTTTTATTTTCCAAAACCAGTCACTCATAAAATTATGCCTAAAGTTCAGTCCCCACCAACAGCATAAAATCTGCTTTATTGATACGTATTAGTCCAATCCATGAGGATAACAAACAAAACTTTTCACATATAAAGAGTTCTGCCTCCAAATCCCAGTTTATTACCAGGTTTTTTGTTTTAAAGGATGGAAGGGTTCCTTGGTATAAGCAAAATATCACATCCCTGAAATATTGAGGACAGTTTTTTAAGTACTATATCTCTCTGCATGACTGAAAACCTCAAAAAAGAAGTTAGCATTGCTGCTAGGCCTCTAACAAGTCCCTTCCAACCTCCTGTGCCCAAAAGTAGTACAGAACCAGAAAATATAAAATTAACCTACTATCAATCCATTGAAAATTGACCTGAACAAGCAAGAGTTTAGGAGCAGAATTCAAAAATAGGACATAACTTACTTATGATAGAAAGTTATTTTTCAGTTTATTTCAGCAGGTCACTCACCACATTCTTTTATCTTTGTTTGTCTATAACAAGGACAGTAATATTTGACTGGCCCTGAGAAATGACTGGAAATAGGGATTCCATGTGGCAACAAAGGAGAATTCTAAATCTGGAGGTCAATTAATGAAGGGGGGAGAATAATCTGAAAAACAGAGGTGCGTAAAGAGACCTGAATAGCATCAAAATTACTGAGAACTGGACATGAAGGGGAGAATGGAAAAGCAGGTGATTCTAGACTATTTTTGTTGTGACACAGAGGAGGAACAATACATTGCTTTCACAGTGAAACCTTTGAGCAATAAAATAATGAATTTGCCTAGCAGGCAAAGCCTATCTAATTTGCCTGGCCTGAATTATGAGAACATATTTTTGGCCTGGCCTATTCAACAAAATATGAGTAGGATTAAGTGCACTCAAAGTAGCTGACAAGATGCTGAGGCAGAAGAGAACCTTCCCACAGAGACTAGAAAGTTGGGGTCAGCACTGGATTAGCTGACACATAAACTGCATCTTGTGTTCCAGAGGCTTAATCGCTCCACTTAAACCTGTAAGCATGCAAAAGTAGCAGCAGAAAAAAAAATATGAACTCTTTGTCATAGCTGCCTTTGGCAAGTATGTGACAAAGAATGACTCAGTAATATTTCTTACTTCTTTCCCATGTACGAAGTTTTCAGAGACCACATCCTCCCCTCTTATTCATTTACACCTAAATAAGAATTTTTGTAGTCAAAATTATTACAGTTGTAACAGTTTGGTAGTAAAGGCTATTTTTTCAAATGCAGGAGCCCAGACACTTACAATATCTACAGATACAAAGGGTATGGATCCACCCCTCCTGAAACTAACACTGGTCTATTGAGCTCTCCAATAGAAGAAGTAAATACTGAAGTGGAAAAGAACTCATCTAACTCTTTTTTTTTCCTTTTAATTAAAAACCATGTGCACTAAAATACCAAGAAATTTTAAATTCCTTTACATTTGATGAGGAGAAGGAAGTAATTGTTGGGTACAGGATTTTTTTAGATCTACATTTTCCTTCAGGTTTTCACATGCTCTTGCATAAACATTTCCTGGCTCAATATTGTGTTTGCTCACACCAAAGTTCTTCCACAGACGTTTTTACTTCCTGCTGCAAAGAAGGGGGAGGGAAGGCAGTGTGCAGTGTAGCACCATTTATCCTTTTCAGACAAGGTTTGATTTAAAAAAGGACCAGCCACAACTTGCTGGGAACCAGAAGCCAAATAAATTATTTTACTGTTTGATTATCCACATCATTCAAAACCTGTGTCAGTGGCAATTGGCTTGCTTCCTGTCATGCTGAGACCTGGGTTGCACAACAAGTTTGTCTTGCAGAGAAATGAGAGGTTTCTGGAATTAAAGGCTCCTGGAGCTGTTAGTTTTCAAAAATCCTGTCTTGGACTGAGCACCTTAACTCCTCCCTGTTCCCTAGCACAGCAGCTAAAATGGAGCTCTATCCTGCTGGAGCCTGTACAGCCAGCAGCTTCCCTAAGGATCCCCACACCCTTCCCCTCACATTAATGAGCAGCTAACTAACAGAGTAAATAGAAATAAATTAGCAACAAACTTATTTTGGTAGATGTCAAGGAAGAAAATAATTCCAAAGAGGAATTTAAATAGGGAAAAAGATGTATCCGCTTAGCTGTTCACTGTACGAAAGAGTGCCTGTGTAAGATATTACATTAGAAAAAAAAAGTTCTTAAACAAAAGACAAAAGGCCTGTTAAAAAAATAGAAAGTACTTCTCTAATGCTTGCACCACTAATGGAACTGTGAGGGGAGATGAAAAGTGTTAGCACTATCTCTAGCTCAGGAAGTCCCAAACCCATGATTCAGTAGAAGGTAGGAGAGTACACCAAGAAGGGATCATTACGTGCCTGACATTTTCTTATACGCTACCCCAGGCTGCTGTCAGAAACAGGATACCCAGCTAGACAGATGTTTAGTCTGATCCTGTATGACTGTTCCTCCTTTGTGACAGTAAGACATAAATGTGGATAGGAGGAAAGTTATGTGCAACTCAGGGATCACATGAAACTTGAAGTTGATGCAAGCACAGCAGCTGAAAGTGAAGAGATTCAAACCGAGGTGTGTCAGCTCTAGGCAAATTCTGATCACTATGGACTTCACCCCTGGGAGAAGTTCCTACTGTCCAAAATCCTTCTCATTGATTTTAGGATTAATCATTAAGATTAATCTTAAGGATATATAATCTTAAGGATAAGGTTTTTGGAGTCAAACCACTTCCACTACCCGCCTCTGGTCTTTCAGTTACACATTTCATTTTTCACAAAAAAAAAAAAAAATTGATCTCTCTCTGTAAATTAATACCTGGCATCATGCTAATGGCAATGTGGATGCTTTCTGCATTGCCTTCTCTAGGTTTTTGCAAGAAAACAAGTCTTCCCAATGGCACCAGTCATTCTGATATGTAAGTCAAAACTTATTCAAAAAGTACAGTGCTCATTATCTTGCCATCAAGCATTTGGGAACTAAAGCAGATATGCAGAGAAATTTTGCAATATAGTGACAATGTCACAATGTCAACCATAATTTCTAAGTTGTACATAGATGGTCCAAATCATCACAGTTCAAGTACAGCTGGAACAATTCCTAGTCAGGAATAGTGTTACTTCCTCCTACACTATAGACTGCAGTGAAATGAGGAACAACAGTCACAATAAATTTGCTTTCAGCACAGCCATCAGAAAGACTACCTGTTCTTGCTCCTGGCCACTTTAATTCATGCTCTTTCAGGCAAGTTTGCTAAAGAAACTGTATCTAGAAAATGTTATACAACAATTGCAGCAAGTAGCCTATGGAACAGCTTATTTGCTGTGACAAATTGCACAGAGCACTCTGCACACCAATACTCCATATTCTCTTCTGGGTCACTGAATTGATTCTGGTTCAAATTCCTGACAAACCATTTCATATATAAAGACATTAAAGGACTAACACTATTTTCTGTTGCTAGCTCAATCTAGCCTCTACTCTAGGAGCTGGGGTATCCTGCAAGGCAATACACAGCATGGATACAAGCCCACTCAGACTTTTCTTGGATTGAATATCTAGCTACTATAATGTTATGTAAAAGGGAGCTGCTCCATTTTTCTCACAGCAGCAGCTGCTGTCACTGCATTTTAGGAGGAGATGAAGCTGTCCAAGGATATTGTGTGCTCTGGGAAACATTTGCCAGATCAGCTGTCCCAGGTAGTTCTGATCCCAGAACATCTGCTTCTGGATCCCAGTCAAGCTGACAGAGCATGGCAACAAGCTCTGCTAAAACAGAGCTGGTTTGGACTTTAGCTGCAACCAGCCTGGCAGGCAGCATGGAACAGGAAAGTTGTTAATGGAATTTAGATGTCACCTGGGCTTGGCTGAAGTTAAGAGGGTCCTCTTAGAGCCACAGTTTTGGACTTAAATAGCCTGCCCTTCCAAATCTCAGGTTAAAAAGGGGTGACTTCAGTGGTATGTTTCTCTCAGTATTGTATACTCTACAAATTTATTGTTCAGCTGACTGAGAAAATTACTTACTGGTTGTTTGCACCATAGCCTGATCACTGCGATGATTCTTCAGGATAGGTAGATAATGTGTGAAATAGTTATAAAGGAATGATTTTCACTGTGGAGGCAATCCCCTCATTTCACTTCAGCCATCTTCTAAAACCAGTATCTCTTTCACAGTGAGGAGGTGATTTGGTGACAGTACCAGCTTAAGCAACAGCTTCAACAAGGTCAAGCCTGACACATCACAAAAATTCTCGTGAACAAAGTTCAGAACAGGTGGGGCAACTGGCCAGAAAGCAAATTTTTCTCTCTGCTTGGATAACAGATGAAGATACATAGACAGGTAGCTTAAATTAGAGAACAAAATCCATGTGTTTATGTTATAATAATCAATGTCACCTTGCACCAGAAGAAACAATACACATGCAGAAGGGTTTCTTTGAAGATAATACACTTTAAATTACGTTGATATACACTTAGTTGACAGCTAGAAACTTTTTCTACTCTGAGACTCTTGTAGCCTGAAGATCTAGACAAGGCAGGTATACCAGGTAAGATTCACACTACATTAAGAAAAAGAGAAGTTCTCAAAAAAGCAACAGAGTTTATTTATTTAATTTCCCTTACCCTACACTGTCCATCAGAGTAACACTAGTTCTTATTTTTAAGCAAAAATATATGTGTGTCTATATAAAGAGAGATGCAGAGATGGATATTCTGTTAATTTATAAAAAGGTTAAAGATTTTCATCAATCTTTACATATTAAGGAGTGCTTATAATTTGTATAATAATGCCCATTCCAGTCATCATTTATAACTTATGGAAGACCACAGTTAATCTGCTACCTCTCCAAATAATACTTCAGTGACTTTGGTTTAAGATCCCTTCCAGACTAATAGTCCCTCACAATTGAATCTGTGTCTGAATAGAAGAAACCTTACTGGGGTAGGCAGGGGGAAGTAATTTGCACCAAACCTGTAATGCTTACCAGTGATACTGAGCAGCAGCATTTGGATGCTGTCTGACACCAGATGAGAAACCACTTTCTAATGAAATGGGAAAGTAGCATCTATATGAGGTAACAGCCAGCTTCTGAGTGTGGAAGTAATACCATTTTCTCCTTTTTCAGGATGGCTCTGCCCTGCTTCTTTAAAAGAAGACACTGTTGAAAAAAATATGACCTTGCTACATATGGCATACAGAAACTGTTATTCCCAAGACTCCACAGCTCCTAAGTGTTTCAAAAACGTGGGCATAGAAGAATGAAAAAAACAGGTGACAATAATGGCATCAGCAAAATACCTTATACCTCACTTAAATATTTTATATTCAAGGCACAAGTTACAACTCATGAATTTCATTAAATTTACCTAATTTATGCCAGAATCCATTGCCTCTTTGTATTTCAAGGGAATAGAAATACACGAGAGATTGTGGACAAAAGTGATATTTCTTGTAGGAATAAAATCCAAACAGAAAAAGAGAGAGACTTCGGCTTAATCTTCCTCATTATTTGATAAAAAAGAATTTTCTGAGTAAAGGTACAAGTTATTTGTGGTTTTGATCACTCCAGTACACTGTTCCATACCTAGGAGTAGAAAATGTTTCAAATATTTAACAAATCAGGGCTAATTATACAGAATAATTGAATCCTTAATATAAAGCCTGAGAGACTTTATTCTTCTAACGTTGCTTGCTGCTGATGTGAAAACCATGAGAAGAGATAAAGCCACAGACCTGTTAATACAAAGAAGACAGTTAAAAATTACTTTCAGTTTTGAGAAAAACACTAGGCTCTGAATATAAGTTATTTATTAAGTTCAATTCCCTTTTTTTCCCCAAAAAAGTTATTTTAATTACTGCTTTTTATGCCAAGTGTCTGCTTAACTTAAGAGAAGAAATGACTTTTTATTTGAAGCATTGCCTACTAGAAATAAGAGTTACTCAAGGGCAGTGTTTTATTGATAAAGCTTTTTTCTTAATAATCATCATATGTCATAACATTTCACAGGATTCATGAGGTTCATATCTTTTCAAAGGCAGAAACAACTGGAAGTTCTGATCTGAAGCTAACAAAAAACCCCAAAGCACTGTCTAAAGTTGGACTCATTTTTGCATTTTAAACCCTAGATATAGTAAAAGTCAGGTCTTCATAAAAGTAGAAGAGGTTATTTGTTACCATAAGAGCCACCATTTTTAAACTGTTATGAGTATTTGCATACATTTACATGCACTGAAAGCACAGCCATTCAGAACAAACAAGGTTCATTATGAAGACAAACATGCTGAGTATGACTGACTGACAATCTACACAATGGCTGATTTAAACTTTGCATTCGCCCCACCATTTTTCTGAAGAGGAGGAGGAGGAACAGCTAAGGATGCCTTACATCCCTTCAGCCACTTTTTATTTTTGATAAACCCTGGGGCTGCCTCTGTTAAGGTGAGAGAATACACTAAGCAGCCCATTCAGGCTGTTGAAAACCTCTGTTATGGTCTCTGACTTCTAGCAGGCAAGCTTAAATGAACCTCTCTCAAGCAGTGGAATAGGTAGAAAAACTGGTTTATCAAAAAGACATACACAGTTCCCTTAAACAGTTCAACTTTAAGGCATGTCTGCATGCATTCCTACTGCCTGTGACAATAGTAACACTTCCTTTCAGCCTAATAGGTCCTGAGCCCCATCCTTTGTCTGCTGATTAACTGCTCTATTCATTGACCAGACCACTAATTGCATGCTCCTTATAGTTACCCTACATTACTGTAAGAATTAATGAGACACAATTACAGCTCCCAGAAATCTCAGGCCTAGCCAACTGCAAAGCACTCCAACTGAATAAGAACTCCCCAAGAATAAAGAGAAAAATTCAGCCCATTGTTCACAGGAAGCAGAATGTTTTTTGTTAAAAAATTGTATTTATTTGAAGCTGTTTCATAATTAGGCCCTGGAGAAAAAAAAAATAAAAAGGGGGAGAATAGAGAAAGAACTTGGGAACCAGCATTTACTGAGAAATCACAGCAGATGCAAAGAGACGAGCACATAGTTCAGATATGAAGAGAAAAAAACATAAGGAAGGAGTGCATAAAAAATTAGAGCTATGAACACTACAAACATCTACAACAATTCAGCTGTTTAAAAAAAGCAAGTCCCACTGTATGGGAGCCACCACTAATGCACTTATATCTGACAGCTTCAATCTTGAACAATTTCAAATAAGCATATGGCAAGCTTCTTCAATGATGTCTACTATGAGATGGAAGAAGAGGAATTTAATTTCCCACTCTCAGAATTTAATATGCATTAGAAGTCAGTGTCATTAGCCATGAAAGTCGAAATGAAGGACAGAAAATGAGTTTTTTGAAAATCACCCATATTGAAAACTGCACTCACATTTAATCTGTGTAATCAACAGCCACAGCTATTCAAAGTCTTAGTGACTACAATCACTACCTATTAGCCTGTAAGTAGTTCAAAAGCTATTATTCTCACTTGAACAATTTTCCAATACACACGAGACAGCATTAAGTTAATGAAGTTAATATGCAAAGTCAATATTCTTTGTTATGAAGTCATCTTATTCCATTGGCTCCTCTTCAACATATTTTCACCATATAAATTCAATTTAAATTACATGTGTAGTTTGACAAAGCCACTGATACTTAAAATAGGGCTTGAAATGCAGCTCTATACTTTATAGCCCTAGTAACCATTTTCCAGGGTACAATTTATAGCAGCCACTGAGACCCCAAACCAAGCATGTCAGACTGGCACTGCTACATTCCAGAATCAACATCTTTGGACAGAGACAACATTTTTTGTACGTCTCTACAGGGATTCTCAATAATTGCACCTAACTGCAGTAATAGCTTAAATTCATGGGAAAAGGATGTTCTTCTGATATTATCACTGGCTGATATCACAGCAGAACGCTTTCCTGCATGAAGCAGACAGTTACCACCATGTGGTGCTGAATCCCAAGCAGGAAACAAGGCACAAATATGGATCAGAGACCTTTGTGTTCAGTGTATAATAAGTCCAATATCCCTGTCATAGAACAGCAATCATTAACTCGGGGATCTTTTGTTAAATGGCCCCTGTGGCTGGACTGGTAACAGCAGGGATCGAATTTGCAATCCTCAAGACTAGATTCATCTGTCAGACAGACTGCAGGCCTACAGATTCATGCATTTCCAAAGTGAGTCTCTAGGACTTCACGTGAAAATACCAATTTCAATTAACCTTGGCTGATTAATCAACCTCAGTGCACGGCCACAGAGCTTACACACACAGCCCTGTCTCTGGCAGTGTTATTTGAAATGGGCTTCTGCATGTCTTGAAAAAACCTTTGAGGAAAAAAGAAACCTTTGTCTCAAATAAAACATCACCTAGCTTGTTCAAGCTGTTCCCGTTTCAAGCCCAAAAATAGAACAAGTCTGAATTCCTGCAGAGTGTGATGTGAAATAATTTCTACTACTGCAAATAATGTATTCTGCTATCTGGTCCGGCCTTCATTTCAGATGTTATGAAGTAACTTAAGCAATACAAAATATCCACACACTGGAGGTTAGCTTTAATTTCTAGTTAGGGTGTCTCTCTCTCCATAAAGAAAAAGGGGTCCTTCCTGCACTTTAGGGCATCAATTCTGAGGTAGAAATTCTAAATGAAAGATAATTAGAGGCATACAGGAAGAGCATTGTAAGAGACAAGGGATAGTTTCAAGTCATAATCTGAACTCATTCAAACCATTTCTACTCTCCTGTTCCACTACAAGTTTCTTTAGAACTATTTGTTATTTATGGTAGTGCATATAGCACCAGCAAGGGACAATCCTGATCCAACAAGTGTTTCCACATTCTTGTTTATGCTGGAACTGACTTGTGCAACGAAGATTCCACTTTTGTACTTCTCATCCTTTAGTTTGCATGTTGCACATCATAGGTTTCATGACTAGGGAGTTTCCTTCCCTCCTTTTCATTGTTATATCTACATCCAGCCCCCTTTCCTCCTGAAAGTGGTTCAGTTAAGCAATGGTTTTGTCTACATCGTCTCCTAAGTGTGGCCCCAAAAGTATCTTCAAGACAAGCACCATTAACAGGACAGATGCCAAACATGAAAATTCCTGCATTGTCAGGAACTTGCAGCTGTAGGACAAGCCTGTAGGCAGAAGATGAACAGGAGACAGAGACACTATCCTGAGAGTGCTCTGGAGGTCATTCTTGGGAGCAATGTAAGCATAAGCTATGATGTATCATCTCTGTGTGCAGTGATAAACTGGCATATGGGTCCCTACAGGACGAGGCTTACACCTGATTTACACTAGAAAGGTTAATAGAGAAATTACACTAACAAGACTCTTCTTCTCAAGCAACCTACACCTATCCCTCAAGAGAAGGAAAATGTGCAGGTAAAAGAACTCCTTATGCAGCTTCTGAACTGAGGTTTTTGCTGCCATAGCTATGTCAGCAAAAAATTCCTATCCCTCCCTGACAGGCCTCCTTGATAACGCTTTCAAGTGCAAACCAGGTGTCAGTATTTCTGTTATGACAGAAAAAGAGTTCCACACTAGTCATGAGCTGAATATTTGGCCTTTCATGACCTGGAAAAGTCCTTCCTTCCAAGAAGGTCAAATCCCATGATCATGTTTTCCACCAGCATATCTCTCATGACCATAGTACTGGTGTGGTACTGTATTAACACATACAGAGTAGGAGAAAATATAGCAGTAGCCAACCATTTATATTCTGCATTCCCATGTAAAAATTCTCTATTTACACTACTTTAATGCCACAAAAAATCCAGTGAATGGGAAGCATACATAGTTCTATGTAAAAAATTGCTGTGATTTTTAGATCAATCTGAAAATTATTTGAAATCTACTAATCTTTGGACATTTCAGCTGGTTATATTTGGCACTCAGAAATACTTAGATAATTCTAAGAAGAAATTCTATAGATTGAATTTGCAGATGCATCCCAGATCATGGAAGAAGCCAACCAAGTACAAAGATCTTTCATTTTAATCAGCTTTGTTAGGTAGAAAGTTATCAATATTGGTTTGAAAGCAGCTAGGTAGCTTTAAAGACAAGACAATGAAATGCATAAATATACCACATGGCATTAGGCAACCATCCCAAAGCTGAAGAGATGATTGGAGGAAGACATGCAGCCACAGGCAGTGCTGCAGAGGGTCCCTCAAGGATCACAGTGTACCTGATCCCAACATAATTTACCATATTGTCTCCATCTCCAGTTCTCTGATCCTATAAGATTGATTATGGAATATATTTAGGCCTTGCACTGATGGAGCAACAAAATGCCCTTTGAAAGCACCCCTCACTGAGGTGGAAGGCAAGGGCCATGTTCCACCTGGAGTGTTCCTCAGTACAAGCTAAGATGTTCTGTGATAAAAATCAGCATGAATAAAACAAAGTGTTTATAATTACTTACACATGCAACACTCATGGCCATCGATTAGCCAGACAGCATGAATCTGTGAGCCACAAGAAACACTCAATCACATTAATTTCTTTAGTTCATTAATTAATTAATGCTCCTGTATTGACTAGGAAAAAAGTAAATATATTTCAGAAACAAAAAGCAATCTGAGTTATCTAAGCACTTAAATCCCTACCCAAACTGCATCCTACTCCTAAAACTATGATAATGTTTAGCATGGGAAGAAAGTGGTATGTTGATTTATGCCCTGGTTTATCATTGCTGGTTTCACAAGAGCAAACAGCAGAGCAGAGAACAGTTTTCCTCAGACAAAAGCATTACACTGGCACAAGGTTCTGCATCCTTTAAATACCTGTTATACACATCCCTACCCTGCCCTTTTTGTCACTCGAATGAAGTAGAATTTGGCTAATATGCAACTTGAATATTGGTGGGTTGTACATCAGTCAAAAAATAGACAAACTGGACAAAATAGTCATGGAGATGTCAATTTTGAGCCCTAATGATTCCTTTTATAGCATCTTTACAAGATGCTCTATAAATACCAGCAGTCTCATGTTTCACACATGCCATTGTAAGAGGGAAGACAGTTACTGGAAATTAAGTGCCTTTACTGAGTATAGAAAGTGTAAGAGTGGAAAGATCTGAAGAGGAAAAGTCCAAGGAAATACAGTATAAGGTTAGGAAGAAATATCTCCCAAAACAGAAGCATAATTAAACATCCAAACTGCCAATTAACACCAAATAGCCAATGGGAGAAACATGTATGGAAGAATGCAGGGATGTGTGGGGAATTCAGAGGCTATATTGCAAGTAAGCTCTATACGTGGAGATTTACAAGGTATTTAGGTTACTGAATCCTACTTAGGGACATAAAGTCCTGCTCAGTTCTAGGGGAGATTAGGCACCTTCACACCTCTGACAATTTGGGTTCAAGGACTGCTCCTCACTGGCCTGTCCCACTGTATCAGGCAACCAGAGGAACATTATGAAGAAATTCTTGATGCACCAGTGATTTGGAACAAAACTCTCACTCTACCATAAATACATTTAAATTCCTACACGTAGGACCATTTAATGAACTCAGTAAAAAGCAGTTGTTTAGGGGAAGGGAAATTACAGGCAGTTTCTCATTCTGTATTTCTGTACAGGTGCAGAAATTCCTCTGTAAAGCTGCCAGCCTTTCTCCACACACAATTATCATGTAGCATTTGTGTTACAGTAGAACCTCTAAGCCTAGGCTATGGATCAGTCCTACACAGATGCAAAGAAAAAAAAAAGAATGTGTCTACACACCTGATGCAAGTCATGCAACCCAAATAGTATCCATAAGACAATTTAAAAAAATTTATTAGCTTAAAGCTAATTACTAATACGCACAGTAGAATTGTCATAAAAACATTCTTCAGAGTACATTTGAACAGGCTTAGAAAGGAGAAATGTGCATTGAACCACACAGAGAAATATAGATTATTACAGTAGTACATAAACTCCACATAGACAGGAGAAACACCTTCTGTGAATGCAGTGGGGTTTTTTTACACAGCTAAATAAAATGTATTTAATGCAAATGATTTACAAAAATTGAACACATGGGAACCACTCCAGTAAGTACAGTCTTGGAGGGCTTTCTGTTGCAAACATGAGAACATATTTGGATATCATTTATAACACATAGTTCCCAGCAATAATTTACCCTTCCTCTCTAAAACCTTGTATAAAAGTACTTCACTGTTACCACAGAAAAAAATCAGAATAATTTCAGAGGAAGCAACAAAGGAAATTTGCATCTGACACTAATATCTTCATAGGATAAAGTATATTTTAATGAAGATATTGTCAGCAATACATGTGTTTATGCTTCTTTTTTCCCTTCACACTTGGATTTTATTTCATTTATGTCATGATTTACCTTGCAAGTTTAAGAAATGCATCATTTATTCATAACCTCTACTTTCTTTCAGAACCTCTCAGTTACATGGAAGACCAGGTTAAAGAAAAATCAAGTGGTTTGTCTGATAACAGTTAGTGTCAAAATAAACTGTGTATGTTGAATTTCTGGTAGCTGAAGTCATAATAAAAACAAAAGAAAAAAAAAACCAAACAAACAAACAAAAAAAAAACAGTGCTTGCTTTATCTTTTTCCAGAATAAACTCTCATAATTAAACTTTCTACTTTTCCAAGTAGCTGACTATGTATTCCTGCACAGTGGGAGGCTTTCTCCACAGACATATTGACTTGGACAATAAACAAAGCAAAAATCCCTGACTAGAATTTACAGCTAAATTTAACCATGCATATTGTTAATAAAATTTGCATAAATGTCTTTCAACATTAAGAAGACATAAAAGTTGAAATTCAATGAATTTGGGCACTGCACTGCTTTGCAAGAAAAAAAATGAGATTTAAGTTGTAATTTCCATATTTATTGAGGCTGTACGTCAAAAGAAATCTGTGCAAAAAAAAAAAATCCTGGTGCTGCCTTGATGAGATTTGAAAGATGACAGCATATTAATAGTAAAGGAGCTTCTCCTTAGCAAAGATGGCTCAAACAGTACCTATAAAACAGTGATAAAGAGCCACACAATTTTAGAAAACATTTCCAACATCTCTTGTTTCTCTGTCCTTCAACCACAAAACAAGTAAAAGCAGTTAACATGTTTTGAAGAAATGTCACCCACCCTTTCCCCTCAGTGTCACCTTTCCCCATGAAACATTAACACATCAGTTGGCATTGACTTCTTACAATTAAAGGTGGTAAAGAAAACTTTAACTGATACTTTTTCATTGATTTTTGTCACAACACTGCATCACCACTTGCTCTCCAAAGCCATGAACTATCAGTAGCAAACATTCACCTTCTATTTTTAATTTTTGTGTCTCATTTCACAGCATCTTGGACATCTGGATGTCTTAGGAATTTGATTTAAAGGCATTATGGTTTCTACTTCCTTTAAAACTAAGTTACTTTACCTGGATCTGCCTAGCCACAAAAAGTAGACAATGCAATGCAGTTCTGCCAGCATTAAACCTTTTAGATAAGCAAAAATACTTTCCCACTAAAGAGAGAAGATCATACTCCTTTGAGGTACTTTTCCAGTACAAAAGCTGGATGTATTCCAGGGATTATGCTGCTGGTTGGGCTGTTTGTGTTTGTTTTGTTGGGGTTNTTTTTTTGTTTTTTGTTTTGTTGGGTTTTTTTTTTTTTTTTTTTTTTTTTTTTTTTTTTTTTTTTTTAACTGAAACAGTAAATTTTTATAAGTAAAGCTCTTATTAAATTATGAAAAAATGTTCACATTACCACAGCATGTGCTTTATGGTTTTTAATACTTGCACTTGCACTGGGCAGGATTTCAAGGGCACCTTTAACCTCTGCTTAAGTCTTCAGAGTTTGGCTGCTCCTCAGCTGGAGGAGTGAGAGGGCACAAGTGAGGAACTTGGTCATCACTTAGGACATTACCCACAATTGGCTGTGCAAATAAGTGGCCCAGTCATTCTTTTCTTAGGTTTCAGGTGAAACAAACAACCATTAGCACCCTGGTGAGATGCACAGATCACCTCTCACCTCTCAAAGCCCTTCTAGCACACACTGGGCAGCAGATCTCTGAATCCTGCTCCTGAATTTTTCCTTCAAGTACAGCTACAAAGTTTTTCTTGGCTAATCAGCAAGCCGTGCGGTGAGAGAAGTACACTGTAACCAGCATCTCTAGCACTGGGCTGTGGCTGTAAACAGCTTCATCCCATCCCAAGGTGTAACTGGGACTCTGTAGAACACCGTGGTACCCTCCAGAGCATCCTCTTGTGAGACCCACGTGCTGACACCTTACTTCAGATTTTTTCTGCAAAACACTGCATTCAGGAACGGCGTGACAGAGACAGCTGAGGAGGTGCAGGAGGAATTTTATTCTGCCAATGTGCAATAAAAACTAGGTAAATAACCTCAGTGACACAGAGGAAGTCCTCTCTGCATTCTGGTCCAATCATAGGAAACCAAAAAACTACAGGAAGATGAGACTTTCAATGAGGTTACCCTCGAGAAGCTGAGAGCTCACTGGGATGTGTTCATGACATTGAGGTCAGCAGAAGTCAAGGATCACAATTCCACAAATACAAATTGCTGAGCAGGAAACCAAGCCAGCAGTTAAGCACTGCAGAATCAGGCACTGAAATTAATGAGTTAAAGATTAATTCACTCACAGGCTGTGTGTACATGGTCACCTCATGGGGCCATCACCAGGAAGACAAGAGATCTTCTTAGAAGAACTGGCTCTACCAGAGGCTAATTAACAGATATGCTGACTGTAAATAAAAGCAGGAGGTGGTAAACAGAAAAGAATAGAAAGTTTGATGGGGCTCCCAACAGATGCTGTGTGTCAATAAACGTCAGTTGAAACTTAGATGCTGCTTTTGTGCTCTCTTAAGGAAATCATTATAATCACATTATTCTGTAACACAGTCTAGCCTAATCTCCATGCCTCATACTAGAGAGGATATTTTTGATCAACTAGACATTTGTTAATTACAAAACCAAGCATCTTGAAGCTATTTTGTTTTACATACAGAATGAAGCATCTTATTTAAAAGTGAAAATTATTACATTCACATTTACTACCAATAAAACTAACAATACCCATAAAGCTAACAACTATTTCTTATATCCCAAACCAAATTACTGACTCTTGTAAAAATACTGTTTGCTTCAAAAATGCCAGTTAGCACAAAGATGTCTACAAAACAGACAAGAGACTGATATATACAATGAAAATTAGGCTTTTTAAGCACAGAAACACTTTTTCAGTTTAAGCTTATAATTTCCTAAATCTGTAGAAGATGAATGCCTTAACTTTGGGTTTTGACATAAGATTCTTTATATATATTGTACCACAGCATTTGCCTTCATGGTGTATTTCACAAATTTTCTGCCAATAAAGGACTCTCCGTAAGGAAAACAGTTTTAATAGTACTGAACACTTAAAAGATGGTAATATTCACTGGCCACTCTCTGCCCCACATTCCCAAAAGTTAATTCCCACTACAAACCCAATTTTTGTTTCCTAATCTTCTCTCCCCTTTAACAACCTGATTTGACAAACCTTTTCTCAAGCAGACATTTTAAAGTAACCAGCATCACTGAGAGGAGGACAGATTATTTTGCATGAAAAAGTTTACAGGATGTAATCTTCTCTTTTCCTTGAAGTTAGAGTAATTACTACCTAGTGCTGAAATGAAGGAAATTTAATAGTGTCAGTCCAATTACTTGTGAACACATGTTTCTTTTGCACACAATTGCTCCCCTCAATTCTTCCAGTTTCAAGAGTGGACAGATTTGGCAACTCTATTCACTTCCCAGTTCTTGACATTATCATAAAAACTCTGATTAAGGCATAAAAATTATGTGAGAGAAGTTGCACTATTCTGTTATTCTTGACACACTTTAGAGACAGGATTACAACATCTTCTTTCACTTCACAGAATTTCTAAATTAATTTTAATAGAATTAACATATTTTTACTGCTTTTCTGGGAAAACATGAATATTTTTTCTACTTTGTCCAGCTCATGAATTCTAATATACTAAAATTTCTTCCTTGTACAATGATTATTTGAAGACATGCTAATTGACTGTGGAGCACTATGCTTCAGAAAGTTCAGATTCCACACATGAGCAGCTGGTACCATATGAGCTCACTCTTATATTTCAATATTGTACTTTCCTTTCTCTGTTTTCCTTCCTGCCACACTGTGGGTTGACTAATCTATTTCTCAACAATTCTCAAACTATTTCTTTCTTTTAAATGTTGTCTGGCTATTATATTTTCTCAAAAATATTAATTTTAAAAGTTCTAAAGTAATAAAAGGGAACTTCTAGTACTAACAACATAGTATAATAAAACTGTGCTGACAGAAGAAATCTGAATAAAAAATGTATGCCATGTCAGGAAAAGAAATAAAAGAGACCCCACCTATTCTGGTCAATATAACACCCAGGTAAATTCAAGCACACAGGAGTAAAACTAACTATATCTATTTTAAGGAAATCATAAAAATATTGAGGAGTTTATTAAAAATATAGAAAAAAAAAAAAACCTGCTGTTTTACTAAGAGTATTCTCCTTTACAGATTTGATCATTAATGCCTGTGAAGACTCAAAGCAGCAGAGTATTACTTAGCAGCCATGAACTAAGTTAAATTACCATGGAAGTTAAGAATATCTGGAAAGATATTTCTGTAAAGCTGTTACAATACAAAATAAGCAATAAAGAATAACACTCAACTTTTGCTTAAGAAATGCCACGTGTTGCCAGTTGGTGGTGGCTTCTGGCTACAAACTGCATTCTGACACTGAACTAATGACAGGACATAACACATACTGAAGCTCATGCAGATTATACTATGAATTTTCCTCCCTGATTTTTAATATTTGCTTTGTTTTCTCTTCTTGTCGTAATACAGGGTCCAGTGAATTTTGCAGAAGTCTCACACTAATGTTCTACCCATCAACTCTGGAAGAACACACAAAGGTTCATAGCTGTATTTCAGACATAGTTGCTGCAAATTCTTACTTCTATAAAAAGCAACAAAGGAGAAATTGAAGCTACAAAATCTACTTTAAAAAAAAAATCAACAGAATGCCTGAGACTCCAGAATCACAATCTATTCAGACAAAATTCTCTATTCCTATGCTCATATATTTTAGTGATTCACTGGCACTTTTCTCAGTGAAAAGAAAAAAAAAATTTGATAAATTTTGCTAAATTCCAGATGGCCAAAGACCACATTTACTCATTTGTCAGGATACTTCTCTGCATCCAAGGATGGCTATGACAATTCAGATCAAAGGTCCATTTAGCTCAGCATCCTGCTTCCAAAAGCAGTCAGAAGTCAGAGTGAAGATGGCATGAGCAAAGAAATCAAATATAGTCTTTTCCCAGAATAACTCTCTAGCACTTCAACTAATATTCCACTCAAGAATTCCTGAGACTGATGTAATTTATCTATTTATTTTGCCCAATGGGCCATCTTTTTCACTTACTCAATTATCCCTTAAACTTCTATAAACTTCTGTATTCCACAACAAACCAAAGCAAGGCTACCCCGGGCAAAGAACTAGGAACTGTTTTATGCACAGTCAGTACACAGAACTCACATTTTCTTGTTAAAATACAGCAAATTTTAAAAAATAAATAAAAAAAATTAAAAAAAACACACACCAGATTGATGCACCCCTTGAAAGAAACTGAGTTTGCACATACCCAAGCAAGTTGAGTCCAGTGGGAATTAGCATTCTGAACACAGTAAAATGCTGCAATAGCAAGAGTTATAACAAGGTTGAATACAGCTTGAAAAGAAGGCAGATGTCATGAGTGAAAAAACAGACACCCTAACAAAAGCAGCCAAAAAACTCCGTAAGCCTCCCTCAGTCCAACAACCAAATTCTGATCCAAGAAGGTTAAATATAGGGCTGCTTGAAAATTTTCCACTGCATCTATTTTTGATGGAAAATGAGGCTTTCAGCTAAACACTTTCTGGTTGGATTGTTTGGGGGTTTTTGGCATGTCTAAATATGTGCTTCTGCAAGTATACTTTTCTTACCAAAAAGCCAAACTTATCAACAAAAATATTTTGATTGAAAACATAGTATGCTATTAAGAAATTCTGGTGTAGCACTTCCTTGCATCTCTAGCTTACCTGCTTTATGTGGCAGATCTCTATCAGCCAGACTCACCATTTAAATGAGAATTCTGATGACAGATCACATTGAGGGATTCTCCACTTCCAGCACTCCCTTCAAAGAGGAAAGATCATGGCAAAATGTCAAAGGTGGAAGGCAGCCTCAGCCTTGCAGAGCAGGGCCAGCAGGAATCCAGGCTGTAATGTCAGAGGAACACCACAGTAACATTTTTTCAAATCCAGAAGTTTTAGTTTTCAGAAAAAGTCTTCCAGTGCTCTGAATTCTGTCAAAGAATGTTGTATTTCCTGGAAAATTAAGACAAAAAAGAAACAAAAAATCTTCATTTTTTTAATCAAAAATTCATACAGGAAATTTCATAGGTCAAGAAATGTCTTTCTTACTCATTAACCTGCAGATTCAAACCTATTACCTGGACCCATCAACCCATAAATCAAAAAAAAAAAAAAAAAAAAAAATTAAACAACAGTAAAATGTTTCAAGTTTTCCAGCACAGTTCTGTTAGCAGGACTTTTCAAAAGCCAAGGAGCTAAGCCCAAACAAAAAGCAGAGTTCTATGGATGTGATAACTTAATGTAGGAGCCCTAACTTATAAAAGACCAAGCAGCCTACCTTACAAAAGCAAAGGATGGAGATGAGATTCATACAATGGCTACACTTACTGAGTAAGAAATCTGTAATACAAAAATATGTATAGCAAAATTAGCAAAGTGGCAAGAAAACAAGATACTCCAGTTATTATTCCCTTTCAGGGTTCTCTATTTCAGTAAAGTAAACCAGAAGGAATAAATCCAATAAGACTAATACAATAAAAAGTAACAACTATCCCAACATGGCTATCATCATCCCTTTTCTTGGAACTCCACCATCCCCTGGAAGAACTGAAAGCTTTTCATACAAAATCAGGCTCTGACCAGACCAAGACAAAGAAACACTCAACTAATACTACCTGGAAAAATGTTACATCTAAATTTCCAGTATTTCTCTCCCCTTGTGGCTGTTTCCTGACATACGATTGCATCCCTTCACCCCAACTGTAAAATAAATGTATAAAGAAAATAAATAAAAGACAAGAAATCAATCGAAACTACACCTTTTGTAACACTGTTGTGAACCTACAAAAGACAACTGCAGAAAATCTCATGCCAGTAGGGTACTTTTTTCTTTTCCTTCACCATACACAGAGAGGACTGTTCCTGCCAGCAATATGCCAACTAAAGAATCGAGAAAATTCAAAGGAACTGGCAAAGAAATATCCTTATTTTAAAACTCAGTGAGTAAAACAAAAGGAAGGACATTTTGCTATTACAGTGACATTCCTTTCAACACCTTGCTTTTCACATTATTTTACTAAAATAAAAATAGAGAAAGGTTTTTAGCAGTTTCTGCTGAGACCAAGCACCTGAGAGCTCCCTATAAGCAGTTACAAACACTGCCTAATGCTGATTCCCAACAAAGTGTTAACATCTTTGACTGTCTAATATTATAAAGTGAAAAGTGCTAACATAATTTGTCATTCTCAAGGCAAATCTATTCATCAAAATTAGTACAAGTCCAAGCTTGCTGTCCTTACTCATATTTGAAATAACCAACACTGCTGTCCCAGCAAAACTGGTACAGTGAAGGATTAGTAAGGGTCTGACTCTAGGGATAAAAAAATTGTTTAGAATAAATGAAATACAAAGAATAAATATTCAAAATCAGTGATGAAAGACACATCTGTTATTTCAATTTTATCTCCAGGGCAATAAGTAATTTCAGTAAGAATTTTTCAGTGTGATTTTTATCATTAAATATTTTAAAAATTACTACTGGGCATCCATCAAAAGTTGGGATTAGAAACAGTGAAACTTAAAAAATGTCTACTTCTAACACATGCAAAACATTATTCCCTTTACTTATAGTTTCACTGACCTCCAAGGTGCACCAAGTAGCATCAGAATTTATGACCAACTTCATATTGTTCAAGGATTTAATGACATGCTTTCTTCAAATCAGTTATACAACAGTTTGCTTTTTATATCAGGATTTTAGCTTTATCCATGCCTTTCAACACAAGCACCATTTTTTCTTCTGTTCACTTCTTACTCATAAGCCCATCACCTCTTTAGTTTCTCAATTAATTTGCAGCATGTGAGAAGGCATATGAGCAAGCTAATGTCTCTGTGTAGCTTATGCAGAAGTTCTCAGCTCAAAGTGGGCTGCACTGTTTAATCTTGTCCCTGCATCCACCTTCCCCAGCAGGCTGGGTGAGCTGGCACAGGCTGGGATGGATTCCTTGCAAGGAGCCCCAGAGCTGCAGGAGTTGGCATCTGAGCCATCCCAGCTCTGACCTCCCCAACATGAGAGACCCCTGCACTCCCCACCTCCTCTGGGGGCTCTTCCTTTCACCCTGTCACTATCAATGCTCAGAGCTGGTGAGAGTTAAATGTGCTACTCACACATCTGCTGTCACCCAAACAGGGGTTCAGCAACAAAGTCAGGGAGGTCAAGTTAATGGATGGAGTCCCCTTAACTCCCCCAGAAGCTCTGACATCAAAGTCCAGATGAATGTCAAGGCCAGGTGGGAGCTGTAATTTGAAATGTGCCCATCCCAGGTGGGTAAGGCAGAGGGCAATGCAACAGCAGTGGATATTTACCAGAAGCTTTGGCAGGGGTTTATACCCAAGTTGATAAAACTGAGGTCTCCAAAACTGAAGACTGACCAAATGGACTTCCGAACCCATACTGGGAGTAGTGATGGTGGATGTGCCATTCAAGCCTATATGAGCATTAATTAGATGTTGATGGAGCATGGAGACAGAATCACAAACATGACTGCAGCAGTCACTGGTGTGCCAGAGGCCTGGACATGCTTGCACTTTAAGAAGAGAGTGGTGCATGTTCATACTCTCACATTTACCCCCAGAGACCAGACCTCTCCTTGCCAACCTGAATCCACATAACCTTCCTGAGATTCAGGAGTGCATTCCCACCCTAATGTTCTAGCGGTGGCCCAAAGGTAAATTTGTGGTTACCTGGGTAATCAGAGGAACACAACACTATGTCCATACATACCTTACATACATTATAATTAGCAATTTAACTGCATGAAGTTTGTGTTACTCTCCAAATAGGATAACAATGGATCAACAATTTAGGTCAGCACAAATTGACTTCAAAAGTCACATGATTTATCATGTGTGAAACATCACACCATGAGGTATTTTAGTCTGTAGCACAGGTGGATTATAAATGCAGCTAGCTAAATAATGGTGAGGAAAAAATAATATTATGGGAAAAGCTCTCAAGAACACTTATTTTCCTTCACAATCTTTATAATCTGTATTTTCTTGCACTCCCTCCTCCTGCATTGCTTCACTAAAGAGAAATGAAGCAATATCCATTACACTGAGAGAGCCCATACTTTGCAGCCCAATCACCAACTGCACAGTTGGGAGAACAGGACCAAAGCCCTTCAACAGGAGCTCAGCTTATATTGCTCTCATGCTAAACTGCTATTCCCACAGACCCCTTACACTCATTCTGCTGCTCATACTCCTTCTCTAATGAAGTCCAAGCACTTAAAGCAGCCTCAGGAAGAAATCTAATGATGGTCTGCTCCTGTATTCAGCAGAAAATCCTCCAGCCACATTCAGGGCCGCAACCTGCAGCTCACTTTTGGAGCAATCCTCAGACCACAGCACTGAGCAATCACTGTGTCACCATCCTTTATGGCAAAGGGACAGCAAAGTACTCTTCCAGAAGCTTCTCCTCCCCTTCTGTCACCTGCTCTTCACTCCAGGAGTAGCCATTGCAGCACATTGTATTCAGCCTATTTTCTTGTTGCCTGAAGTCTCTCTTGTATCTCACCACACAACATCTCCCCAATCAGATCTGACACGCCTGAAAAAATGTAAGCAGAACATTGTTCTTGCCTACAAAAAGTTCTCATGCATCACAATAAAGAACAGGCTGACTCAGAAAATGTATGGATGCCATTTATTTATTTATTTTTGTAAAAGGAAAAATATCAGACTGTAAGACAGATGTGTGCATTGTATTTTCCTACCCCTGCTTCTCCTAAAGTTTCACAGCACTGGAATTTTTTCATAATTTGTGCTTTTCAGACTTGCAGAAGCACAATCAGTCAGTTCCTTCCCATACTTGGATGTCCCATCATGTTGCTCAGCTCTAGACCATGTGGCATGTGAGAGAAAAGGATAGACTGGGGAAACAAAAACAAACAAACAAAAAAGCTTCCTTTACTTTTAATTAGAAGTTTTTAGGGCAAACCTGAACTTAGTAAGACACAACAACTCTTCCTCCCTGTGTTTATTAAATAGCCTGTAAAATACTCTTTCTTCCTGCTCCTATTTATCCTGTCCTCAAAAAGTTCCACAGTTTCTCGTTTCATGGTGTTGTTCAATGTATTGTCCATGCAAAATCCCCTATGTCTTGGAGCTAACCAGCATTTGCTTAGACAGTCTCTGCACAAAGCTCTGCTGCCAGTGATAGGAAGGAGATCAGCCTAGCCAGCCCTTCTGGGTTTAATCCATGAAATTACTGCCTTCAGTCAAGGCTTCATTCTAACAAGATTATTTGAACAATTTCCATGGACCAAGTTCTTCTTTTCAACATTTTTATAAAAGCGCCATTCAGTGACCTATCCAATGCAGTCAAAGCCACACTAAAATTTACTGAAGAACATTTAGTGGGAATTAAAAAGTGATTTTTTCCGATCTTATAAATTAAATATCTCTATTCTTATATATACAAATACAACGTGTTAAATCCAAGACTTCATTTGGCATTTTTATTTCTGGTTGAAACAAAAACAAACAAACCAACGGGCAAATTTGGTTATTTTGAACTAAAACGCCCTGTAGTTACCATTACCTGGTTTGGTGGGATCCATATAATCCCAAATGCAAAGCCTCAGATGCACAGAAGAATTAAGCTATGTTAGAGGGCCAGTGCCAAACCTAATAGTTTGAATAAAAGAGGCATGAGTATCTGTGGCAACAAAGATCTGCAGTGACAAAGATTAGTCACAAAGTGACTAGATTTGACAACAAGTCAAATCTTGTAAATCTGTAACTTCGTAAAAAGTTTTAATATCTGTAATATTCTTGCCAGCTTTATATTTCTACATTATTTGTCGACTGGACATCTGTTTTGAAATCCCAGGGGTGGGGGGGAAAGTGCTCTAAAGTATTCTGCATTGCTACAGCAAAGTTCAGCTTTTCAGAAAAAGCAGCTGCTGAATTTTCTGGAATAAACATACAAACCATTTTAGAGACTTGACCCTTGATTCCTTCTTCACAGGACTTCTAGGGACTTCAGGGAAGTCTCCAAGTATGAGGAACACACAATGGGCTCTGATTCCACAGGCTTGAGCTAACCAGGCTGCTTTTCATTCACATAAAGCAAGGCAGCCTCCTCACAGCTGTGCTGTTTTATATACCTGAAAGACAATTTTAAAAATTATCATGGTCTTCCTAGGGAATTTGGATATGCAGTCATTACTAAATTGCCATAAAGTTCCATATAACCAATTCTGTCATTACTGAACAGCTTCAAGACACACAGTGTCATTGTGCTGCATCTCTTTTTCTCCCTGTAAGAAAACAAGAGCATATGAATGACAGCAAAAATGAAGCCAAATGTACTGTTGAGAAACTTGGTATTCTCTTATTTCTAAGAGAGTTATAGTGTAATTCTAAACTGCAGCATTCAGCATGTCTCTTGAGCTTCCTCGCTGAAATATAGCAATGGAAATTTTACAGCATCTGTGTTGCTTTTGGAAGCCATCACCTCACATCTGCTGTCTCTGTAGTGTAGAGTTTAAGTTCAGCATAAAAAGGTACTTTGTAACAGGCAAGAGGAATCCTGACAGAGCGGTAATTTACAGACTCGCCCGGCTCCCCTGACTAGACTCACTCAGTTTTACATTCTGTAGGGATTTTAAATAAGGTGCGCTCCGAGCAGCCACCAGCAGAAAGAGTCGCTTCTCAAAATGGAGCATCGCGTGCAGGACTGGGGACTTTTTAAACCTCTGTCAGTCACCGAGTCCTGCGCCAGACGTTTTCTTCACGGGGCATTGTTCGATCTCGTAACACTTCTCACAATGGTGTTAACTAAATTAGCGCTACAATAACCACCTGCTACTTCTGGAAAAGTTGTGATTTTGTCCGGAGCCAGCCCCGCGGTCCCAGCGGGGCCGATGGCACAGCCCGGGCAGGCGGAGGAGCGCGGCCCCGAGCGCTCCCCAGCCCCGTGCGACCCGGGCTGGGGAGCGGCGCTCGCTCAATTGCAAATCAATTGTGATTACACAGCGGGCGAGCTTATCGCCCCATCATCGCCCATTTCCTCCTGCCGGGGTAATCCGCGCCCTCGCTCGCACGGCCGCAGACCCGGCGACAGGAGCCTCTCGGCTCCGCCAACAACCCCGGGATTGTCCCTTGTTCGGCCTCACGCGTTCCATTTCCTCCGCGGGCGCCCCGCGCCGCCCCCCGGGGCGGGCGGGCTCCCC
>VXBR01004639.1:2165768-2319542 GCA_013400215.1 Cisticola juncidis | reverse complement strand
ACCGCTGCTCATCTACTTGGCCATCGGCTCCATGTTCCTGCTCGCCGGCTTCGTCTCGCTCTTCCGTATCCGCAGCGTCATCAAGCAGCAGGGTGGCCCCACCAAGACCCACAAGCTGGAGAAGCTGATGATACGCCTGGGACTCTTCACCGTGCTCTACACCGTGCCAGCTGCCAGCGTGGTCGCCTGCCTCTTCTACGAGCAGCACAACCGGCCCCGCTGGGAGGCCACGCACAACTGCCCCTGCCTGCGCGACCAGCAGCCTGACCAGGCCCGCCGCCCCGACTACGCCGTCTTCATGCTCAAGTACTTCATGTGCCTGGTGGTGGGCATCACTTCTGGTGTCTGGGTCTGGTCTGGCAAGACCCTCGAGTCCTGGAGGGCCCTGTGCACTCGCTGCTGCTGGGCCAGCAAAGGCGCTGCCGTGGCTGGGGGCGCCGGGGCAGGAGCAGGGGGACAGGCAGTAATCACCGCGGCAGGAGGACTCGGGGCCGGAGGTGGCGGCTCACTCTACAGCGATGTCAGCACTGGCCTGACGTGGAGATCAGGCACAGCCAGCTCCGTCTCCTATCCCAAGCAGATGCCCCTGTCTCAAGTGTGACGAGGGGGAAAAGAGGCCAAAGGTTAGGGAATGAGGGACACTGGCCTGCCTAAAATGCCCCCTCACTGTTTGGTGCCATTAATGAACCCCTAATGGTCCTTATTAGCCACAGCTTGTATAGAATAATGCAGCTGGCAGAGGCCCCAGGCTCCAGCCCCCTCCTCCTTCCCCTCCATTCATATGCAGGGAGCATGTACTTCAAGGAGCCAGCTTATTATTTTGCTGGCAGAGGAGGGTAGAGGCTCACCCGTGTCTTGCAGAGGGCAAGGCACAGCGGCTTCTGAGTCACTCTGGACTAACAGCAGCTCTTTACTCGTGGGAGGGAGGCTCTTCCTCCCCCCATCCTGAGGTGGGAGTCTGCTGGGGACTGCAGGTTTTTGGGATGTGGATGACCAGGCAAATGCCTTACGATATTGACTGAATCAAAACATGTCTTAATTATACACCCCAGCTAAATACGGGTTTCCTACATTAAAGGATGTATTTATATAATTATTTGTTACCTTGTACAGATGTGTAAAATATGTATATATCCAAAGCTATACAGTCTGTAAATTTTTTTTTGTAAAAAAGTTTAGAGGCTACCCCTGTAAGAGCAAATATGAGTATTCTATTTTGTCAATAAAATGACTTTTGATAAATGACTTTTTCAAGCTTTTCCGCTACTCCCACCCTGGTTATTCCAGCTGCTGTATCTTTGGGTAGTTCCATAAACTGTGACCTACATTCATGCTCCAGCCATTACCTGTTAAAGAAGTGAGATATGTAGACACAAGAAAACAAGTCATTCAACAAGTTGTTCTGAAAAAGTGTTTGCCAAAACTGGGAGGTGCCTTACCATACTTTTTTCCTTTTTTGAAAGATGACAGTGTCTAAACTGAGCCTTTACAAAAGAGTCATCTCCCATGGCATGTTAAGTATCCTTTTAAAACGGGTGTTATTTTAGGAATGTGCACACCCATCTCTCATATCTGTTGTCTGAACTTCTGTAAGCACCTGCCTTTCCTGGGATGCATACTGAAGTGTAAAAGGTTAATGTTTTAAATTCATAGATTATCTACTCTGGTGGAACAGTGAGCTGAGATTTGTTAGATCAGTCTCTTCTTAACAGATTAAACTAACATCTTAACTTTTTGTATATCAAATATGGTCCTTTTTCAAGAGAAAGGGTATTGTTCTTCTGTCAGGAGTAAGCTAATTTATTTGAGCAGAAGGCTGTTGAATTAACAGAAGAATGCTTTGGCAATTGTTGAACTTTTTACCTGTCTGCCCAGTGGCTCAGAACATCATTCCTTTAAGAGGAGCTAAATGAATAGGGTTAATCTGTAGGGAACTTGGTTTCTTTTGAGTTTGGGGAAACTTTGATCTTTTCTCTTCACCAAACGTGATGTATAGTCTGAAGTTTCTTTCCCTGCTGCCTGGTTCCTCTTGTTGCAGACCAATTGGCCACCATGGAGCCTTAAAGTTCTTCAATTAAAGGGACATGGGACTTTTTTTTTTTTTTTATTTTAAGAGGAAGACTTGTAACAGTTAGTGAACACCAGAGGGAAAAGGGAGAACAGCCTTTTAAACAGCTTTTCCCTGCATTGTTAGCCAGACTGCAGGCAGCAAGGCATGGCTTGGAGCATTATAGAAAAGAGCTATGAATGCCCTACAGGTGGTCTGCTCACATAATCTCCCCAATTTAAAACATTTTCCTTTACAGGACAATTGCATTACAAAACTCCCTTCTCTTTTGGTCCTAATTGAACCAAAGAAGGACTACAAGATTTTCTTTAAAAACGAAGTGTCCAAAAAAAAATTTAAATCTACTAACTAACATTCTAATCTGTTTTCTAAATGAGAGCACTCAGACTATCAGGAGTAAAAGCTGCATTAGACATTACTCCAGCTATTTTTACATCTTCTGCTTATATTCTGTCAAATTAGCAATCATTTAAAAGCAATTGGTTAGGTTGTGTGCTAGCAGTGAAAAGATAGCCCCAGGTCCCTTATTAACCTGCCAATCATGATAAGAGATGGGCAGCTACCCTACTAATGACACAGATATCAGTCATGATTTGTGGGAAAAACCTTGTTTCATTGAGCAGTGACTTGATTATTGGCGTCCCTTTCAAAGATCTCCCAACTTAATAGACCCCACTTCTACAAAGTTGCCAGGAACATGAAAAGAAGTAATTTAAAATGCTCCTAACTCCTTGATGGGAAAAAATAATTTTAACTTCTTAAATGCAAAGGAAATTCCACTGGGATTTACGTGTGGTACCTATTTATGCACTAACTGACCAGCAGCAGAATATTGACATAGCTGTAAGTTGAAAAGGCTGTAAGATTTTTCTATATTGCTGGAAACATTTTTTCAAGGTTGTCGAAACATTTAAATCAACCTGGCACTTTTTCCTGCTGTCAGCTCTTCCTGCTGGGGAAGACCCACATAGCACAATCAGTTCTGCAGATAAAAATCTGAGTTCCTTCCCCTCCGCCAGGTTCTAGCAAGGAAGACAGGAGAGGCACAGTCACAACCCTTCTCTGAGAATTTGTTTAGATAGGTCTCTGGCAGGCTGCTGGTGCAGGTTGCTAACACTGAGATAACAGCATTTCTTGTAAAAGATAGAAGCAGCCCTATGGCTTAACCTACTCCAAATAAGGCAAGAGGTGCTACAGGTGAAACTAAAAAAAGGAGTCTCAGAGCTAGCCAGGTAAACAAGATGCCTGCTTTGGAAGTGACTGAGTAATAATGCAAAGGTTAAACAAATGAAAATGAGGAAAAATTAAAATCACTAGAAACATAAACCTGGGGAGATGGAGTTAAAGAAGCAAAGTTAGACATGCAGATTTTTGTGAATCAGCATAAAATTTGTAGATAGGGAAAAACAATCAGAAACACCAACAGCAAGGCATTTGGGTACACCAAAAATAATAATCCACAACTACAATGAATTTCACATTATTAGGATGCCCTTTATCTAACTTGAAGTTTAAGTTTGCCACGAAGATCCAAAAAATATTGGTGAGGTGGCAGAAATGACATGTTAATTTTCAAGACCTGATGATAAGCTGCCTTCTCCATAAATTTGCCAGAGAGCTGCTGAAAATTGCCCAAGCAGACCCATGGCCCGAGCCCTTGCCTGCAGAGCAGGAGTGCCATCAGCATCCCTGCTGGCACAGGCTCATCCAAGGGCAGGGACAGCACCCACACACACTGGAGAGCTAAGGGAAACCTTCACTGCCACTGATGTGGCCCTTAGCACAACCTGTATGGCAGCATTTGGGGGCTGGATAAAGGCAACTGAGAGCCTCACACAGAAAGGCCAAACTGCTCTGTTCAAGCTAGGGACCAAGTTAGCAGAAAAACAGGGTTTGGGGTTTTTTTCTTCTCAAATAAGCAAGATACCTTTAGAAAGTGTTGGGGTTGTTTTTTTTTTTCCTTTTTTTTTCTTTTTTCCCCAGGACCCCTCCTTGCTTTACATGCTCCTGCTTCAGAAAGGAAATCTTACAGATCTTTCTTCTCCTGCTGCAAAAACTGAAAAACCCTGTAGCCTCCCAGAGAGCTAGCCTAGCTTCTGGTCGGGCTCTTAAAAGGAGGCAGAACAGTGCAGGTGTGCTGCAGAGCCTCAGCAGACACACCCCACATCCCCTAGGGCTTGCTGCTCAGTTCCTGGGACCTCGCTGGAAGTGTGCTCCAAAGTTTCCCCTGTGCAGGAGAAGCTTCCCTGAAGCTTTGATAATCATCTGGTTGGGAAGGGCCTTCAAAAAAGGGAGGAAATTCTCATATATTGTAATAATACAAATGTGGCCAGGCTTTCTGGGAAGGCAGGAAGGCTAAAACTGACACAGAACTATTTAAACTATTTTAAACTATTTAAAGTATTGGGGTGCTCACTCATTAAACAGTTATTCAAATGTCCTAAAAGCTGTCCCAGGTGGGGTAGGAAAACGGGAGGCAGGGGTGTCTCTTTGCACACACTACCCATAGTGTTCTTCACCCCAGCTTCAGAGCCTGCGCTTTTTCCAGGTTCCCTCAGGAGGACACATCTCTAGACACCTAAAAGTGGCTTGTAGAAGAAAGCAGCAACAGTTTTTTACAAGAGAAAACCAGTACTGTGAGACAAGGCAGAATGCCCAAATTTAAAAAGGAATCACTAGCTGAGAAAGAAAGACCTTGGGAGAATCCCAGTTCTACTTTGAAATATGAAAATTCAACACAAGACCACTGCTTGATCCCAGTGACTGTGCTCAACACATTTATGTCACAAGCACTACATGCAGTGCAAAAGCCAAACCTAGCCTGCACAGTAAAGTAACCCTCTTAAACAATTAATACATGACATTTTACATGGGTGAGACAGGCCACCTAATGAAAAGAGAACTATCAATAATGTACATTGGAAGACTACAAAAGATGCTCCTGGAGTGAAAACTCCCCTGCAGTCAAGATCATGCTGGAGGAAAGCTCAGTGTGGACCAGTCAAACCAGCTTGTGGAATCACAGCCAGTCTCCAAAGTGCCTGTTCCAACCTGCCTGTAGCATGCCCTGCTCCTGCACCCCATTCCAGAGCCACACAGCCTGTGTTTCTCCAGGCACACTCTTCCACTCCCACACACCATGGTCACTGCAGCTTCTGGCCCAACAGGGAAGTGAGTGAAGAGCAGTCTCTCTCCATTACCCATCCTGGCCCTGTTCCCTCTCTTTTTGTCCTGCATACTAAAACTGGATGGTATGGAGAAGATAGCACAACTCTCTCTAGAATTAAAGAGGCTGGGCAACACAGGTCACGCTGAAAACAATAGGATAAGATTAAGAAGAATAGAGATCTGAAAATGTCAGTCCAAAGAAAAAACAATAAACAAGGCAGGCACCCGCATGTAGTCATGATGAGTTCTAGGCAGTCCTTAAGAGAACTCAATTAGAAATCTTCAGCCAGCTCTATTTATTTAAGCTTTTATAACTGCCCATCATTTCTGTAATCAGGAATATGAATTTCACTAGTTCAGCAGAAAGGATCACACGCCATAAATGCTGTGGTGGTATGGAAATAACTAGTATCTGGTATTAAAATGTGGAGCAATAATCTGAGGTGACTAAGGATAGTCAAATCACGTCAGAAACTAGTACCTAAGGTCAAATGCTGAACCAAGCTTTTTGGAGGCTGAGATAACACTTCTTCACTCCTACTAGTCTCTTATCTGTGATCTCAAAACACTTTACATTCACTTATGAATTAATAGTCAAATTTCCTCTTGTGAGGCAGAAATCGCAGTAATAACACCCAGGCTAATGACACTTCAATGCACGTCTAGGAGGAAAACCTGGATTTCCCGACGCTGGTGTGTCCTCACCCCAGCTCCATTTAATGAGCACGTTCTCACTCCTGTGCCCTCCCCAGCTGTGCCCCAGCAGCCCCAAAGCCGCAGCCCCGTGCCCGCAGTGCCCGGGTTTGCCGGGCGCACTCCAAATCTGCCGCGTGGGGCTGCCATCCCTCAGTGCTCCCGGCACTGCCATCCCTCAGTGTCCTCGGCTCTGCCGTCCCTCAGTGCCCCCAGCTCTGCTATCCCTCAGTGCCCTCGGTGCCCTCGGTGCTGCCATCCCTCAGTGCCCCCAGCTCTGCCATCCCTCAGTGCCCCCAGCTCTGCTATCCCTCAGTGCCCTCAGTGCCCTCGGTGCTGCCATCCCTCAGTGCCCCCAGCCCTGCCATCCCTCAGTGCCCTCAGCTCTGCTGTCCCTCGGTGCCCCCGGCTCTGCCAGCCCGCAGTGCCCCGACTCTGCCGTCCCTCAGTGCCCCCAGCTCTGCCGTCCCTCAGTGCCCTCCGCCGGGCACTCCGGGAACTCCCGCTCAGCCGCTGCCCGCTCCCGCTGCCCGGCCCGCTCCGCCGGCCCTGCCGGAGCTTCCCCTCGGCGGGGCCGTGCCAGGAGCCAGCCCCGCTCCCTGCCGCCGACACCTCAGGGCTGGGCTCACCGCCGCTGCGACCAGCAGAGCAGAGTACTGAACTGAGATGCTCTTGCTTAAAATCCAGCTTTCCAAGAACATAGAAATTTAGTCAGGAAGTTGTGGCCACATTCCTGTAGATGTCCAATATATCATAAAGGCGAAAGCTGGGCTTTTTCTCTTGAACACTATCTGACTTTTTTAATATGTTGCATTAAAAAAAGGGGGGCTCTTATCCCATCAGTTTTGCCTTATGTGTGACTTGTTAGATGTTTTCACGTATGCATTAAATGCATTAGTTGGAAGTCCTTTCCTCCAAACATCTGTCATTGATAATTTCATGTGACATTCTTCACAAAGAAGAGTTAGTCTCAAATTATTTTTTTCTACTTGACTTTTTTCCGAAAATAAACTTACAACCAGAATATCCCATTTTCACATCTTCTGAAATTAGAAAGAATAGTTTTCATGCTATGAACAGACTTGATTCCAAATGTGTTTGAGACATGATGCCTTCATCATTTCTCAGTGGTTGAAATCTAAATGCTCTCTTTCAATGTAAATCAGAAAATGTAGCCTTCTGGCTTAGGAAACAAATGGCTTGCTTTGGCTTTCTGTCCAGATGTAGAGAGGGAACAGAATTAAATCTGACTTTTAGGAAAGGAAAGGGAAATGTTTCCCATGCAGACCGTGCAGCTTTGGGCTGCACGTTCTGTACTTTGTTGCCATCTGGAGCTGCAGCCACTTCCACAGGGAGATGCACGAGTTTCCCTCTCCCAGCCTGAGGGGTGGAAAGCACATTTATCATTGCAGGTTTTAAAATGAAGTTACTTTTTCGCAAAACTCTGTGGAGGAAATATTTTGCTATAACAAGTTCTAAAATCTTTGTTTTCCAGGACACAGAGCAGGGCATTAGGAACAGCCAGATCAGGAAACCACGGAGACCCACACGGAGCGTCACTGCTGCCATCCTCGAGCTCATTAGTGTACAAGAATTGTGTGTGTTGTTTTTAGCAGCTAAAGAGTTATTTATGGCTTCTATGTTCTCAAGCCAAAGTGAGTGAGGGGTGCAACCAGGGCAAATGCATCAGAGCAATGCAAATCACTGACAAGGCATCATGAATACAAGCTGAGCAGAATTTAAATACAATCCATGAATGAGAGGAAAGATTTGCATGAGGGAAAGAATCATTAGAATCTGATTTAACAAGCAGTACATAAAATAGGCCTTTGCAGCTTAAAATGAAGCAAAGCACATTCACGTTATACATTCTTAATGAAAAAAAGGCAAAATCACAAAAACCCTAATTTATTAGTAGAGCTTGGAATAGAAATGGTTTTCACAGAATACCTTTAGATCCTGATTCAGAAAGTTGTGCTTGATTGCTTTCTTGAATAGAAGTGGATCATAAGCATGTAGGGTGGTAAGGACTATTTAAGTGCATGCCAAAGTCCTATTGATTTCAGTGAGATTTTATAATATACTTAAAGTAAGCATGTGCATAAATGTTTTCCTGAACAAGAGTGCTTTTCTGAATTAGGGTTTAACCCATGAATTTACAAAGTGCTTTCAAACCATAATTCTTTCTGGGAAAATAGAATAGACTAGAATATTTTTTAAATTGTATATTTCTACATGTCTTAAAAGAAGTTAATGGAAAACTATTCTGGATAGAATTTTCTGTAAGGTCCAAAAGCCAACAGTGAACAATCTGTGGAAGATGCAGGTAAATAAAGTGCATACAGTAACTTTTATATACTGTCTATTGGTTTCATTTCAACTAAATTATGGAAGGTTTTGAATATAAGGTGTTACATTGATAATTTTAGTCTACTGGAAGAAAAGTGATAAGTTGTTTTGCATTAAGTGATATTATATTCAGTCTTTGAGAAAAGCAAGAGCATTGCTTTTAAGAAACACCTGCCATTTTTCGTTTCCAGTCAGTGGTCACTAATATTGAACAGAACAGACTGTTTACTTTATGTATACTAAAATAAAATGAGTCCACCTCTAAATGTCTTGTGTTTTGAAGTAATGGCTGAAGAGGCAGATTATGATGCAACTGTGTTTTCCTGTGACTAAGAGATCATCTGTCTCTGTCAACACTGGACAATCTTTTTGTTTCTATAGAAGCATTGTTCCAGTTGTGTATTTTCATTTCCCACCATATTCCTCTGGAAATACAACACTTCTTTCATGTACTTCTATCAACTGAGTCTTTAGCAACAACACACATGAGAATTCAAAGAGCTCAGTGTATGACCACATGGCCATATGGACTGTACTTGTGCAGGTGAGACTCTAGAGTCAATTTTTTTTTTTGGCATGTTAGAGGATTTTGGAGTGTTGTGGTGATGACTTGCAAGACGTCTTTTTGAAATCTATGAATGTTGTGATCAGTGTGATTTTTGTCTTTTGTGCTCTCTTTCTAAATAATTCTACTGTGAAAATATTTGGCATCATATGCTATTCCAGGTCAGCAATACTATTCTCCCTGCTTAGTTTTCTGTGTATCTTTTGTTGAATAAAAACCATTATCACATTGGTTGAAAGGTAATATCCTCTATAGCAGTATTTCTCTAGCTGTTATCACTGATTAAATATTTCTCAACATTTTCATACTTTCTTTCTTTTCTTTCCTTCTCCCTCCACCCCGCTCCTTCCAAGTGTTGTGTTTAGGTGAAGGCTGAGGTTCAGCTCAAGACTAGGATGTGTAAATACAGGTAGATATCTCAGTATAGGTTTGGGTGTTTTTAAGGTAAGGCATTGTATGAACTCTTGTTGTAGTCAATAGAGTGTTAGAAATGCAGTCAGTAGGTCATGGGAGCAGAGTCTGGACTCTAAGTAACTTATGGGCCTCAATTCCTTTGCTCAGACACGGGCTCCAGGTGATCCTGGAGATTCCTATCCAGTCTTTCCCTGCCTTTCCTAATGAGCATGAGTCTCCTGTAATTTTTTGTCATGTCTGAAAGACACAGATAAATATTTCAGCTACCCTCTGGCAACTCTAATAAGATGGGATACTTTTGTGGTCAACTTATTGCAGCCCAGATCTGGATTTGACCAGATCCCCTCTGAGTAGTGGGATTATGGACATCGACCTCACAGCTATGCGACAAACTGAAGGTGTCTTAACCTTGAGCTGAACCCTCCCAAGAGAGGTTGGTGATTATTTTTATCATCTCTGTTGCAAGATTTCAGTATTTTCTTGGTGAAGGGTTCTTTAATTGCTGTTTCCTCAAGTTTTACAATTTTTGCTGGGTTCTCTCATGTCTTTGTACACGCTGGCACAATGTATATGTATAGTTTTGATTGTTCTGTAGAGAGGTTTCTTCTTAGCCACTGCTCTGACCTCTTTGACCCGTTAAAAGCACTCTGCACATTGTCTGCTAAGGATTTGGAGGGGGGAGTTTTATTTTTGACAAGGCCTTTGATTGGTATAATAATAATTTATTCAGTATAATCATAATATATTGAAAAGATGTTATTTTAGTATCGCCCTCACATGCTTTCTGCTACCTCTTTGTGGTATATTAACTTCTTTGTTCTTTACCTTAAGTTTTATTTTGCTGTTGCTTCATTTCCTGACAAAATTTTAGAGAGGCTATTGTTTACTTCAGTTTTTCTCCTTTTTGAAGATTTCTTCATTTATCCAAATTTTAGCACCACCTAAAGTACATAACCACATATCCTTAAATCATGCAACTTCCATCAGCTCCTCTAGAGAGCAGCAAATATGTTCAAATAAAACAGTGGCATGATTCAATCTAATGTTTCCTGAAACAGGATCTTTGGTAACTCAGCTTGCTAAGTTCTGCTAAAGAGCAAAAAACTATGAGGAATGAAGGTCTTATACCTGAGTGTGGCATTTTCAGACATTGTCTGAGAAGTGTCCTAGCCCTGGTATTTAGCGGGGAAGCCTCCTACCCTCTCCAAAAGCCCAACAGCAACTCACCAATATCTTATGGCAGAGGGGAGAAAAGGAAGGCAACAGGGGTTCAGCCTGGGCCAGGAACCAGACTTGGATGCCCACCAGATCTGTGGGCTGCAAAGCTCCCATCTTCACACAGCACTGGCAGCCAAGAGGAAGCACTCACTCCCAGGAGAACACCCACGAGTTCTCCATCCTCATGTCCATCAGTGGGCGTGTGACAGATGGGACTCTGGTTCCTGGTGTGCACTGACTGGGGCTTGAGGGAGCTTGGGCCTGACAGTGAGACACTATTCTTCAGTTTTTAAGAAAAATAGCTAGGGTAATGTAAAATCTTCCTAGCTACAGACCTCCTCAGACTAATGCCACCATGTGTTTGGACCTAAATGCTACATAAATCTTCAAGAGAAGGACAAAGGTCCCTCTGTTGTTTGAGAGAGGTCTCCAAGCACAACTGACAGCTGCCTGCATGAGAGCTCACACAGCTGGCACACTCCTAACAAGGCAAACTCAGGAATGGGAAAACCCAAATAACAGAGCTTCCAAAAAAGTGCTTGTGTTCACAGACCTGTCTCTGGTAAGGTTTTCTGCCAATAAAGCTTCTTGGTCTGCACTGACTGTCTAAAGCAGCTTTTGCAAAGGTTTTTCTCTCAGTTAACAGCCTGGTCAGTTAAGCCAACCCCAGAGCTGCAAAAGGCCCATGGCTGCAAGCAGAGCAGCTTTTCCTCAGTTTCCTGTGACCTGCATTACATGTCACCACCACTGTCACCTGTGCTGGGGGCAACCACCTTCCCCAAAGTCACCACCTGACCTCTGTTCGACACAAAGGACACTGGTAGACAGTTCTGGATGGACAGAAAATATCACCTGTGTAAGAGTGACTGCCAAGGCCATGACAAAGCAAGGGAATCCTTTCTGGAAAATGGATTTACCATGGCATCTTCCATTGCCTCAAGGTAGCTCAGGTCTTCCCAGCATGATAGCATAACATGGAGGAGGAGGTGGCTCAAGTCAGGCAAAGAGGGAAAAAAAAGCAAAGAATGCTTTGTATGCAGCTGAAGATGATGTTTATCACATTTTCCCTTTCCTGTGTCACTCTTCATAGCAGGATCCTGCCTCTTCAGTAGCTGCATGGCTTCTGCTGTGGGCTGGATCAGTCAGATACAGCACTGCAGTCAATCTGCTAACCAAATTCTGCCTTGTTTTTTTGGAAACACACTACCAAAGATCATGGAAACTGTGGGAATGGTGCTCCCAGGTGGATGGTGGAGGCTGCACCTTGCTGCTTTTTGGGGTGTGTGCTGGCAGCTGGGGCAGCCTCACACAGGGTGCAGCTGGTGCACTGGAAAAACACAGCCCTCTGCACCATGAGAGTGTAAAGGCATTGGCAAAATGGGAAGTAGCTGGCACTTACCAGCACTTCCTCTGTACAAACTAATTCCTGTAAAAATGAACATGGACACTAACGTGGAAATTCCAGGGAACACTCCACCAAGAGAACTCAGTGCTCACTGAGAGGGTGGGTGAGCTCGTCAGGTGCTGACTGAGGCACCCACACCCTCAGGATGTGCTTTGTATAGTCCATTTCTGAGGAAGATTAGAAACTGAGGTTTATATATGGTGCTCTCAAGAACAACAAGGGATTTGGGCTCAGCAATCAGAAGTAATTTCCTTCATTTCTGGCTTTCCTATGTGAATAGCATCTATTTTGCCAGGGAGACTTTGGGCACCACAGCATTTTCTGTGACTGAAAATGTTAGTTTTAGCAAAGAAATAGTCCAGTCCAAACAAATTTATCTATACTTAACTTTGCAGCCACAGACTTACACTCACAATTGTATTAAACGGTTGCCCTGTCTAGCATTAGCTTTGCAACAGTTCCTCAGTGTAACCCCATAGTGTGGGATCAGTTTCAAGTGATGTACTGAGTTCTCATTTATCCAGAGGAGGTGTTGTGTTCCAAGTGTTCCAGGTGTGTTCTTGTGTTTGGGGTGCTCAGTCTGTGTTGGCAGGGCCTGCAGGCTGCCTGAGGAGTGCAGAGGGCAGCTCTGCAGGGACTGGAGAGACAAGAAAGTTGTATTTTGGTGCCTCAGCTGAACTATTTGAATGAGGTCTGCACATACTCCAAAATCAGGGCAGAATTTGTATAGAATTTGGTGTCAGATGCAGTGTGGGATTATATTTCAGCTGACCTGGTGCCCAGGCTCCAGTGGGCTGAATCCCAGGTTCTACACAAAAAGAATATTACTGATGGATGCCAATGAGCATGTCAGCTTAAATGGTTTGCTTAAGTCTTTGCTTTTAATTTGTAGCAAAACTTCTCAAAAGACAAAGTGTGCTAAGCCAAGTTGTTTCTGGAAATAAGGCTAGTTGGAATTTTTCAGGAACCTCATGTACAAATAAAGCAACTGTTTGGATGTTTTAATCAACTTCTGACTCCTTTTTTTTTTTCCCTCCCTATACTGTTTTAAGTATTTTTGCTGAAGTACAGAGGACTAAGTAAATAAGGAACATAAGACTGTTGTTTATGAGGTTGTCAATATTTCTGTGTAAATGTCATGGAATATATTTTGCAGATGTGGATAATTTGAAGAAAATATTTCCTACTTATCTGCATGTTTCAAAATCTATTGCTATAAGCTCTGAAAATTAGGATTTATGTAGTCTAAATTGAAGTAGCTCTGTGTTTCATGTGGGGCATGAGGTGGATTGTTACCACGTCTGTCTGTCTGCCTATCTACCTATATTACAAAAAATATCTATGTTTGGGCCATTCCTTGATACTGGGTCACCTTGTGAATTTCATAAAGGTTGGTAGCCCGTGGGATCAGTTCTGAGTGACTGATGGGAGACCAAAGTGGGGCTGCAATGCAAATCCTGTGGTTTTCTCCAGTCATTCAAAATTAGATCCCATCAAGTCATCAGGTTTTACATGGAAGTTTCTAGTGAACCTGTACAAACAGATATCTGTCAATGCATCACAACTGGTAAACTGTGCTACAGATATTCCTTAGTTATGTTTCAGAGAAATGCTTTACAAAGAGGCTTGCTGAAGAAGAAAAAAGCTTGGATTTGTAAGCCCATGCATACGAGTTGTTCATCTGCCAACCCTTGAATATCTCCACTAGACCTCCAAAGATAGCTCAGGGCTTTAAAGTTTGTGCCAGAAAGAAGGAGCTCATTGCACTGTATATTGTCTGTCAGAAGTAAGAATCACTCACACTGACTCATAGAGAAATCAGCAGAAGGAGTGGGTGTCTAAGTGGGTGTTTAATTTGTCAGGACAAGTGGGGCTCTGAAAGCATCTTATCCTGGTTTCTCTTAAAAAAAAAAAAAGGCCTATCTTCAGTGTAAGGAAAAGGCAAGTCATCACAGAGGAAAATGCAAAATTTTATTCTGCTAGGTCAGAATCTCCTGTTTATTTCCATTATTGTTATTTCTTTGCTAAAACTAACATTTTCAGTCACAGAAAATGCTGTGGTGCCCAAAGTCTCCCTGGCAAAATAGATGCTATTCACATAGGAAAGCCAGAAATGAAGGAAATTACTTCTGATTGCTGAGCCCAAATCCCTCATCATTCTTAAGAGCCCCATATATGAACCTCAGGTTCTAACAACAAGCTCAAAATCTGCCATCATGCTCACTCAGTAAATTGTTCATCAGTTAAAGCCTTTCAAAGCTAATCCAGCACTGAACATAAAGTGTTACCTGCAGACACTGAATTAGAGGCAGCTCTACCTCCTGGCATTTCCATGGTGAGAACAGCACAGGATTATAAAACTGTTCTCAGACTTAGCTCTGTGTGTGCACTCCCATGAATAAATTACTGTTGTGGAGATGCCCTGGGACCTCCTGCCTGTCAAACCAAGTGGAAGGACACAGACAGTAAAGTGGGAGAAATCAGGAGCTGGTGAAGCAGACTGTGATTGTGATCTATCTACATGGGTAGTGGATAATTTTAACCTGGGGTTGCAGCTGATGCTTTCTGATTTCTGCCTTAGTGAACTCATTTTCCAGAACTGGCATTGTTTGGTATCACAGGCCAAGAGTTCATGCTGTGAGTGAGCAGAGACCATCTAATCTGCAGAACACTTTAGCAACTCAATTACAATGTAAGACATGTTGTAAAATTACTTCTCTGTCAGTTGAGAACATTGGGCTATTAAAAGTAGATCAAAAGACAGAAGTTAAAGAACAGCCTTTTGAACTACTCTACTGTCCTATTTTTTGAGATGTATTTCGTTATTGTCCTAAAATACTACAAGCAGTAACAATTTATCTGTTCTCCATTGTGATCATGACATTACAATAATATAATGTCCAATTAATACGCTCTTTAAGGATTTTTTTTTAGAAAGCTAATAATTGAAATAATTATGTATCCTGTAAGGACAGATAGACTTGAAAGGATACATTGAGGCTGTCTCTACATTGCTAACTTCAGATTTAATACTTATTCTGGGCTGAACTGAGATATTCATGGAGAACAACTGCTGCTGACAGGAAATTATAGATTCCCTAGACACCTGTCTAGGGTGTCTTTCACAAGAGGAGAGAGAGTCACAGCTTTCTGTTATGCTGCTGAGGGTAAATCAAAGTGACCCAACCCAAAAAGTGCAAGAAGAGGATAAAATGATTATAACTGACTGAAACTTGTTGTCTAAACTAGTTTGACTTTTATTTTGGTATTTTAAAATCTATTTCAAAACAAACAAACAAAAAAAACCTGAAAAAAAATTTAGAGAAAAAATTAAATCTATTTTAATTAGTTTAGAAGTAACAAAATTGATTTTTTTCCATTCAATCATGCTCAAACTGCAGAAACTTCCAGCAATAGTTGATATTGCTGTATAGAAAACATGAAAATTCTGTGTCTCCAGCAGCCTGCTAGATATTTATTTAGCTAGAGAAGTGCTATTGAAGTGCAATTGAAGATACTAAGACAACAACATTTTAAAGACATTTTATAATTTTCCAATAAATATTTTATTGCTTACATGAAAACTATTTTATCATAGATTTTCTGATCAGTTCCAACTCTTATTTCCAGGGAGTTCAATTCCTTACTGCATAGTCTCATGGTCAGTACCACATGAGGCTGCATGAGAAATATATATATATATGTGTGTGTATATATATATATTCTGTATTGTTCCATAAAGCCACCATAGGGTGCAAATGCCTCCTGCACTTTGAGCACAGACAAAGCTCCCTGAGGGCAGTTTTAGGAGTATTGTGCTTTCAATCCATCTTTGAAATGCTTCTCTGAAGTAGATGGGTTAAGAAATTATTAAAAGACATATCAGTAAACAAAATAAGAGCCTTTTGTAACATTTTTATGAGTATGTAATAATTTCTGGAAGGACTTACAAAACCAATCCATGAGTCTAAAAGACTAAATTTTTGTTTAGACAGCAGAAAACCTTGCAGCTTCTTTGCTTCACATCTATCAGCTCTTTTTGCTCTCTAAGACATCTAGACATCTACAGCAGCTCCACATTCAGTGATCTTGAATACAAGGAGAAATTAGAGGGGATCCTCTTTGTATTTTCAAACAGATCTTTTTATTCTATTTTCTCCTCCCCACTGTAGATGTCCCTCCCAACCATCACTTCATTTCTTTGAGATTTGGACATTCACAACACTTCAAACTTCCTTTACACTTCTTCTCTTGGTCTTCTCTTGCTGGCAAATCCACACAGTCTTTGTAATTAATAAATGTGACTTGGAGAAATAGTAGTAAAAGGCTCTGAGTCATTGCCCTAGGAGCAGGTTGTTGGTGCCAGAGGTTTCTACTCACTCCTCAGGGAAAATTCCACACCAGATTTTTCTCTTTTAGTGTGCAGTTTTTGTAAACACATTGAGTGCTTATTACACTGACTGAATTACGTGTCAATGGATCCACAAGTCCCAAAATCAGTCAGGTTGGCAGAGGAGCAACACAACCCAAAACCCAGTCTCTGCAGTCTAAGGAAGACATCCACTAATTTCACTTTCCATTTCAAACAAAAGATCCTTCCAATTTGAAATGAGACTCTTCAGTCATTAAAAAATGTCTAACCAGACACCAAACCCCACAAACTGTGTCCAGCCAAAATGCATTTATTATTTTTCCTAACCTATTTCTATCTCATGCTGTGGGATGTATGGAATAGCCTGAATCCACATTTATTCCTTGCATTCCTTCTCACCTCTGAGAAGATGCAATGAATCATAAAAGGTTTCATTGTTGCAATGTTTTGTCATGGCATGTGTAATCAGCACACACCCCATTAAAGAGGCTTTGGAGGATGAGAAGTTTAAATATTTAATGTTTTTCTGCCTATGATAAGTTTAATAATTAATGCTGTTTCTACCCTGGAAATGACAAATCACAAAACAAGCATGCACGATAAAAGAAACAAACATAGCTAATAGAGAGGAAAACCTTACTTAGAAGGCAGTAATTAAAAATGCTCATAGCCCACCTCAGGATCCCAAAGTACTTTGCTCCTGACCCCAAGAGCAGTTCTGTCTATCTATTAAGCCACCTAATTTTGGGGAATGCAGAAGAGATCATTGTTAGTCTTTACCTTACATGTAAGAAATGATACACAAGTGTGATGAGCCTGTGTTGAAGACTTCTGAGCACATAGGAGAGAAAAGGAAGAATGTGAAAGCTTCATGTCCTGCACGTGGGACCCAGCCCTTCAGTTATTGGAGAACCTTAAGTTATTGGAGAAACAGCCCAAGAGCAAGACTAAATCTGTGCCTGGTCTAAACAGCACCATAGCTACTCCAGCACCAAGCAGTATCTGCAGATACCAGCTCTTCGTACGCTCTGAATAATTTGTTTTATAAGACACTACCAGCAGCACATTTCTCTGGGTACATGCTCCTCCACATCCCCTCCCACTGATGATTTGCAGGTATGTGCAACCTTCAACCCCCTTGACTTGCAGCTGTAAGAAAGTTCATCTCACGCACTGCTGTGCTGTAGTGCTGGATCACGCTTATGCAAATGTGACAGAATTAACACTGGAGGAAAGAAAAGGTGTAACTGTAATAAAATCTTCTGTGATTCACTCAATTTAGACATGTTTTCAAATTATTAGCATTATAAGTCTGTCAGACAAAGAGGGCAAGCACTCTGATATAGACATTGGCACTATATCCTTCTTTCAGGGTAGAAGCCATTTTCCCTAAACCCAGGTCTGAGATAATCATATTGTGGGAGAAATAGGTATACCCAGAAAGTGACTCCCCTTATCTTTAGAGACCCCTGGAAGAGGTCAGGTGCCTCACTCCCACCTCCTGAAACTGAGAGCCCAGTGTGACTATTTAAGGCTGAGAAGGAACACCCTGTAGAGGTGTCAGTGGAGCCAGAGCATGGGCATTGCTGCTCAGTCCCTGTCAAGCTGATGAGCACTCCCTGACACCCTTCTGGCTCACACCTCCTTGTTGTCTCCCAAGAAATTCTAAAGCACAGGACCATGCCCAACAGCTAATGTGAATGCAGCCACTCTGTTTTGCAGGTTATTGTAGTTCATAGAATGGTTTGGGTTGGAAGGGACATTAAAGATCATTTATTTCCAAGGCCTCTGCCATAGGCAGTGACAATTTCCACAAAACCAGATTGCTCAAAGCTCCATCCAACCTGACCCTGAACACCTTCAAGGATGGGACATCCAGGACATCCACAGCTTCCCTGGGCAAACTCTTCCACTGCCTTACCAACATCAAGTAAAAAATGTTTTCCTTGCATCTAATCTAAACCTACCCTACTTCAGTTTGAAGCAATTCCTCTTTGTCCTTGTAAATTCCTACATGGCCTTGTCAAAGGTCCCTCTGGCTGTCCTTTAGGCCCCTCTAGGTACTGGAAGTTGTTATAGTTGAGTATCTCAGGCGTGGTCAGGCTGCAGCTGGCATCAGTGTCAGAGAAGATACTGCCCTGGCACTGCTAGCTGGGAGGGGTGTCACCTTCAAGCAACAAGATCCAGGATTTTAACACATTAACACTTCACTACAAAACAAGTGTTTTTATTATATTAGCTGTCTAGTCTTCTTCTTGAATATCCTGTCTTAGAGTGATCTTTGAGAATTTAATATGAGGAGATAAATTAGTCTTCTGACAGTAGAAAACATATCTTTGCTAAGCCAATTTTTTGCAATGAAACTAGGTTAGAGTAAACAAGTGTTCACACATGCTCCTGGAAAACCAGGCCAGTCACATCAGCAACAGTCCACAGCCTTTTAAAACCACCTACATGCAGAAAAACATAAAGATGTCACATTTCCTGAGGAACACATCCCTCAGTGCAATGCCCTTCAAACTCTTATCCAAAGTGTTTGCTTCTTTTCTAATGGAGGTACATAGCAGAGTAGGGCATCTCTGCAGCCTAACCACAGCCAAGGGACTCAGCTGAAACTCCCTGAAGCCTCTTCAGAGATGCAATGATTTGCCCACACAGCGTAGTGTTCACTCTGCCTCCTATACCCATTCTGAGTTTTTTGACCTCAGGCAGCTAGTGCTGCTATAATTTGATTGTGCATCAGGGCTTTTTAGCTCAGATGAAGGATAGAACCCTAAAAGCTTGCTCTGAACAAGAGAGGAAGAAACTCCTAGGGGAGACTCCATCTGAGGTCTCAAAGCCGGGGCTTTACTGAAGTCTTGCTGAAGTCTGGGTCTCACTTGGCTGCAGGGGGTTCCTTGCTGGTCCCTGGCACACAGGGGTCCTTCTGTGCTCTGCTGCTGAACAGCAAGGTCTGCTGACACACAGCCCCTATTGCTGCTGCTGCTGGGGTTAGTGCTGGCACTTTGCTGAGGGACACCTTGGGGATGAAGCACAGCCTCCTCCTCCTCAGAGAGAAGCGAGCAGGAGCCCTCACTGGGCTGGCAGCTGTTTGCTGCTGGGCCATCCCCATTTTGAGGTGGAGGAGAGCTGCTGTGCTGCACTGGGGGAAGGTGTGACATGCACTCTTTCTCTGTGCAGAGGTTTGCCAGCAGCTTCTTCTTTTGGTTTCTTGCTGTCATTCTCTGGAGAGCACAGATGAGGTCAGCCAGGCTGAGCAGGAGGGACAGACTGCTGACCCCCCAGAGGAAAATCATCATGATGGATTTCTCAGTGGGCCGCGAGATGTAGCAGTCAACAGCGCTTGTGCAAGGTGAGTGGTAGCATGAGAAGCGGTCAGGAACAGAAAATCCAAAAAGAAAGTATTGCACAGCTGCAAAGGCAACCTCCAGTGGGGTCCTAATAAAAAGATGAATGGTGTATGCCCCTGAAAAATTAAGGACACTTAGGTTGTCTGCACCACAATCTACTCTGTTGACAGCTGCACTTCTACAGAGCTCCTTCACATCTTTGGGGCTTGACAAACCCTCGCTCCTCTTGCAGCCCTGCACCAGACAGTGCATTCTCACAATGTGCATTGCTGCCTTGTGCAGAACATAAATGCAAAATGCAGCATAAGGCAGCAGGACAGCCACGGTCTGAATGAGCCAGAACCTGAAGTGAGACACAGGAGAGAACAGGTCGTAGCAGACGTTGGAGCATCCTGGCTGCAGGGTGTTGCAGATGAAGCGCTCCTGCTCATCTTGGTACAGGGGGTACCCAGCCAACACCACCACTGCCATCCTCAGCAGGATTATCAACATCAGCCAGACCTTCCCTGCAAGGGAGGGAAAGGTAAAAGGAGTCAGAGCCTGAGAAGGAAGGCAGGCCATGCAGTGATGCTCTTTCGATACACAAGGCATTTGAAGAAATAGCCTCCCCCCTTATCAGCTCCCTTTTTGTTTTCCTTTTGGTTTTTTGTTTGTTTGTTTTTTGGGGGGTTTTGTTTTGGTGGGGTTTTTTGTTTATTTGTTTGGATTTAGTTTTGGTGTGGTTTTTTTTTTTTTTGACTGGGACTGAAAATCGAGTGAAAGTGTGTAGCTGACATATTCCATAATCTTCATCTAGACTCGACAATATAGGAATTAAACATACAATAAGCCATGCCAGCTGAAGCCTAATGAAAACACTGACAAAAAGAGATCAAAACTGATTAAACAATCCCAATTCACTTACAGTTTTTCCTTGTTGTTGGATTCCTGCACCTGATTTTTTTTCCTATTTCAATAATACAGATCAGGTAAGACAGTATGAGACTCGCCTAGACAGAAAAGGTTGCTCCATGACATAGCATTTGTTCTTGGTCTTGGCCATGATATTCTATGTACAGTTTACTTTGGCCAGCAAAATCTCTCCTTTATGTCTAGAATGGTATTTACTAGTAAGCTATTAATTAGTTATTATTTTTATTATTATCAAACTTATGCAGAGTGTTCTACAAATGTACATTGTACATTGTGTACAAATGTACACACAAATTTGTGTGTGCAAATGTGCATCCAAATGTGCACATTTCTCTCTGTTCTTTTTTGGTTGCCCATCATGGCCACAATTTCCAACCTTTGTTCACCCCAGTGAGCAGCTTTTCTGCACTCAGACCTAAAGTTCCCTTCCATCAAACCATTCTATAATTCTGTCAAAGTCTAAAACCTTTTCCTGGCTAGGAAGGCTTAAAGATACACCATTGTGTTGTCAAAAGTTAAAAGTGCATTCTGAACAAACACATATTCAACATCTGAAGTTAAGTTTACCATTTGAATTTCTCACATTTCCTTTTAAATCCCATCACAAATTCTCAATATAGTTTTGAAAAGTAATTTAATTTAATAATCCTCTGCAGGAAAAGAGGAAAATGACTGCTTCAAAACAAAAAGATGGGGGAAAAAACCCAACATAAAAGAATTATAAGATTAATTCTGTTTTAAAGAATTTTAAGACACAAATTGTAAACACAGGCAGAGAAACAGCAAGAGTCAGTGACTAAAGAAAAGTATATTATGCAGAGTTAATGACTGAGAAATGTACTGAGAAGCTCAAGTCATTAATAGTGGATGAACACCTCACATGCACACAAGGGTTGGAGTGCAATCTGTGAAATAGCACCAATACACGCTATAAAGGCTTTTAAAAAATCCAGATCACAAAGCATTTGTCTATAAACTGTACAATTATTTATAGGTGTTGCCTTGGAGAATTTTCTTCTGTATTTCCTATAATGCTATTGCCCAATAGTTGGTGTGAATTTAAAACATTCAAATATTTCCAAAACATTGTGTGACACCTGTTATTGTAGTGAACATACAGTTCAAGTGCCCTCCAAAAACCACAGACTGATTATGGGCTAGAACAGTAAAACTGCACTCTGTAGTGGAAAAATGTGAAGAGTATGTCAGGTTTATGAGAGATCATCAGAGAAACTGCTGCTCCTGGCAAAATAATGTATTATCCAACCATAAATAAATGGAGGCCTTTCCATTTTATCTTTAATCACCTGAGCTGTAGTGGTGGTTCTGCTGCTTCCTGTGTTTGCTGTACTGTTACTCACTTTTTGACACAGTGTGGGTCAATAGGAGACACCAGCTCCACAGAATCTGTCATCTTTAGCAAACCATGTTTCATCCTTAGGTAGCATTTTTTTTCCCTGTGAGGACCTCAAAGTGTTTGAAGCTCATTAGTTAATTAGGCTAAAAATACTACATGTTATTTCACTATCAATTTTTAATTAGAACATGTACAATAGGGAGTACTGCTTAAGAAAAATCAATGGCTCCTTAGGAAGCAGTTTAGTGTGACACACATTTGAGAGATAACCCCTGCATGCTTCCCTGTCCCTAAAGACCCAATCTCGATTAAACATACAAGAAAAGCCTCTGCAGCAACCCTGCTGGGGCTCAGCTGGATGCTCCCTGCAGAGCCCAGCACAAACCACAGCAACTGCTGCAGGCAGAGTCTTTAAAGGGCCCCTAAAGTTCTTCTCTGGCTCACACTTTGTTCAAAGTAGCCCATGAAAGAGGAACAGAATCTTATTTAAATAATAGGGGTAAAAAATAAACAGCAAACAGCTAGCTAAGGAAAAGACAATGATATTTTGTTTTGGTTTGCTTTTTTTTTTTAAGTGCATGTGATACCTATTTGTTTACAAAAATAAAGAATGAAAAACAATAATTAACCACAATGGTAGTCAGCACAAACTTCTTCCTGTAAAAGAGAGTGGGTCTTCCAGACTCTTCTTTAACTTTTGTAATTTGTTGCTAAAGCTAATGCATACATTCTACCATTCACTTTATGTGGTATAAGTTCAGCCTTACTTCTGTGTGTTTTTACCATGATCCCCTCTTCCAGCTGACAAGAAGCCCTGTCAGCAAGAACACCCAAATTTGAAAACCTTGCCAGAATATTTCACACAAGGTTCAGAGAGAGAGAAGTAATCTGTTTAACAAGAAAAGAAATACATTAACCTCTTCTATCAGGTATCAAGAAAACAACTTACTGTACAGACCACAGAACTGTAGCCTGAAATTATAGTTGATTATCAGTAGGGCTCTTCAGGATCTGAAGCAGCAAAAGAAAGAAGAGAGCTCTTTTAAATGTACTTACCTACAATAGTCACATTATAATTGAGTGTGACTATCAAAAATCCCAGTGAGTCCCAGTGCTCCATGTTTGAACAGGCTCAAAACACTTCCAGCTCCAGATGTCCCAACAGTTTTTTCATTTCCAAAGGAGATTAGACCTAGACAGGGAAGAAAGGGGGTTAAAAAAGTGAAGAAAAAATAAAAAAGGAAGGAATTTTTGCTAAGGGTCAAGGACAGAAATCAGGAATTCAGCCAAAACAATGTGTCGATGAAGGATTATTTTGATGATTTGAACAGGACTGTTAGTTTTGAATGTTGATCTTCTTCAGGCTTTAACCATTGTCTTGCAAAAGCTCTAGCTTATCAGATCCAATTGCTCCTACCTCTGTGTGGACCTTCTGTCCAGGCAACTGCAAGTGGACAAACAACAACAGGAGTGGTCTGTGCCATTGTGGACTATTCTTACCCTCCCAGGGCATTCCAGCCTCCTGGCATTGCTGGGATACTTCAGTGGTGAAAGACAGGGAGAGAGGAAAAAATAGCACAGACCAGGAAATAACAGAGACCTCTGTGTCTCCCCACAAGAATTGCAGATGGATGCGAGGGGATAGAAGAGGATGAGCATCCCTGTCTTTGAAAGGCAACTTCAGTTCAGGTCACTGGAAGCCACTCCATTGAAATTTCCCCAAACCACTTGATTTTTAAATCAAAACCTCCTTGACAGAACTCCATGGCCCTGTCAATCACAGCCACACCAAATTCTCCTCTGTGTGCTGAGCCAGCCAGCAGGCTGAGCCCCTCTGCAGAAAAGATGAAAAACAGAGGAAGCTTTAAAAAATAAAAATCCTAAGGGTGGGCTGGTTTTCAAGATGCCACAAATCACTTATTTTTATCACTCAGAAGATCTCAAGGGTGTTTTACCAGGGCTCTGACACCCAGCAGCCCCTCAGCAGGGGTGGAGGGAGCTCCCACTCAGAGCAGGATCCCTGTGGGATCAGCACTCCTTGGCTGCAAGGTGCAACTGCACTGCTGGTCCTGGGCATCATGTGCCTGTGCTGTGCCCCAGGGAAAAACTGGGCTGAAAACAAGACTCTCAGTTTTCTTCTTCACCCCACATTTCAGGTTACCTTGGGGAAAATAAGCTACCAGCATCGTCCACCCACTGTTCAAGCAGTTTTGGGATGTTGCGCTGTCATTTTTAATCTGCACTGTGGTAAGGACAAATAGACTGTGAAAACAGTCAGGAAATAGTAACAATTCCTAGAAAAGCAGCTGAAGAAGGGGTCTGTGTGTGATAGAGCAAGGGAGAAAAGTGATTTCCTGGCACCTGTGGGGTGCCAACAGCTTTTCCTTGTTGGGCACTGCAGCCCTGCTTGAGTGCTTCAACCCACATTGCTCTGGGGGAGCAAGGGGAACTCAGAGGGAGCTGCAGGGAAACTCTCCATGACTGAGGGGCATTGCAGCTGGGCTGAGCTTTATGGCTGAGCACATCTTATCTGGTAAAAGGTAAAACTAAAAGTTTCATAAAGTAAAATATACCTGCACAAAGACTTTCTCCCCAGCTCTCTGCTCACTGGCTTTGCAATGCCTTGGCAGAACACACTGAGAATCCTCTCTGTAGTGAGCACCACCCTAAGGAAAACCTAAAATGGGGTTTGAAAAGATGGCCCTTCCAAACCCTTTATTTCTTATCTGTGTAAAAAGATTTTTAATTGTAGTAGTAAATACAGAAATTTTACTGGTTTCAGAATTGATTTATGTAAAATATTTGCCAAACTGCCATTTCTTCTGCTACCAAGTTTTATTTATGGTTTGTGATTAGCATTTTAGCTTCATTTACTTACACACATACTTTTTCTTTTTCTTTTTTTTTAACCAGAGATATGTGTGTGTGTGAGAAATAAGGGAAGAAAGGAAGGAAAGCTGGAGAAAGCCAATAGAGAAAGGATGCAAAAGGCCAAGATATGAATTATGCTGAGGTATGAAGATATTCCTGGTTAAACACCCTTTGTCAAAAATAAAGTCAGGAATGCCAAGGCAGTGGCAGGATATGAATGCTCAGCAGCTGCATCCACACAATAGGCTATAAATTGTCTCCCTCAATACTGTCAGTTAAAATATCCTTCCTTGTTGTTGCTGTGAGACCTCCACCATTTGTGTAAGAGGGATAACAACCAGGAATTTAAGTCCCCAGCCTGCTGCCTGAGGAACTATACTAGGCAACAGCATCTTACCCCACGGCATGGATGCACTGAGACAGGATGGCCCATTTTTGTCTAAAAGAAGGCAGGCACCCTCCAGAGTCACAGTGCAGCTTAGCTTAGGTCAGAAAGCTTGAATTATTTTTTTTCAGACAACTTCAGCTTTTTTTAATTTTAGCTTTTCCAGACAGCTCATATCTCACTTGAATCCAGTGCTTCTCCTTTCTGTCCTTGTCCCAAGCCTCTGTCCTCAGTCCACGTTGGGCTCCAGTCTGTGGTGGTTGTTATAAAGGGTTTGGTCTCCACAGAACCACAGGCTTTGATTTCCTCATCCCTTGGCTTAGCACCATCTTTCAGGCCACGGTTCCCACCTGAAGATTTTACACATCATAGCTGAAGATATTCACCATACAATCCCCCTCATTATTTCTCTTTAGCTGTTCCCTGTAGTCCCTGTTGGCCTGTAAGGACTGTAAAGAAACAGGGAGAGCAATATCACAGGCATGGGTGTAGCAGCAGCAGCACCCCAGCTCTGCAGGGCCACCAGCTGGGTTGGCACCATTTCCCACAGCTGAGGATGGGCACAGCCCCACCACTCCACACACACTCCAGCCCTAGAATCTCAGAAACAACCCTTCCCAAAATAAAAAGCTGCCAAATCTGTGAACTTGCACTAATTCTATTTAAAAAGAGAAGCAGGAAGAAAAAAACTGACATGGTACTGGGTAAACTTTGAAACCCAGCAGTACCTCATCACTTCTGATTTTAGGAAGGGCCCTAAAAGCCACTGGAAAGCTTCCAGAAACAAACAATGAAACACAAGAAGACACAATTAAATCTATTTTAAAATTCACAACTGATGTTCACATTTATAACCCTTTACCATAGATTTAGGGCTTGATCTTGCAAAAATTCACAGATGTGACTCCATCACTGTGAGAGACCCACTGAAACATTTTGAACTATTGGAACTACATCTGACTGCAGTGTGGACCTGTGCCAAGTCCCCAGGCTTAGACCTGGGTTACTCCACACAGAGCAAAGACACTTCAGCTTGTCCCTGGCTCAGAATGACATCCAGAGGTAAGGCAGGGTTAGCTTGAAGCCAGTTCAGGATCAAATCTGTCACCTGAATGGTGCCACAACCAACATCACATATCAAAACTGCTGCCAGAAAATGAAGGCATTCCTCTGGCACAGCAAATCCCAAACCCATCTGTCTTACCCAGTCAAGACCTACACTAATGACACCGAAGTGAAGTGAGAATTAATAAGGGAGACTGCACCCTACACAGCACTGGCAATGAAGGAACAACCCTCTACCAATTTAACTAATGTTAAAATAGGTCAGCATAGCAGCTTCTCCAATAAACAAAGGGATTTCAAAGGGATTATCCTTTGGCATATCATAATTTAAGAAAGAAAAAACACAGACCTGAAACACAGAACAAATTCAGACATGAACAGGGCAAGGCAATGACAGCTCCAGCTTTTGGGCTACAGAGCCTACATACACTGAGACAGGGGTGCAGTGAATGTTTTCCATCATGAACTATTCTGTGGGGAGCTTAAACAATTCCTATTCCCCACTTCTCAGCCTCTAACTCATCAGTCCCCAGAAATGGCAGAGCTGAGTGTAAGGAAAGGAAATTTTCACAAACATGCCTCCCTCTTCCCCATCTCCTCCTGCTTTCCATTCCCAGGGAAGAGCTGCTTGCACACATGCCCAATAAATGCCAATGCATGTGTGTCTAAAACAGCCCAGAAGAACACCTAGAATAATGAAATTCATGTTTTAACTGCTGATATTGACTGGATTCAACCTTGCTGACATCCACACCAGCTCAGTCCTCCTGGACGCCCAAGCCTGGTGCCTCAGTGCCTCGCACGTGTTGGTGTCTCACTGTTCCTTTATTAATTTAGTAAACCTAAAAAAAGACTCTGTTTTACTGCATGCTCTTGCATTGAACATTCTCTCACATTGTCTCAAAGAAAGGCCCATATTCTAATGTTTGAATATTCAGAAAAAGTCATATTTCTAAAGGGAACCTGCTTCTAAGAGAACAAATGGAAAAAGCAGCTCTTCTTCAGACTTTGGTGCAGCAATTTCACAGCTACTCAACCAAGAATTTTGAACACTTCAAGGCAGATATATGAAGGAAAATTAAGTAATGGAACATATATTCTCATTTAGGAGCTCAGGGCCAATTTCTGCAAAAGAATTTAATTTACTTAGTAGTAAAAGTACAAAGTGAGTCCACTGGATTTTCAAAAGCACATTATTAGTATCTGCTTAACTCCCACTGAAGTAGGTAGCTACAAGAGCATATGACATTATTACCGAAATTTGTTCTGCTGTAAAAAAATCTTGTATAAGAGAGATTCCAGCTCTTTTTTAAATTTTGCACTTAACATGACTTAAGTGCACTGAGTTTTACACTTTCCCCTCTTCACAGTGCCAAATACAAAACTGAAGGTTTGGAATGCTTAAGGATCCTGTATTTTATGATGAAGCAGGTGATTTCATGTTTCATTAGTGCCCAACATTTGGCACTAAGGAGTTCTTCCCTCAAGCAGGTCCACACCTAGCAATGGTCAGGCAGCGAAAAAGCACAGTGAGCTGATACCATGGGAATCATTTAAATAAGAAAAAAGCCTTAGACAATTGGGAAACAGATTTCATAATAAACAGAAGATGGCAAGAAAATCTTGGGGTCACCATGTTTTAAATTTAATACTTTGTTTCTAAGTATGAATATTGCTTAGAGCTGGGGAGGGCAAATATCTCTGTTTGCAACATGCACAGTAATAGAGGTTACTGTGTTGGTTCTGGATTTTCAGTAAATAACTCTGTCATCTTAGATTTAACATACAGGCAGCCACTGTGATTTAAAATAAGAGTTCTTTACACCTTCTTGTATTTCATGGCTGATCATTTTAAGAAGCAAACTCTATACTGTTGTCTCTGTTATTGGACACTGCTTTTTCTTTCACCATGGACAGATGCACTGGAACTACGTGGTCATTAAACCAAGCATGGGGGAAAAGGCTAAAAGAAAGAAGGAAACTGAAAAGAGAAATGGTATTTTTCCCCTTCCAATTCACATACAACTTAAACTTCAGGAGCCACTGCAGGCAGTACCAGCTGCGGATTTCTTCTCGCATGTTTCAAGTCAAAAAGTCATTCTATTAAATCTCATCTACATCTTGAAAATATGGCTTTAAATAAGTAAAAGCTGTATCCTGTGCATAATGAAATCCTTATCCAGAAGAGTACTTCTGTCTAAAAACAATGTGTACATCTGTCATACTGTTCCATAATGAGAAATTTTGATCTTCAGCTGTGTTTGATGAACAATGAAGGGGAAGATCTAATACTCCTCATAGTTGCAACTCACAGCTTACTAGACAAAAGGATTATTAGATTTCTTGCATCAATATCAGGATGTAAAACTTATGTATGTACCTCTGGCCATTTGAAGGACAACACAAAATTGAGTTTTTGCACCTCATCTTCATGAGATGCACATCACCTTATGGTTTTATAAGGTTTGTTTTGACCTTAAACTGTGACTTGCTCATAGCCTGTCTATTAAAGTTTTGTGTGGCCTTGTAAAAGGTCATTTAAACAAAATTCAGATAGGTCAGCCTCCACAACACCAGAAAAAATTATCCCAGATTTTTATTTCAGGGTTTAAATTTGCCCTCTGCCCCAAACCTTTGCTTTACAATACACTCCTACCATGCCAGTTGCCTAGTTTCCATGGTTTCTGATTTCTTTTCTTCCAAGAGCCATTTTTAATAATCACTGCTAATGAACTCAACACATACTGGGCAATACACAAGGAATTCCCTCATAAAATTGCAATATTCACATTCCATGTATTCTATCAACCAGGATTTTTTGTTTTCAAAAGAAAAGCATCATAAACTTCAGCTCCATGGCTCAGCCCTTAGCAAAATTAATAGGAGTTCAACACCCAACTCTCATTCATTCTCATCAAAATTTTTACCACAATGTCAAAGGGGTCACAGATCCTGAAGGATTTATTCTGATGTTTTAGAGAGCAAAGGAAAACAGACAGGAATGACCAAGAGTGGATTTCCCCACAGGACCCATCCCTGAGGCAGGGTGGGAGCACAGAGCACTGGTCCCTACCCTGGAGCAGCTCCCAGTGCTGTCCAGAGGCACAGAAATCACATCATGGATAAAAGCCCTGGCAGATTCCTACTGGGGCCAAGGCAGAGAGCAGTGAGGCTTTGCTAGGAAGGTAAACCACAGCAGAAATGGAGACAAACACCAGTTTAGGTCCTGTTTGTTTTTTTATGATAGTCTGACAGTCTATTTTCCATGGCAGAGCAGGGATTACTGATTATGCTCCCTTTACTTACCCATCCCTTGCACGGCACTGCAGCCTCTCTGTTCACCGTGCCCAGCACAAACACAGAATATCCCATTTCTACATTTGCCCTCCTTAAGCTTTCTTCCAAAGGTAGAACAGAACAGAAACAGAACAGAAATATCTGCAGCCAATCAAACTTTGCCTCAGCAGAACCTTTCAGATCACCTGGGTGAAGCGATTTTGTCACTCCCAGATATCACACAGCCTGCACTGAAAATTCTTTCAGTCCCAGTAACAGAAATATTTTATTACTACAGCAAGGCACAAAGGCAGCACAAAAAGACAAAGCAGGGCCATTAGCTCGATCTTTCTGCCTAATTTGCATTATGACAGATAATTTGCCATTTCAATATAATCTACAAAATTACCACCAATTACTGCCTTCCTGACACTATTAAAAATTGCATTAGTTCTTTTAACTGGTGTAGAGGGTTGAGTGATGGCAAACCCAGGACAACTGGCCAAAGATATTTATGGATATATTCCCTTGTGACCTGTATTGTGCCTCCTAACTGCTGTTACTATTTCAGTTTCTCCTCTTTTTTTCCCCACATTTTTTACATTTTGTTGCTTTCTCTTTTGACTGCCTTCACATCCCTTCCTGGGGGAAAAAAATATTTAGGCCATCCAAAAACTCCTAGGACACACCTCATAGAACAGTTGTTTAAGTACATTAACGCACACAATTTGCCAGTGATGTTTTCATTTCTGGGGAATCAATCCAATAAATTGCCAAACCGAATCATGGTATATGATATACCTGCATTCCTGAATAAAATGTGTACTTTTATGTATGTGACAAAGGAAGTTATGTCATATTTATGCGTATATAAGATGACTGACCTTTCTTTCAATGGCAACATTCATTTATATGCAAAAATATAGACTTTAGAAAGTCTTATATCTTTGAAATTTAGCATGAGTGCTTCAGGATGTGCTTAGACTGCATTCCCCTACAGTAATAATGTTTCTCATATAGAAAGAGTCAGGAGGACAAATTTTTTCACTTTAATGTTACAGCTACTCATGGATGCACTAATTCTCCCTTTAGAGCTTTGTGGCAAAATCCCCCAGATCCCCGTTTCTGGTCCGCAGGAATTCCTTTCCCAGGTTGTGATGCTCAGATTGGCAAAAGCAATTTTCAGTTCCAGCAATGTGGCCCCCTACCGTTCCTTCCTGCCCTCAGCAATCACACGATTCATCCCTCAGGTTTAGAGGTTTCAGCTCGATTGATGTTGATGGAGCAGCCCAAAGCCCCTCAGGTGGGCTCGGTGTTTCAGCTCAGCCCTGGTGTTGTCACACAAGTGTCAGTGCAGAGGCTCCCACCTTGCATGGCTGAATGCACAGACCTCACTCAGCACTGCTGAAGAGTTTACAGACAAACCAAGGGCACCAGGGCAGGCTGGCCCTGAGCAGCCTGGTGCAGGGGAAGGTCCCTGCCCATGGCAGGGGGGATGGAGCCAGATGATCTTTAGGGTTCCCTTCTGACCCCAACCATTCTGTGATGCCTACCAGCATCTGTGTAATCCAGCACCAGGTGAGCACTGTGCCAATGCAAGGATCAGAGCTGGGCAGGAGGGGGCCCAGCCAGGTTGGTTTGGAACTGCCAGGAGCTCTGTGCAGCAGGCAGGTCCTGGCAGAGGCACTGGCACAGCCCATGACAGGTACAGACAGGCAAGGGGCAGAGCCTGATGCATGAGATCCATGCAGGGGAAAAAGCTGCAAATCTGCATTAGGAGAGAGATGCACTGGAGCTGCCCAGTCACACAGATCCAATTTCACTTAACTGTGTCCTGTACATAGACACTTGATAACACAAACCAGGGCACACCCACAGAATTCCATCATTTCAATGCCCACAGTGGCAGCTCAGGCCTGTGGCTGCAAGGATGAGGGTAAGGAACTTGTGGGGTGGAAGCCTGAGTTCCTCACCTACACCCTCAGTCTGGTGCTGAGTCGGGTCAAGGGCACTTTTCCACTGTCCCAAGAGATCTTTTCCCCCACCCTCCTGTATCACACACCACTTTATATTGCATTTCAGCCCAATTTCCCTGGGAATGCACCTCAGCCCTTAGAGGGTTGGTGGGGTTGAGGCTTTCTGTTCAAATCCTGAAAAATCCTGCATTCAGGAGGACACAGGACATTCAGCAACAGATGCTGGAACTGTTTCCAGGGACACTTTATTAAGAAGAGAAGCTGGTGGAGAGATTAGAGTCTGTTCTAATTTTTTTCTCTGTTTGAAACCAAAACTACAGTTTTCTTTTGTTCTCTGCACACCCAATCCTCTGAAGATCTAGTTTATACTATAAGTATTAGAAATTTGTAAAATTTCTTATGAATACTGGAAAATGGTTAGAAGTTCATTGGTCATGTAATAGGACGAAGGGGACAGGGCAAAACCCTGCAATCTTGTATCACTGGATTTACCTATTCTTAGTAAGTCAAAGATAAATGCATTCCTCAGGGGGCAAACAACAGGTTCAAATGACACTTTAAATAATGACTTTTCTATTAGCAACTGCCATAGAAATTCCTTTTCTAATGCAATTAAAACAAAAAATAAATGCTCACATGCATACTCATACTGAGTTGTCAAGAAAAAGCTCAAGTCTAAAATTATAAAAAAACCTCTGAAATGGAAAAATTTCGGAGAAATTTTGTATTTCAGAGAAAACTTAAAACTGATTGCCTGCCCTGGTTCTTTTTTCTAAGAGGAAATCATTTTAGAAAAGGTTAAGGGAAAATGTCACAGCTGGGAATCAGCTATCTGAGCACACAGTTTCAGCTAACACATGGTTCAGCTATTTGCACACTTTAAGGGGCAGAACAACTTTGTTCTGCCACATGCCAGCAAAACAGAGCAGAACAAAAAAAGCCTTTCTGATGTACCACAATGACAGGCCACAGAAAAGCAATGATTTCACAGTCCAGATTTCTCACAGGTCAGAAACACTGACAGTGTTTTCACTGAGATTCAGGATTAAATGGGGAAGCAGAAGAATCAGGCCAGTGCTTTGATCGCTGAAGCTCGGAGTCAGGGTGACACGACCACAATTTCTCTAGATGAAGTCAGTACTGTCACTTTATGCTTTGTAGTATTTATTTCTGTTCAGATGAAGGAACCATTGATCCAAAGCCTTAAATCAGGCAGATCTGGAAGATAACCTTACCAAACAGAACTCAAAATTATCAGGATACACCCAACTATTTCCCTAGGTTACAAGAATCATTCCTCCAGTTTCTCAGAGGACAGACTCAGAACAGGTGCCCTACAAAGCACTGGTAGAGAACACAGTCAGACTGTGGACTCATTCCCATGGCAGAGTGTAAGGTACCCACCTGCTGGCAGTAATAAGTTAAATATTTTATGTTAAAAATGCTGGTGGTGACTTACACATCTAAAGCATTCTTACTTTTGTGCAAAGCAATGATGTAAGTTGGAAGATTATTTTCCATCTCTGTTCCAAACTCTGCTGTGCAAAACTACTGTAACTACAAAGCACTTGGGGGTTGGGTTGTTCTAACCAGGGAGTGGGAGGTTGCTTTCTGCAACTCTTCTCACCTTCCCAGCCTGTAACTTCAGAAGTGGGACTGACCTGTACTGAGAATTGTCACAAGCAGGAGACTCCCCTTACATAATGTTCATACTGAGGAAGCCCCACAGCAGCACCAGGTTACCTCCTGCAGCTTTTGTACTTAACAGGAACTCTTAATACTTTTTTAAACATTTTTTGGTAAAGTCTACCTTCAAGTATCACTGATTATATTCTAATACTTAACAATGTGTACAAAGTTTTTGCCTACACAGGATGACCTTTTACTGGAAAAGGATGCTATTATGGAAGTAAGGTGACAACCAATACTTTCCAAACACTGAAATGGTGCACCAACATAAATATAGTTCTGCCATTCTAATGCTTCTGTTCAAGATTATTTGGTGTATGTATTTTACATGATCTTCTGTACCATTTTGCTCAGTACAGCCTGGTCTTCCTCCTGCCCAGACCTATGGCAAATCACTCTGCATATCTTGTCCCATTAAATAATCCCTTAAACTCTTTGCCCATTAGAGATTTAACACCATCACACTTCTCAAAGTATCATCAATGCCTTTTGGCACCAACAGCATAGAAGATACAAATACATTTCCCCATTTTTATTTCCTGGATTATTTTTTAAATACACACATTTAATTGTGCCTCAGCCCTCCTAGCACACCAATCCTCATCTTACTGCCCTCTCCTTTTTCTACAGCAGAATGTTTCACTTGCCTGAAATATCCGAAAGAGAATTATGTGGCCATGGGATGATCTGTATTGCTTAAATATAAGACAGCAAGGGTATCACAGCTGCAAGTTCCCAAGATACTGTTTCCATGGAGAATAATTTATATTAACCTCTAAAATACAAGGGCATGAAAACCCAGAGCAATGAAGCAAGAAAATCTACAGCTAAGAGAAGAAGTAGCTCTATACATCAGTGTGCTGTGGAATCTCATACATAAAGGTGATGTCTTACTCTTATGCCTGTTTAGAGAAGCCCTCATGCCCCATGAGCAAGTCTTCATCTGCCTTTTGAGGATTCACTTCACCGCCAGTGAATTCAAATGGGTGGCAACTGCCAGTTCCAGAGATTTTCCAGCTTCACAAAGTTTTACTGCATTAGTTACCACAACATCCCAATCTATGTGTCAGAGATGTAAGGAAAAGAAGTCTGAAACTAAATGAGGTATATTAATGATGTGAGTACACTGGGAAATTGTATTTCACAGAATACAATTTCTGACAGTTTGTTGTTATTTGCTGCTCTCCATCTGTAGAGACCATTGACATCTTGAGCTTTACAAACTCTTTAATAGAGATTCTGGACAACTCATAGGTATCTGGCCACATTTCACCACACCAAGAAGCTTGCTTAGCATATCTTCACCAAGCAATATCTCCAGGTGTAACAGCTGAAAGTCTCTGCTGGTAAAACTGAAACACATGGTGTAAAGGGCATGAAAAAACAACTCTCTTTTTTCACATCAAATTGCATCAGGGCAACGATTCTAGAAGGAACACAAGAAATACCATCTATCTGTCCTGCTCTGTCACCTGCTTTTCTTCAATTTGCCATCCTGTTGTTTCTTTCTTTAGTGAGAAGAGTCCAGTGATCCAGGCCAGGCAACAAATAAACTCAAGCCTGGCTTTCTTGGCTATAATCATAGAAATTGATTTTGGAAGGGACCTTAAAGATAATTTAGTTTCAATTCTCCTGTGATGAACACTTCCAGGGATGGGGCATCCCCAGCTTGTCTTGGCAATCTGTTCCAATGCCTCAATGCCCTCAATGCACTCAGTCCTTTCCAAGCTGTGGTTCTGCAACTCACCAGTTACTTTTTGTGGATTCTCATAAAATCAGGTTCACACACAGTATGAAACAATCCTTTTCAGCATCATAATCTACATGTGCTATCACCATTGTTTTCCTTATGAGCAGCAGCTTTTCTTCTAAATCTCGTTTCCCTTTTCAAAGCATTTTCACAGAACAGTGGTCACTACATATCTGCCATCATTACCTTCAGTTTATGCAGCTCAGTCCCACCAGTTCTGTGCTTTCCTCAGGATGGAGTTCAGTTGGCAAAAAGAAAGATAAAAACAGCAGAAAGACACTTACCCAAAGGCACTTTGGGTGCAGATACATTTCCACATACACCCAGGTGCACTCTCACAGGTATGTTTGTGTTTATAGCTGAGCTGATTTCTCAGAACCCATTAGAGACACTAAGTGGGAACTTCACTGCACAGTAGGCAAATGTTGTCAACAACTGCCAATTCAAGTAAACAAAAAAAGTTCTGATTACAGAAAAAATGTGTTTTACACACACATGAGGAAAGTGCTAAAAGCCAGGCTGAGGGGATTCCACACAAAGACCAAGAGGAAGCAGAGAGCAACACAAGTCTGCAGTGGATGTGCAGCACTTCAGTTGAGAGTTTAAACATATCACTGGGAAATTAAATACTCATTACCAACTAAAGATGACTGTAAATCATTTGTTTCTTCAGGTGTTAAGATTCTGGGGTTTTTTTCTGCTCTTTCAGTTCCTCTATCCCCTCCCACATACTGCTATTTTTATATATAGCCAACACTACCAGATGTCATTTTGTCATCTGCCACCATTACACCATTGCCCTGTTCTGATGAGGATTTTGTTACTTCTAATCTTTATACCACAGCTAGGGTTTCTGGCATTAGGGGAGCTGGAGAGAAAGGTGTTAAAGCACAAAGTCTTAGTTCAGATTCCATAAATGTGAACAGTGATTATGCAATATATGGTAATTTCTCTAAGAAAAATCCCCAAATCCTTAACAAAACCAAACCATTACCCTGCTACAGGATAGGATGTAGTGTATTTTTAGCAATAGAAAATATGTATCATTTCAAGAGCTGACTGGGTTTGAGGGAGGTGGGAAAAGGTGATTTGACCATTTTGGTTTTGCACTTTATTCCATGACTCCAGTGCTCTCAGTCCCACATGACAGTGTCTGTCAGAATGATGCATGTCACTGACAAACAATGAAATACAAACAGCAAATCAAATATAAAGAGGTCTGCAGGTGGAAAGAGGAATTATGGAAACAACTCTGGGCTGCATAGGGATGAAATGACTGAACCCTTACAAGATGCCTTTTTCAAATATTGATAAAATTATTAACACATAAAAGACCAAACAGGTGGCCCACTGGCTCAACATATACAAATAATTCATTAAGACAATGATACTTGAAGGGACAGGTTTATTGTATCTCCTACACCTTTTCAGTTCTGAGCCGGTGACCAAAGCAATAATGAAAACCTTAATTCAGAAAACATTTACAGCAAAACACAATGTCTTTGTGCTGTTAATTAAAATGTTATATGGTTTTCCTCCCTTCTTACATCTCCGGTGATTCTCTAACTTTGCAATGGTATTTTCCATACAGTAATGTTGAAAAAACTACACTAAACACAACATAATCCTAAATAATAATTAATTTTTAATTACCTGGTATAGAATACCTTGCAAACAAAAGACATTTTTCAGGTTTACTGACAGGTACTGTATTTTTTGGCAATCCTGGAACAAACCAGAAGAAAAAGCAAAGAATTATTCTATAACCATGAGGGAAAGAAACATCCATCTAAATGTAGAGGATTCATATGGTAAAACTAAAGAAAAAAATCCACACTTACAGCAGATTTTTTTTAATTCTTAGTGCAAGAAACATAACCAAGTTAATCACAGAATCAGTACTAATTAAGAATATGGAAAATTCTCCTATACAGAGGTAGAGTCCAGTGCACAAGGCTAAAACGATATTCAATAGTCTAAACAAGACTGAGCCAGGTTTTACGGAATCCACTTTTTAAAGTATCAGACTGTATGTACATACATACAATAAATAGACTATACAATCTTTAAAGTAGTTTAATAAACTTCACAAAAATTATAGTAGATGCATTGATATCTTTACATAATCCAAAGTTCATATCTCTATCACCCAGAAATGGATAAAACCAATATTCCTGATATCAAGTTAAATGGAAAATAGTTTAGCAAAGTGTTGATAAATCAAAATATTCTTTACATATTTTAAAGCCTGAATTTATGCTTATAAAGGATGAATTTCAAATGCTCTGAAAATGTTCCTTTTGATACTATCTGTAAAGAGGTCCCAAATGCTGTAATTTGCTATAAACACTTGCCTTACATTCCACGTTCACGGGAAAAATGGACTTGGATGCTCACAGTTCTGATGCATTGGCACAACAAGAGGTGATTAGAATCAGATTATTTTAAAGGCCCAAAGATCATCAGGAGAATTTATGGACAAAACCTCCACGTCTCAAACTAAACCAATCAGACTGGAAAGTGAACAGGGAACTGCTTGGTTTCCCTGCCTCAGTCCTGTGGTGCCTCCCTGCCCGGAGCATCCCCGGGCCCCCAGGCTGCTACAAGCCCATAGGGCTTAACCAAACAAGCACGGAATCCTGGTGGGGACAACAGTAGTGCACAAAACAGGGACATCTGCTGCCATCCCCTTCAGTGACAGTCACAAGGGCAGATTCCAGGGGACTGAGAGCTTTCAGCTGGAGCTTTCTAAACTGTGCAAAAAAAAAAATTGAAGGGAAAAAAATCACACTATGGTGTTATGAAGCAAATATGCTTATGCTGAAAGTTATTTTGTATAAAAGTTTCTTACAATTGCCAAGGGGGCAGCAGCCACAGTAAGAGTAAAATAATAATAAGAACAAAGGAGTTTAATAATCTGAGTTGGAAATTATATTCACAGTTCAGTTACTTTTCATTTCTATAAGCACCTACACTGAAAAACATGAGGGTTTGTATTTTAGATTCCAAATCAAATTTCCTTGTGACAGATACCTTGTTAAGATTTCCATTCTGCTCTTCTACAGGCCTTCTCATTGGAATTTTTTTTTATTATTTTTTATTTTATACAAACAGACTCACTTTGATTTAAAGTAAACATATAAAAATTGAGAATATTGCTTGCAACAATGGACTTGGAGGTGAAGGAATGAACTTGTCAAGCTATACAAAAAAAAATCTCCTTCAAAATGGATGAATTCTGCTAAACTTCTAATGCTATGAAAATCTGCAAAAAGGATCACAAGATCTGTTGCAAATTTCAGAGATTTGGCCCAAGTCTTATCATCATCATCATCTCAAGACTTTAACAACTGTATCTTTATATTATGGAAAAATAAACGATTCCAAGGACTCAGGAAGGCACACGCACCCAAGTATACTATAAATAAAACACATCGTGAAATTACGAAGATCTTCTGATCCCTGTACACACTTTTGGTTCAGCACTATGGTCAAGTTCTCTCTTTCAAAATACAATAAAAGGCATACAAGAAATGTAACATACGCGTAATAATTAAGGAGAATAATGCTAATAAGACAGGTTACAGAGAAAAGTGCAGTGAAAAAACCCAACGCTATTTATTCAGGGGCTTGTGCTACTGTAAATACAGACTTTGTATTTCCTGCTGTGCAAGGGGAAGAATTTATCCTGGGAAGCAGCAATGAGGAATGCAAAAAAAACCAACAACAACAACAAAAAAGATATTAAGAAAAACCTTTGAGATGGAACTCTCCCAATGTCATTCCTCTAGTGCACAGTCATCTGATTACATGTTTTTTTCTCATGCTGCCATTTTCCTTCATGAGTACAGTATAATAGAAAATGGCACAGTTCTTAGATATTTTTCTGCCTCTACTTCATTTTTTTATTTCTTCTTCCAAGCACCTGATTTGCTGTTTCCTCATAAAAGTGTAAAGCTGTTAGTGGAAGTGAGAAAATAATTGTTGTCGATCTTCTCTCCCGATCACCGATTTCTCCATTTCTCCTTCGGTTAGGTATTTCACTCGTGTGCTACACAATGGGGAGGCACTGTAAAGGCAGCTTGACAGATTTAAAAATAAAAAAATCAAAAGTCTGTTTTTTCTTTATCCCCCCGCCCCCAGCCCACTCTGAAAAAATGGATGGATGAAACAGTACGTCCGTAGGAATATTCCAGTCTCCTGTGTTAGGAGATAATTGCAGGGGACCATCTAACCACAGTCAGATTGTCAGCACTGACCGACCGCTTCTTGGCAGCTTTCCTGAAGTCCTTGTATTTATCTTCACACAGGCGAGAAATGGCCTGCAAGAGAAAAGATGAAAAAACCCTCAACTGCATTGCCCACAGCAGCACAGATAAAGCAAGACTAAATGCAGATTTCTGCATACAGCTGGAATTACAAAAGTCACTTCATTAAGCAAAACACATGAAGACATTCTCCTCAAATCCCAGTTTTCATTTCATTAGTCTTGGAAGGAAGGCTTGCACTGCCCCACATGGCAGCTTCAGAAAGACTCAGTATACCCCATACCCCCATTTCTTTGCAGGTGAACCATCATAAATCTCACTGAGGCAGCTTATGCTGACAATGCTTATCCATTTCTACAAGGTAACTGATGTATCACCCTTCGCAGATGAAAAATTGTGGAAAATTTAATGAAACAACTATAGAAACTGTAAGTGTATTTGGAGAATTTAAAAATTGGGTGGCTCTTAAATTTTTTATTTCCTAAAAGTCTTGTAGTAGTAATTACATTTTTCTCTGTTGAGAAATGGTCTTGCAGAATGCTCACCCTGCTTTGCCTCCTGAGCTGATGCTAACTCACTTTTCAGCACATGATCATTCCTATGTGACCAGGCCATCTTATTTAGTGCCAGAGGGAAATGAAACTCATATTCAGAATAATTTAATTCATTTTATAAATACCAGGTCATTTTTAAACCTTTTGAAGAGAGAAACAAACACTACTCAAGTGTAAACTCCTTTTATGCTACACTGGAGTTAATGCTTGATGCTTCTTCTACTGTTTTTAGCGAAGTTTAAAAATAGTATTTATTAGGGACCTCACATGCATGAATTTGCTGTTCCCTAAAATAGGCTGTCTATTAGAGTTCCTATGGCTGGGACAGGCTGTGGCTGGCATCAGTAGAGATGTTAACTCTGGCAATCAAACTGCAGAGCTGCAGAGAAAGCTCACTGCAAGGAGTACTCAAGGTCAAAGTCAAAAATATGGCAAACTAAAGCAGCATTTTTTATTTGCTCAGGAATGCTTTCAAGTTTTGCCTTAAGATAAGATGTTTAATGAAGAGTACTGTACAAACAAACCCAGTAGAAGTGTTTGATTATAACACAAGGCACTACAAATAATTAAACATCCAGACTCCATGGATCATCATTTTCTCTCTTGATCTTTACCTCTATAGCACAGCAATTTGTAGCAGTGAAGAGTCCTTTAATTTGAATAGTCCTGCAAAGACCAGAGGTAGGCACAGCAGAAGCATACAGCTCATACATTTGAGAGCAAGATCACCTGATGCTCTGGTCAAGCCAGCCATAAAACATCATTAAATTACAAAACTAAATAAAATGAAACAAACCCAAACCCAAAACAACATAAAACCTACAACCAACAGAGAACAGTTGCTACTTTTCAGTTGTAAACTGCAGATTTTTGTTAACACTACTCTTAAACACAGTTTTCCTTCATGGTGCACATGAAGAGAACAGAATAAAATACCACAAGTAAGTATTCTTATTGCTTTTTAGACCATAACTTCATTCAAGTAAAACTGCTTAATAAAATTTTATTTAATTTAACCAGGAACTTGATGGACTAAGAGAGTTTACGCAATTCAATCAGATTTAAAATTCAATAGGTTAGAAATGTTTATCCATGAAATAATGTGCCAAGGCATGGCATGACAAGGGCTGCACTGAGGTGGAGCTCAGCTTCCTTCAGCTGCCAAATCAGGCTATTACCTTAGGCATCAAACAGTCACAGAAGGTAATCACTTCAAAAATGCCTGTGTAACACAGGAAAATTTCTGTTCTGGCACTTGGTCAGACAAAATGAAATGTTGCTTGGAAGTGGCACTTAATATTTGGCATCTCTAGGCTATGCTGATGAATCATATGGATAAGAAACACACTGCCATTTAAAGCAGCTCTGCATCTAAAGATGCCTCTTCGTTTACAAGTAAGTTATAAAATCGACATTTGGAGCATACTTGGCAAGGTAGTTAGCCAACTTTAGTATAACATATGGGGAAACAAGACAAAAGCAGAAAATTGTAAATATTTATTGTTGTCCTTCAGTTAAAATAAATCAAAATATCTATAATCACTATAATCACCTTTCTATCATCTGATAATTCTGTTGCTTTTATTGCTAGAAAAATAAACCCATTTTTGACAGTTGCAAGGGACCATTTCTCATGTCAAATCAAAACATTCTTAAAAACCAGCAACACTAATTCATCACGTGAAATTTTGTTGGACTTGGCTGTAATGTATATATCCAGTAGAATGCATGCATATATATATTGTCACATTACATCCATGCATACAGAACTCAAGTCAGTTCCTCTGCTGAGTTAGATGATTCTTCTAGAAACTCCATCACTGGAGGAGGGGACAAGTAAGGAGAAAGAAAGCAGAAAAATGGCAGTAGTAGTAGTAGCAGTAATAGCAGAAGCAGCAGTACAAATTTTGGCTGCATGGATGTCTGTGCAGAGCAGCAAAGCAGCATGGCTGGTTATGGGCTCACTACCAGGAATGCACAAAGGCACAGACTGCACACCCTCCAAAAACTCACAAACCACAGGAAACTTAGCAGGAACAAACAGCAGGTGGTTCTCCTTAATTTATAAAGCATGAAAAAAAGCACAATTGGTTACTCCTAAAAACTAAAGAAGTGAGTTTTGCTTTGATTTGCTCTTCCTTTTCTTCCTGACTTTGAGGGTTCTGAACATACAAAATGCACAGAACTGCAATCAAGTCACGGTGACACTGGAGAGCTGAAGAGATATAAAGACACCTCTCTCCTTGTAATTCACGTATTTTTCTCCTGGTTTTGTCTGTTGGATTTATGGGACTGTATCTCTTTAGGGTCAAGAAAACAGCACATATTTCAAAGGGTTTGAACTATGTGCTCCAGTATCATCCTAAGAAAGATCTCAGACAACATCTAGTCAGTTAAATTGGGAGTGCACTGATGAATACTCTTAGAAAATCTAACCTTGAAACAAGCACAGTGCTAAGATCACAAGCAGCAATAGGATAGAAATGTTTTGTCTATTCAACCCAAAAAGGAGAATCTGACTCATATTTAGCTCAGTACATGGGAGAAAAAACAGGTGCAAGAATAGGACATTACAAAATAATGGATTAAGGCTGGACACCTAACAACCTTCTTGGCAGAAAAAAGTCTCCCATATTAGAAAACAGCTCTCAGGAAAAGCAAAGGAAGCCTTGATATCTGACATAATTAAAAGGAAGAACAAAACACACTTTAACATATGCTGTTTGGAACAAACAGCATTGGCAGGTGGACAGACTGGATGATCTAATGGAAGTTTATTTGCCATTTTTAACTTGCCTGATTCCATAAAACAGGAGAAAAAACAAACAAGAGGGGTCATAAAAATGGTTTCTGGCTACTAGATGGACTGGTATAACAAATCCAGGACACTTCAGTCCACAGATAACTGAAAGGTAAAACCACAAAAATACTTTCATTTTGTCTTTTAAAAGACAACACTTGTTTTTAAGTGTCAATTGTAAGAACATTAAATAAGAGGAAACATCCACTGCAGATGTGGGAGAAAGTGATGTCATTTTTAACAAGCACTGCAATCTCTCGTAACACCTCTAAGCTGATGGATCTTGCCCAGCATTTCCTTTTGATGTGGAACATTTCTTGCCAGTCTTGTCCTTGGTTTTTTTACAGTGCTTTTTGTTCATCATCATGAGTATGTCAACTACATGATGCTTGCAGAAATCGCGATGCAGATCCTGCCATGTCAGATCTAATGCTTCTGCTTTAGATATAAAAAAATAGCTTTAAAGTGCTAAAGCAGCAAAAATATAATATAGCCATTTCTCTGTGTAACACCTTTTGTGATCTCAAATGCCAGTAAGTTGCTTTAATCTTAGGACTGAGCAAGGTCTTTTTAGTTTATCACACAAGGCAAATCCTTCCACTGCATGAATACATTTGCTGTGAGGCTGTTGTCTTTCATCCCAGACTGCAGCTTTTCTCTCGGCATCAAAAATATCACAGCCTGTGTGGTACTACATCTACTCCACCTGACAATCCAGGAAACTGTTTTAAAACAGAGAACTCTGCTCTGAACAGCACACGAGAGACTGCAGAAGTGCTGCAAATGCATTTTGATGACTCTTGGCAAGCTAAATGCCTAACTGTGCTCAGGGAGCTGGGCTATAAATTATGCTGTCAAGCAGTTTCAAGGGCACACTAATGACAACCACGTACTGCCAGGGAACAAGGCAGTTCCCTTCCTTCTGGCCACAGAACACAGAGGCAAGGAGGTGGCAGACCGAGCTGGTTTCACAGCAGATACTCTTCCTCTGCCCTGAAGACATCCTCTGGTTAGCAGGGTTATTTACAGCCAACTTCTGCTGGCAGCTCAAAGCATGCCCAATGCGGAAATTTTTAATAATACACATTTATTGAAAAAACATTCTATTCGTTCTTTTTACATGTGCCTTTTCTTTAGCTTGTACAGAAGAATTACCATTATTCTCTGGCTATTTACAGTCATTTCCCATTTTTCTTTTCTTCTAAGGTTTTAGGAGCTGTCATGATTACATTCATTTGTAACCTGCTGTTACATATTGTATGTGATATAGACTGACAGTTTTAAGAAACTGTAGATTAAATCAAAAAGTAATTAACATATTTGATATATGTAATAGCACTTACTATCAAGACACTCATAACTCAATAAGGCATCTCTTTTTAAGTATGTTCACAATCCAAATGATTTTTTTAATATTCTCTTTGATAGAAACAAAATCTGATACAAATTTAGATCCCACTCCATACAGAGAATGACATTCTTATTGAGGCTACCTGTGAAATTTAGGAAGAATATTTAGAAAGAATGGGAAATACCACTTCAGCGAAATCTGCTTTGATTCTTTCTCCACCACTTTTAGCTCCCATTAGAGCCACAAACAAGGCAATTAACCTTCCCACGCAGCATCTCCCTCCCCAAAAACGTGCACAGAACTGCCTGCCTGTTCCACAGGAGCACTGGGAATCTCAGAACATGCAAAGCTCAGTCTAACCCACAGGCAAACAACCTCCAGTGCAAAGATGTTATATAATTAAAGATGTGTGCTGTTAAAAGCAGCCAGCATCTAATGAAAATTTTCAAAATTAGTAACAAAATGCACATCCAGTGCAATAATGCCCATATCTGAAAAACATATCCAAAAAAATAGGAAAAATATGCTGCAGTCTTGCAAAGGGCCCACAATTAGCTGATAATTTGAATTCCTCCTATGTCTGGGGTATTCACAGGTCCAGACCATCCAACAGTGCTTCTAGCATATGGTATACCCACATCTCACAAGCATTCATGACTTATTCACTGAAGGCATGTGCTCATTTCTGTTCTCCCTTTACTGAGAAAAACACCATGGGAGATAACAAATTTGGATCCACATGAAACTGAGCACTTGCAGAAGAAAAACATGGAATAGCTATTTTTAGCAACACTTGTTAATATTCTGTCATTTAAGGTGGATAATCAGTTTTAAGAAACCAAACAAATGAACAACACTAAACTGTGAAAACAACAATTATAAAACTTGTGGGTACTTTCACAAGGCCAATACAGACAACTGCAACTGGAAAGAAATGGAAAGCAAGGTAAGGTAGGAAGCAAACTGGGTAAAAAAGCTGTCCCCACAGCCACAAATACTCAAAGCATAAACGAAACCATTAAGAAAATCAGGCTCATGATATTCTAATATCTCATCCGAGTATCTGGGAAGAGATGGGAGAAGAGAGAAACAGCACAGAAATTCCCAATCCCCCTATATATTTAACACTGAGCAATCCAAGAGGAGTCTTACCTCAAGTTTATATGCCCTGTCCCTGCTGAGGGGCTCCAAGGGAAAACTCAGGTTATTCGCTTCTGCCAGGGAACGCAAGTCAAAATAATACTTGGCATAAACACTGGAGGGAACATTAATATTGAACTGTAACAGCTCAAGAAACTGGCGTTCCAGCTCATTCCTGGGGAAAGAAGATAAACATGGAAACATATTTCAGACTGTGCATTCTGAATGTAATTTAACTTTAAATTGCAAATGGTATAAACCAAGTTCATTTTTCATTCTTGCCTGATGCAATTATCCCAGCCTAAGGTTTGACCTTCTCTACCAAGCTCTATCAGTGCACTCACACCAATGAGGAAAATGAGAGATGTTGCACCTTGCAGCAGCTGCTGCAATGCCAATCAAATCCAGACACAGTTTTGCTAGTGGAAGGGCACCTTTATCAGTTTAGCTAACACAATTTTGGAAAGAAAACCTAGCAGGGAAAAAAAAATTTCTCGTAGTTTCTGCTTTACCTCCACTAGGTGGGTCTGCACACACAGCTATGCCACAGCAACACACACCCCCCGCCCTAAATTTGTCAGGCTTCTCTCATAAACGCTGCAAATTACTCTAACACATAAATTACTGAAGAACTTATTTATTCCCTGCAGCTCTTCATAATCAATCATTTAGAATTAGTCATGGGAAACATGAATTTTTCATCATACTCTCTTTATGAACAGAATAAAGCAATTTTTCCTTTAGACATGCAACTAAAATTCACAGCGATGATCACGTGTTTTCCAGCACCTAAACCAAATGTGTTTGTCAAAATACCTGATAGGAACAGAGCTCCTATTTGAGCTCTGTTCCCACCCTGTAAAACTTTGTATACAAATACATTATTACCTATACCAATAGATGAAAAAGTACATTGAGAAATAAGCCAGCTAACAAAATTAAGGACTGGAAATCTTCATAAATTGCACAGTAATTGGATATCCTACTTATGTCCCTACTTATGCAGGGACATACAATACATTCAAAACAGTGGTTTCTATGAGAAATAAAAAAATAAATGGGTGGTGAAAGCTATCAATGTTTGCTGAAGAGCCCAGTGACTGCATTGCTGTGCTGCCCAAGGGCATTGACTGATGATTACATTGTCTTTAAGATACATTTTGACTGCTGTGCAAGGAATATGAAATGGAAGTTGCAGAGTTGGCAATAGAAGAGGAAGGATCTGAAGACAAAAAGTACTGGTACAGTAGTTTTTTAACAATTCATTATTTTTCTCCTCTCTCTTTACCCTTATAAAATTTTTACATCATAATCATTGTCCTTCCCTATCCTCACTCTCTGTGACAAAATTCTATGTTTACATAATGATAAATACTAATTAATACTAAAAGCCTAACTAAAAGTTAGATATGAGTCTATGGAGTCTTTGAATTCACATTGTTGAAGATCCCAACTTAAAATTCAAGTTAAAAAGTTACACCTTAAGATGTCTACAAATAGAAACAAAATTATTACCTTTACATATCCTTTTATACAGCCAAGATGGTACATTCTGCAAGCTAAGCCTATGTTAACTGATAATACAAAGCCTATTTAGTACAGAAGACATTGGCTGTAGCCCTTCTGAAGAGCACCCTCAAAAATCTCAAATGCACAGCCTCAGATTCTTATTATTCCTTACCTCTACGATCTTGAAGTTGGATCAGTAGATTAGCTACAGATCAGAAAGGACAAAAACATGCAAGTATTTCTTACTGAACTTATGTAATATAACTAACCACCATACCCCTTTTACCCCATACACCTCCCTCAGACTGCTTTAGCATGTGCTTTCCTGGCCACTGCTCAGAAATTCAGTGTAATGTCACATACAGGACTACAGGTACCCACTGCACTTCAGCTCCTCCCAAGTTCTCTGCTCACTTTTAGGCACAGTTCACTGCACTGATGCTGACTTAGAAAACACTGAAAGGTCTGCTTGATGTTTTGCAAGATACACTTATGCTGAACAATTCACACAAACTGAAGATTTTGACCTAGAGCTCTTTTTCTGCCTTACTAATACAATGAAAGGCCCTGTCTTGCTTAGAGCCAGACACTTCAAAATCATAACTGTACCATCCCAGCTAACTAAAAAATAAGAAAGAAAAAAAAAAATCTGCCACACTGCAGATAGGAAGAAAACAAAATTTGGAAACCTGACAGTAGGAATAGAAGCACCAGAATCTTTGCTGGTGGATTCACATGGTGCCCTAAACACAAAGCCCAGGAACCAGCTCACCAAGTACATACAGAGAGCTCAGGCTCCCCTGAGGCTTCTGGGTTTGACCTCTGTGAGAACCCTAAAATCTTTTAAGGAAGGGGAAAGAATCTAAAAACCTTGAGGACAGGGAGTCATCCCAGCTTGGCTTAGGGAATGTGCAGTGCAGAAAAGGGCTGATGTTAGCACAGGTCTGCCATGTGAGTAGTGGTGTTATATAGATCAAGTGCAGCTTCTAACAGGAGCACCATCATGTGTTTGGCAGAAACAACAACCTCCTTTTTGTTTCCTCTCACACCCACCTTCAAGAAAATAGAATTAGCAATTTCAAACTTCACATTTAGAAACATTCTTGATTAATACTGTCATATGGCACACTCAGACCTGTGATTCTGCTTCAAGCTGTTCAGTACTTCAGCTCATGTCCCAGCTCCAGGAACACTCAGATTTGCCTTGGAGGAGAAGTCAATGGAGGGAGACCCTTACTGCTACTGAATACTCAAAAAGCATGAGAAAAGGATCAAGGGGAAAGTAACTTTGCAAAATCACTGAGATTCCACACAATCAGTTAAGGAACCATTAGGAAATTATTCTGCTTGGAATAATATTGCACACAGAAAAGTCAAGGGCCTGATTTTGGTTCTTGCCCATCTTATCTCCTTCTTTCATTTTTGAAACTTCATTCTGTCTGGATTTTTAACATCTTGAAAACTAATTCAGCAGGATACCAGAGGAAAAAACGTCAAACCCCAAAAGCATTCATTTTAAATAATAGCAATAAATAACTGGGTGATCATCTAAAGGTCATAAAGATAACTTCCTTTCCTGCATTACATGTCCATCTACATCTGCATGGAGAATTAGCATGACAGTAAATGATGCTGAAGTGAATACATACAGGCTCACTGGATGTGGGATTTTTATCAAATCAATCATACATTTAAGTATTCTGTAGATCTGTTTTCATTATTGTGCATGAATATCATCCAGCCATAAAATACACTTCAACCAGAAAACAAAAATAATCCACGTCTTCTATACAAGCAGCTGTCGAGCTGACCTCATGCTATGTATCAGCATTCACCATGTTTAGATACAACACAAATATACAAACCTCAGATAATTTATGAAAGAACTTCCTGTCACCCTCACAGACACATCTTGGCATTCATTGACAAAGAGAAACAAACTGCACTCACATGTCTTCGACAGTGATATCCTTCAGGATCTGGCAGTAATCCACGTTCCACACGGCCTGGTCGTCCCACACTTTAGATGCCAGCAGAATTGCCCCCAGCACTATTCGCTTCCAGTTTGCTGGACAAATATCTATCTCTGCATAAGTTAAGAGTCTTTCAAGATATACCTGTGGAAATGCATCAAAAACAAAGACTTGATCGATATTGCTATTTTGTAGAAATGAAAGAGAAAACTCTTCTTATTCTAGCAATTGTAAAACAGTAATCTGCTTTCAAGATTATTTTATTATAAAAGTTGTAGTTTCAAATACACATGTTAATGCTAGGCTCAAAACTGATGTGATAAATCCACTTCAGTTGGCCTTTGCCTTCTGATCCTATTGCCCATTTCAAGAGGTCAGACTCCTAAATACACCATTTCTTCTTTAGCTGTGATTTCCCCCTGCCTGACATCCTAAAGCTGAAGAAAACCATAATATTATCTTGTAATACTGTGAAGAAAAATATCAATTGTTAAAAAATTTGTTCTCCTTAAGGAAGGCACACAGTTACTTAAGCACAAAATTCCAAATTATGTGTCAAGCCCATTACTGAAGGTGGAAGTTTGACTTTTTACTTAGCAGACCATTCTGAAAATACTCTGATTTACAAAATCTGATATTGTGAGACTGCAGAAATGCAAAGCTCAGTAAGAAGGTGGTACATGGATCTCTCTGGCATCTGCACTACCTGGGGGCTCTGTGCAAAACACTGTCTTTTGCTTTCTAGACAGCCTGTGTAAACAAGCTCCTTACACTCTACATTGTGCAAGGCCCTTCGTCAACTTTGCAAGCAAAACTTCCTTGGATAGTGAAAATACAGCATTCTCTGGGTCATCCCTGGGAAGCAAAAACTTCTTTAAAGCAATATACTAACACTGGGAGGTTCATAAGCAGAGAGCATATGGAAGATGTAATATTATGCCACTCAAATTAGCAGATGAACTTAATTTGTTTCACATCAGTGCAGAATTTGACTCTCTACTGTTAATGCAAACTGTTTAAATCTCAACTTTTCACATCCAGTTTTGGAAAATTTAGAATGAATACTCCACATTTTTAGATATATAAAGCATTAAAAAATCAGAAAATATATCCTTTATTATGTACAACTCTACCTTAGAAAGACAGAGAAAAGAAAAACAACTAAGTATTTTGTGGGGGCTGAAATTCAAAGGCACTTAGAGAAGAAACATAAACAGGTAAGAATTATATTGCAAGGAAAGGCACAGAATCATGGAATAGTTTGGAAGGACCTTTAAAAGTTATCTAATTTCAACCCTCCTGTCATGGGCAGGAAAATCTTCCACTAGATAGATTGCTCAGAGTGCCATCCAGCCTGGCCTTGAACACTTCCAGGGATGGGGCATCCACTTCTCTGGGCAACCTGTTCCAGTGTCTCACCACCTTCACAGTAAAGAATTCCTCCTAACATGTAATCTAACATCTTTCAGGTTAAAGCCATTTATAGCTCTTGTCCTATCACTAAAAACACCTCATAAAATGTTCCTCTCCAGCTTTCCTGTAAGCCTTCTTTAAGTACTGGAAGGCTGCTGCAAGGCATCCCCAGAGCCTTCTCCAGGGTGAACAGCCCCAACTCTCTCAGCCTTTCATGGGAGAGGTGCTCCAGCCCTCTGATCAGCTTCATCACCCTCCTCTGGACTTGCTCCCGCTGATCCATGGCCTTCTACTGTCAGAGACCCCAAAGCTGGATGCAGCACTCAGGTGAACAGAGCAGAGGGACAGACTCCCTTCACCCCCCACCCACGGTGCTTTGGATGCAGCCCAGGACACATTTGGCTTTCTGGGCTGTGAGAGCAGAGGCTGACTGCCTCTGACTGCCAGGCCATGTCCAGCTCCTCCCCAGCCAACACCTCCAAGTTCTCCTTGGCAGGGCTGCTCTCCAGCCATCCTCTATTTCAGCTGTATTTTGTGCTTGGCATTGCCCTGACCCACGTGCAGGACCTTTCAGCTGGCCTTGCTGAACTTCATGAGTATTGCACAGGCAGCCTCTCAAGCCTGGCAAGGTCCATCTGCACGGCAGATGAAATTACACCTCAGTAAAAAGGCAGCATAGACTTGCCACTATTTTCCTATCACCATGTACTTGAGAAATCAGAATTAAAAATTAAATAGGAGTTTGATAAGACTCTATTCCTACACTTACTTTATTACCATATCAATGCCTCTTCCAATAGCATGTTGAGGCTTGTGAAAAATCACTCTTGCTTCCTTGGTGATAACTTGGGCTTGACTCCAGATACACTGTTTGCTGGAACAAGGCTCTTTATCACCCTTCAATAAAAGTGAGGATGATAAACAGCTCTCCATGAGAAAGGCACTTAGTGTAGCTTTCAACTCCTTTCCTGAACATGCCTTAAATGAGCATTTTATTTTGTTCACTTGCTGTGGTCTCCTTTACTCAGTCTTGGGTTTTAAGTATATATTCAAGTAAGAGAAGACAGAAAAAGAACAAGACTACTTTCAGCAAGCACTTGTAAAAGTTTAATGAAGTCCTCAGCCAGTGAGAACTCGCTGTAATCTAGGATTTGTGACATCATCAGGGTATCTTTGGGAGACATTAGTGTAGGTCTTCAACTTTTAATCAAGCTCACCCAGCTACACACACAGTCTTTCCTCTAGCTCTCCCTGTTCTCTCCCAGAGAGAACCCACTGACTGCAGATCAGGAAATTTAGGCTGGAGACTAGAGCAACCTCATAAGAGCAGCATGTGTAGAGCCAAGTGAGCTGTCTCCAGTGTAAATATCCTGAAGTTCATTATTTCTGATAAATGGAGCTGGTTTGATTTCAGAGCATTTCAGCACACAGTGCCCTAGTGGGACACAGCACCAGCCCACGGTATCCCATGATGTAGGATGTCCTACTCTATCCCACCAGAGCAGGACAGGCAGAGTCTGCCATGCACCCCTGCTGCAGGGGCTGCTTCTGGCTGCTGCTAAGATGTGCTGAATCAGGAGGGACTTCTGGAGAAGGGCCAGGTGGCTGCCAGCCTGGTTGAAGAGGAAGGCTGCTGGGGTGGTTAATCACTACACTACTCATCCCAAACAAACTGGTGGGAGAACACCACCTGCTCCTGCTGGCAAAAGCCACTGTGTCTTCCCACACACACAGGGAGGGCATGCTCCACCTCATCTTAAACAAAAAACATCACTGAAAATGTTGGCCCTGTAATGGTAAACGTGAGATATGGAAATACCATTTGTATGCAATTATGTCTACACATTGAACAGTGTCTTAAACACAAGGGTCATTTTCTTAAATATGGGTTTCATATCAGACTGGGATTTTGAGTCTACTATGTGGTTCAGTGTATTTGTCTCTTGTAATGAATTTCACTGCCCTAATTTTCAAAACCAAAACACTTTCTACATCTTCTTGAGAACTAGCTGTTCTGAAATAATATAATAAAGCTGAATTTTAAAAGGTTACAATAGAAAAGAATATTACAGCTGCATCCCAGAATGCTGGAATAAATTGGCTTATATGGCAAAAGACAAAAAATGCAGAAGAAACAATGTGAAAAACACAGTTTTTCTTTCTTTTTTTTTAAACATAAGTCTAAGAACGATGTTGCCTCTTAATTATTTTGGCAGATGTTCCTTTATAGAACTAGAAATAAAAAGCTTTTAGTGTCCAGAAGTTAAAACATTATTTGCCTCCACCAACTTTTAACAGCTGCATCCATGCTCAAGAAGGGAACTAAAGCTTAAAACAAATTGAAGCTATTGCACCACTGTTCCTTTTTTCCAATTTGCTTCATCCTTTGCAGTGCCTGAAAGTAACCTTTTGAGGCAGAACTTTTTGGTACTTCTCTATTAGACATTCAAACCCTGAATTCCCAAAAGACTCAGATTTATGCTGCCTTGATTTAACAACTAGTTCTGTGCATCCAGCATCCAAGAAGCATCTTCATCTCATTTACAATTGCTCACTTAGTTCTAGGACTGTATGTTTAGGTATTTTTTACAGAATGATAACAAGACTACTTATGCAGATTAAAGTTACTGGTGTGTGTGACATGAGCAAAAACTTTCAGTGGTTTCATGAGCAAAAGCTTTCAGCCCAGCAACACATCCTTCTGAATTCTTTCCAGCTTGCAAAGAACAAATACAACTCAGTGTAAGTAACAACAACACTACAACATTCAAAACTCATTTGTACCGTAATTCAAATCCTAGCTGAAATGAAAATACAATTCTGATCAGGAAAACGCCAGTGCCCATTGTTCTGTCAATACATTTTTATTTACAAAATCAATACCTCAGAGTCTGGTACCTCCATTATTAGTGTACATTCTGCATTTAGGAATGAACCACATGATTTTACATGCATGTCTGTCTAACAAGCTTTGATGGACAACAGTGCACCTCATTGGAGACATTTCAGTAACTAAGCACATGTCAAAAAGCACACTGCATAGAGTTAAGATTTCAAAGGAGCATAATCAAATATTGCATTATTATTTTTCATCTCTTCCCATGGACTAACACCAAGATTTCACAATAACTGACCTTTATAATTGGACTATCAGCAAATTATTATTTAATCATAAGTCAAACCAATTTGCTGATTTGCCTCTGTTAAAAATTCATTTGTCTGAGTGAAAGAGACTTTATTTCTACTAATTAAATAAAATTACCACAACATGGGTATAGATAATCCCAAATTGGCTGGAAGTTCAATGAACTCTGGAGAGGTTCATTAGCTTAGATGTAGCACCACAGGAATGTAGTTAAATGACTTCCAAAGCCATTTCAGGTCCAGCAGAAGTACAGAACTGATTTGTTTCAGCACGTATCTTCAGCTCTTAAATCTGCCAGACCTGAAACAACTCCATGCTGACCTAGTTTGGATGCTCTGATCTTGACTCGCAGGACCTGGACTTGCAGTGGCATGCTAAACAGCATTAGGCCATCCATTTTAACCACTAGTCCTGGGGGGCTTTTTTTATCCAAAGACAGAACAGCAACATGGCACAAACTATCAGGATCAGCAGCAGCAACCAATTCCCAGCAGTGCTGCTCCAGCAGGGCCACTGCTGAGCTTGATACTAATCCCCAGGCTGGTTATTTGCAGATGGGTGAATCCATCCTGCTTTCCCCAAGTATTTAATAGTAACTACCCACAGTATCCTGTGCTGGCCCAGTTATCTAAGATGTCAGGCTCCCCATGATCCTGGACAGCAGAGTGTTGGTTACACAACATCCCAATCAACAGAACATAAATCGTTTGAAGAAACTGAAAACCAAAGATAACACTGAAGAGTTCAGTTTTAATTAGTGTGAAACAGCATCTGAAGTTTCCCATCTCAGAGGATATTATAGCAGACTTTGGACATTATATAATACATTCAAGTAGAAAGAAAAGTTAAAATACTGGAGAAGATTTCTTTCTCTTTTTTCTCCTCTCCAGGAGGATATATACCAAATACCAAAGTGTCAAATAATTTCATTTCAGTATTTCACAGTCACAAAAAACATTCATATTTTTAAAAAACTATGGGGCTCTTATAGAAGTTTTGCTTCTTTTTGTAACTTCATCTTGAAGCTGTCCAACATTAACTCCCAATACTCCACTGTTACCTCTTATTGCATTGGAGTTGCAGTTTAAGCACTAAAAATACAGTAGATCTTTTTTTAGGCTTCCCTAAAGCAATGAAGAAGGTTTTCTGTGGAGGTTATGAAATCTTCACCTTCAGAGAAACTCAGAACTCAACTGGTCAGGCACTGATCAGCCTGGTTGTGCTTTGAGAAAAGGCCAAACCAGACATGACCCCTAGAAGTCCCTTCCAACCAAAATTATGATGCAATTCTATTTGTGTGCAGCACTAGAATATCTTGTGGTGCCACACTAAGAGGTCAGGAGTTGTGTGTTGCCCCCAAGGAAGCTGACTGGGAGTCTCAGCACACTCAAGCAATGGGCAATCACCGAGGAATGTCACTGACATGACTAGAATAATTCTGAATTTTGAGGCAGCAGCAGGAGCAAAGCATTATCTTCTCCCAGGTGGTTTTTATATGGCTTTATGTCAAATCCTATCTCTATTTTAACCAATAAAACTCTAGTGTGGCTTTAATTATTTCTCACTTGATTTACATTGACAGAAAGGAGACAATGGCTTTGCTATTTTAATTACTATAATTGAGAATCTACAAATTAACCTTTATTTGCAAACACCTCATTCCCTCCCTCATCAGGTAACCCAAACTAAATTGTAGGAGCACAGAGTAACTAACAAAGCTATTTCCATCACAGCATATTATGGAGAAATACAGAGTCATCTCTCTCTAATGAGAAAACTTCAGTGTGCCACAATGCCTTGAAATTGAAATGCTATCTGTATGGAAAAGATGATAATTGGTAGTGGGTCTCACACAGCCAAATCACGGCTCTAATCCAATCACTAAACTGCCATATGCTCTGTTCTAAGCAATCAGCCAGTTCCCTACCACGACTCTCCAGAAATAACCAGGGTTTGCAATTGCCCAGCTGGGCATTTAAAATGTTCTACAAAGGTCTGGTGCCACCCATTTGGTGAAATTGTTTTGGGACAATGTTCTGGTCCTTGCAAATTCATCCAATTTTTATTTCTGAGACCAAGTGGCAAAAAGAAGTAACAAAAGCAGTCACAGACTATGAAAAAAGGTGAACAACTGCTAAATACATTACAGATATTTATAGAAAGCACAAATGAAACTGAGAGAAAAGTCACACATCTCCAGATTTACCCCCTGATTTACTCTTTATAAGACAAATACCTATAATCCATGTCAAATGCACTGCAACTGTTAGGTAACATTGACTTCCCAGTCTAAAACTGGGATCAGTACTCATTCTTTGCCCCCATCAGCAGATACACGCTCTTTGAATGTCCTCTTCTCTTGCCATTTAAAAAGAATTTACTCTCAATCCCCACCTTAATTGTTCTCTTTTAATTAAGTGCATATCTCAGCAATTCTAAGGCAAGAATCAACCAAGCAGATGTGTATTAACTGATAATCCCTCATGTGTTGCACTTACACCACAGTCAAAAGGTAACAGTCCTAAAACCAGGGACCAGAATCCCCTTATCCCACCAGTACCCAGAGCACAGGTTCCTCCTGGCCCCCTCCAGAGTGTGCCCTGAGCCATGTCCAGCTGCCAAGGGGCTCAGGATTGACACCACAGGTCCAGGGACCTTCTCTACATCTTGGAGACCTTCCTTGATGTGGCCAAGTGCTGGGCTTTGGCACCTCCCCAGGAATGCTTGAAGAGCAGGACAAAGGTGGGCATCAACAACAGTGGATACACACAGCTCTCCTCACAGGTTCCTTACACAAGCAGGACTCTATGTCTCTGTGGGCTCTGGACACCCTTTTGTGTTTTCCTTTTCTTTTAAACAAGAATCAGATTTTTTATAGATCAACTGAAATATGCTTTTTAAATAAAATATTTTATCAGTGTTCATAAGTAAAAATATCCTTGTGAAATGAAACCAATAAAAAACTTTCTCCATTCCTCCAAATACACAGAAAATAAAACAAAATTCTCTGCAAATACAATAGTTTTCACAATATAGCTCAGCAGTATTCTCTCTTTACCTAGCTGCTGAAAATGTGATCAAAAAACACAGTAAGAACTCAGGAACATCTGGCTAGATTAATTAAATCCCTATTTTTCATAAGGAGAATTTATTCTTACATACTTCAAATTTCAAATTTGCTAATATCAAATCCCCTCAGTCACAGTATGAACTCAGTGAGGTATTCCAAAAACATGCTCCTCTGAACTTCTCAGAATAACTCAGCTCATGTACTGTATGTGTTTGCATATCACTGTATCTGATCTGTCTACAGCACACAGACCCAGCATATTTGCAAATGCAAAATGTGTCCTCTCTCAAACCACTGTGGACACAGAAGTGCATTAGAAGAGCCTTACATTTGGCCTATTTGCAAAAAGCTCAGAACGCTGTGCCAAGGCAAAGCAGACAACTTGGACCATACTGCTCTTCAGGTCTAGCTCATAGGATTGTTTTCACAGAACAAAGGAACAAAGCATAAATATTTGATTCTCCTGACATGCAAACACTGCATTGTTTTCCTGTTTGTATGGGTAATACTCCTGTTCACTTTTTTATTTGCCATCCAATTAGAACATTAACACAAGTACAACTTCCCACCCCTGCACTGGAGGAGATGATAAAGAGGACACAGGCATTTCTCAGTTTTAGCAAAGGTGGGAATACTCTGAGGCAAGAGAGACTTACTTAAAAAGTCAGGTCACAGAATACAGTTATTCCATGCACTGAGATAAGATCCACTAGTCACAAGCTTTAAACTGGCAAAACAATTCTTAAAACTAATTGTATTTTTATGGTATTATTTTAAAAATAAATAATGTGAATTAGTATTTAATTGTTTCAACCTGAGATTTTAATTTTCCACCTATCAATATGGGAAATCTCTTGGCAGCTCTGGAGGCTATGTGAAAATTAAATTTTTTGTTTAATTATAAATTGGTTTTGCTGTAATAGTGGAAGCTTTAATTGAAATATTTTAATTAAGTGCTTGAAGCCACACAATGCCAGCTTTTTGCTGCAGAATAGCTTATCTCAGAGTCTGCAGTTTCACATTTACTCAGCTCCTGTGCTGAACACTGACTGCTGTAGAACTAATTGTTACTGCTGCTTTCACCTGGTTAATGCATGTACCAAGACAAACAGTGGGTGAGTTCAACCACACACTTTGGACCACATTAATAATGTGGGCAGTAAAAAAGGGTGCTTAAAACTGTTTAAAAAGAATTAGAGAGAGTGAAAGAAAGATAAAACTGCGGAGTCTTGTTCACAGTGTCTGTGATGCCCACACCTCCTGCCTTCTGGCAGCCTCCCAGGAGTGGCAGACAGGGCTATCAGATTGCTCCCTGATGGACAGCCAGACCATGGCAAAACACAAGCTGCAGCAGGGAAGGCTGATCCCTCCTGCTCCAGACAGTGTGTCAAAACTGAAGGCACTTGTGTGGCTCATAAACAGCAGTATCAACATTATTGAGATTTCAGGAGTGTGGGAAGGGAGAGAGGGTCGATTGCTTTTTCACAGATTAGTTTCCACATATGAGTAGTTCAAAACCAACACAATCTGTGTCTGGGGCTCCTCCTGATGGCACAAACAAAGAAAGAAATGGGATCTAGAAGTAGAGAGGAAACTGAGAGCATCAACAGCAGAATTTCACACTTGTAAAACACTGTGTATAAACTCTGAAGGTTTCTGGAAAGAAGGGTCAGGCAGGTGGTATTATCCTGACAACACAGGCAAGAATAGCAGAATGGTAAACACTGATCACCTGCACCAAATCTATGCATAAATATCTGCATGCCTGCTCTGAGAACTAGGCTATAATACACTTTCCTTTGAGAACTAGGCTATAATACATTTTCCTGTTACCATTGTACTGGGTAAAAAAACCAGAACAAGTCACCTAAGTCTTCAGGCACTAACAACTATGGAAACTGCTTCTGCAATATAATGAATTAACTAAAAACATTTATACTTCATTGGAGATCACACCAAGAGAGTTACTTGCAAGGAAACCACACAAGAACCAGAAGAGGCAAGGAAGTAGTTATATAAGACTTATGGGAAAGAACTTTCCATGTATTGCAGTAACAGAAAGTTAATGCTATTAAAACAAGAAAAAAAAAGCCCGCTGTCTTTTGATTAAACAGTGCCTTCACTGACCAAATAACTTAAGATTGAACAACAGATAAATACAACAAGGTATTTGACAGTGGGTTAATTAAATTACAGAAGAACATACTGATTCACACAACATATCTTGTTTCCAGCAGAAAACATTTAGGAAGAAAAGGAAGAAGGACAAGCACTTAGTACAATCATGTAAAAGAGACAGGCAAAATGTCATTTCAGAAAACAAATATTGGCTGTGTCAAGCAACTAGGTAGAGTAGAACTATACAATGGAAGGGTGGAGCACTGTGGGGTGTTTCTTGCCCTATTTCTCTCATATTCCTGTTCTTTACTGACTAGTACAATTCATTCTAAACGTCTGAAGAAAAGCCTGCCAACTAATCCTCGAAGCCAAGGGAAATAGATTAACAGAGGAAATGAGCAGGCCTGGGCTTCAAAATTCACCTTCTCCAATTTCCCCTTCTTCAATCTAAAATGCATAACTAAGCTGCTATGAAACCACATGTTGTAGTGGTAAAAACCCATTTTGTTATTTTAAAACCTCTGAGTAAAGAACATGGCCAAAATTGTGACTGAAAGATGAAGAGACTTGTCAGAATTGGCAGGATATAAATTTCAAAAAAATTAAGAAATTCCCAGCTGGTGGAGATCACTTTAGCTCTTTTAATCCACATTGATATGCTGATCCATACCAGCTGAAAATTTGAACCTTCTTTTGTGTGTTGTGCTATTTTTAAGTAGCTAAGCTTCAGACTTGAGTACAATTGTTCAGTCCCATGACAAGCATAGTGGAAGTACAAGAGAGCCAACATGTCCCAGTCACTCACTGAATCCTTCACATGCCCATCAATTCTTACTGGTGCTATCAAATCACCTACAGCTGTTCCCAAGTCTCTCCTGGGAGCTACAGTGAGACATGGCAAACCCCCTGAAAGCTGAAGCCTTTTTCCTTTTAACATCTCCTCATGTTCAGACCACCTATGCCTCTTACATTTTCTATGAGTCACCTTGGTGGCCTCTAACACTCTCACTCTGTGAAGGTAGGAGCCCAGGTTTAGTGTTACATGTTCCCAATCTCTTTTTCCTCACTTACTCTATCCACAAAAATGAACTGTGGCATCTCTTCCCATCAAGAAATTTCCTCGGTCTCCATAGTGAGAAAAAAATTCCCTGGCAGCACCAGGGAATTACATCTATTAAATCATACAAACACAACTCCTGAGAACAAAACTGTGTGTGTCAGATGGCTGATGTCAGCCCTCAGACACTCACCAGGGTGACAATGGCACATTCAGCAGTCAGTTGAGCAGCACTGAACAGCGTCCGGACAAAGCGGTAAATCTGTTTCTGCTCCGGGTCATGTTTGTCGTAGTCTGGTGGCACTTCGGATTTCTAAGGAAGAAACACTTCCAAATAGGTGACTGAAACAAAACGAAGCAGACAGAAAAAAAAGACAGTTCACATGAAAGGGAAGGAGAGGCAGATGAACTTACCGAAAGGGGATGAAGGTTTTCATCAAAAATATCTAAGAGCATTCTTCCATCTGTGTCCCTAAAAAGCATTAAAACCAAAGTACTGTCATTATCTGAGCACAACAGCACACAGCCCTCACAGACACAAGTGCACCATGAAAACTTCAACACTCCCCATGCTGGGGGTGCTTAGAAACACTGATGAATGTGATTTTCAAATGTGATTTTTAAATAGAGGTTGGACCTACTCTGCCATAAGGCCCTTGTGTAATATGAAATTGATATTACAGAGCACTCAGCTTTCTGTGCCCAATATACAAAATAGTGCTCTTTACTGTGATGCTTAAGAATTACTACTACAGACTTGATAAAATCAGCCCAGCTTACTCTCCTTTTCTCCTTCTGTTTACTTAATCATGTCCACCCCTGCAATCTCTCAACTCCTCTTCCTCCTTCCATTATCATTATCAAACACTAATATGCAATGCTATTTTTACAGCAATCCTTTAGTTAATACAAACATACTTCACTTTTAATTTATTTGAAAAACCCTATTGTACCAATGATTTCTGAAAGCCAAAAGAAGTACATACAAAAAAAAATTCAGACAAAATAATAATATTCATTGGTTTTATTAGATGTTTCTCTGAAACCCCTGTAGCTCAATATCAGCATGCACATTGACACAAGCCTAAAATCCACAATGCAATATAGGATTTTTGCTGTATGTAACTTCAACAAGGACACTAACACAAAATCAAGAAGTAAACTGTACCAGAACTGGCACTTTCTGGACAGATGCACCCATGTGACTTATTACAATCCCATCTTTATTTTTAGCATCCCTGGTACTCTGATCATATAGTTCTTAAGAAACAAACCACTGAATATATTTTCTTTCTTTACTCAGCAGCACATGTCTCTGTGAGCATGCAAATCACAAGTTTTACAGTGGACTTATGTCTGCAAAATGCATTTAATTCAACATCTGAAGGTGTCATTTTTTCTACTAAAATGGAGGCTAACAGTGGAAATAAACACATTTTTAATTTTAAAAAAGAGCACCTAAATTTAAACAACTAACCAAAAAATCAACCAAGCAACCAAGAAACCCTGGACTGGGGTGACTGAGGTAATTACTACAAAATTCCTATCATTAAGGGTTCTAGGCCAGGCTCTTTTACGCCTACCTAAAAAATTTAATCTTAACAGTAAGATTAAAACAGTATCTTAATGCAGAAGTAGTTTCCCTGAAATGATTAGTGTGTTGCAGTAAACTATGTCACTTCACAATGCAAATGGAAATAATTTCCTATTTTATTTCTTCAGGTTGCAGCTCCTGTATGCTATGAAGACACACCTGACTGCCCTTGAAAATCTATTAAAAAAAATAATCTTGAGAGGATTTTGTCTTCACTACAATTCACACTGTATTCTTTCAAAAATGGATCATCTACTGATTATCCAAGCATTCTTTATGGATAGTTTGCTGGGGTTTATTTTATTTCTTTAGCAAATTCACCAATGTTTATGCATTCCTTCAAAAACAAGATGGGTGTAGCTTTTTATCACTTGTTGAATAGCTAAGACAACAAACCATGAAGAAAATTGATCAGTATAACCATGACAGGAGACACTGGGAAAGGAAGGAATGTTACAATCAAACAAAATGGGAGAAACATTTGAAGAAATATTATATTTCATGTATACCTTCTCAAACTTTAGATTGGTGAGAGTTTGAAATATTAGGAAGTAATTTTGGTTTAAGTCTCCTATGCAGGGGAACAGGACCAACTAAATACTGTCCAAAAAGAATTCCTCTCTGGAAAAGCAGATGCTTGACTCATTTTCTGTCAAAATGAACTTTGAGTCAAGGAGTCACATTGGTTTCATACCCCCCATCCCCCATAATGACCCCAAATCTCCCACATACGTCAACAGCTTCCTTTTTGCCAATAATAGCAGGAAACAGAACATATGTTTTGCTCTTGCTGTTACAGCAGCAAGCACAACTGAGTGCTGTTATCACATTGTCCCTGCATTCCCAAATCAGGGATAACCCAAGAATGAACATTGTTTCACATCCCTCATCTCAGAGTTGTTAACTGGCACCCATGAGCCCAGCTCCAGCATCACTGCTGGGCCTGTCTGTCCCAGCTGCAGGCACAGCACTTCCCAGCCCAGGCACATTCCAGGGAAAGCAGCAGCAACCAGTTTCCTGAATAAATCACCTCTCCATCCCAAAAGTGAAAGGACAGATAGCAACTTTCCCAAGAAAGTAAGTGTTAGAATGTATTTTTTTCCATGATGCTGACACAGTACTCTTTATTTTATAAAGGTTTGGTCTCTTTGTCTACCAGCTGAAGGTCAAATTTGCATTTCCTGCAAGCCCACGAATGGGCACAATTTACTGCAGACAGAGATCAGCTCCATGGCAATCAGCATACAGCAAGTATAGCATACTTTATATGGCATAGGGCTCTGGATGGCCCTGGCTCTGGATTCTCCTTGCTCACTTGTGAGCCCTTACTGAGGTTTCAAACCCTTTGTGCTCTCTAATGTGCCCGATTCTCTCAAGCCTTTCACTCAGCTGCCGTGGTGCTTAGCAGAGCACTTAGTAATTTATTTCCACAAAACTTTGGAGTCTGATTATCTTGGAGATCTCAATTATTTAGCCAAGCACAGCAAAAATCGACTAGTTAACCAAACTACTCTAGGGACCATGGAAAAAAGGGAGAAAAAGGAACCACAGACGGATGAACAAGTAATCCAAGCCTGACCACTGATGCCTTATTTCCTGCTAAATGAGATTAAAAGTTTGAGAGAAGACTTCACTCCAACTTTTGCTTTATACACTGCCATGTTTCAGTCCAAGGCCCACTGATGTCTTGGAAAGTCTTCTAAGAGCTTTCAGCAGGAATCAAGCCCTACCCCTTTCTGCCCCTGAGCACATTTAAAGGTTTCTCTTGAGATGTCAGCTTTGTTTCAAGAAGTGTGATGGGTTGTAGTGACCTGAACCATGGTCCTGAATGACAAACCAGCTGAACTTTAAACTCATGAGTAATTCCTTTTGTTCTAGTTGGACTTCTTATAGTCCAGAAGAAAAATGTCTAAGTGGCTTGATAAATCAAGATAATCTAAGCCAAGTCCTCTGAAAAGGCCAATTGAAAAACCATGGGCATGCAAGTCACTTCAATTATTTATACAACCTCTCCTTAGAAATGTCAGGAAATATTTTTGAGATACTGTGACGTATTATGAGGATAGGGAATTTAAGATACAAAAGCACAATTCAGCATGAAGAAAACTCATGTATGTGCCAAGTTACTTTTTAGAAAACCTTTTTTCTATTCAATTTCAATCAACTTGACGGAGCAGAGATCTAAAACATACAACACCAGGAGAGATAAACCAGGACCAGCTCTGTTTCTAAGGCATCTTGAATTAGATCTGTTCACAATACTGTTCTTACTGTATAATTCATGGGTTTTATTTCAAAATCCTAACTGATCACTGACATGCACAGTTAACTTTACAAAAATGCAGTTAAAAATACAAAACCAAAAGATACTATTCAGATTTTTCTACATGCAATTGCAACATATGCAACAATGCAGAAGTGCCCAATGCATATAAAACCAAACACTGCGTCATCAGAGCTTTTCAATGTTGAGCTGTACTTCCATTTCTTATGGTACTTGATTCTCCAATTTTAATTTTTCTATGTCAAATTATATATACATATAAAATGTGAGTGTTTCTTGCTAGCATGGGAGTTAAGAAAACTACTACTCAAAAACATTTTGAAAGAAATTTAGCATGGATTTTTAGAGTTTGAGCCACTTGCTTGTTTCAATAAATGACATTTTCAGTACAATATTCCATTATTCACATACCTGTTTTTGATGTGGTAATATATTGCAAGAGCTACACTGTAAAGAAAAATACAGAGTTAATATCTCAGGACTGCCACATTATATTTTCTCTCATATTACATGCAAATTTAAAACCTAGCACAAGGCATGACAAACAGTCTATGATCAACAGCCCATTTTCTTTTGTTCACTCCTAGGTATCAGGACAACTGCTGTAAACAGATAATTTTATAATATTTGTTCTGTACAATCCAACTATATCCTTTTTACTAGTAATTAAGTACTTTACAATAATGTTCATATTTCATGTATCAAGTTGCACATACTTTCCATTTAATGCCCTGCTCCACTAAACTCAGTGATTAAACTCCTCCTGACTTCCAAGCCTGAAGACAAAGCATCACAGGCACTGGACATTCTCTTTAGTTCTGCTGCCAGGTAAACACGAAATGTTTTAATCACCATTGGCTTATGACTGTATATTTAAATTCATTGCTTGTGTCTGTCTTTATGTAGCTGCTCAAACAGCACACTCAAATACCACACTCCCACAGTTTTATGGCATCAAGTTACTTATTTTAACTCAGGAAAGACGACTCCCTGAATAACTTACTGCATTATGCATCTCCCTACTCTCAACCACACACCAAAGCACCCTGTTTATATTCTGCACACAGACAAAAAGTGTCCTTATATTCACAAAATGTAAGACTTTGATTATATACACAACTAACTGATCTCATTCACACTTGAGATGGAACAAAATTAAAGCATGGATTCTTATGATTATCCTACAGTTTCCAATTCTCAGCTCATGCTTTGCTCACCATACATTTTTATTGAAGAACAAAGCCAAGCCAGCACTCTCCCTACTTACTGCAGTAGCATAAAACCAATGTAAGCTAAAGGGGAAATAGGACGGAGGAGGGAATTCTTTGTAGACAGTTTGTTTCGTCAGTGATTCACTGTAAGATGTTTATACTGATCCAAAATCCCCCCCTTTCCTTTTTCCTAAAAGAGCTTTCAAGAGTCAATCAGTTGCTCTCTGATTTTATTCCAGAGTTTTTACATGAAAACTGAGATACTGCATGTTAGGAAAATAATACACTTGAGTTAAAACTTTAATAGAATTTTAAATTATTTCAGGTTTGATTGGGTTTTTTTTTTTAACAGCCATACAGTAGAAAATATTTTTCTCCATGAAAAGTAAATATATTTTACTAAATTTTTATGAGCTTTTACCTGGCTGCATTAGAAGTTCTTAGATCATAATTGCTTTTTAAATTTGAATTTTTTCTACAGACACATATTTAAGGAATCAAGAGATAGTATGTACCATGGACATTTAAAGGCCATAGTTGTTACTGAACAGAAGAAAAACCCACATTTATGAATGAATTTGATTTGACAGAAAGCTATTCACAAAATGAGTTATTCCTAAAATTTAATTTTAAGTTATGCCCCTAGGAACAGACTTGAAGCTCCAGTTCACTTTATTAAAGCAGATGCAAGAATCTATGTGCACAGCTCTGCTTGGTGTCCATATGGTTGCCTTTGTAACAAAATGTCAAATTAAGTTTACAAAATATTTACTATTTAGACATCTGTATCAGAATCTGAAAGTCTCTCAGGGCTGTAATAGAGTAACTCATCCAAGTTTCATTCTATCTTTCATATGCTGGTTCAGCTGGCACCAAGAGTGCAGAAATAATGATTATGGAGCTTTCCATCACCCTACCCCAGCCACCCCTCCTGCTGCAGTGGATACAGTAATATTTTAAACACACCAGTGCATATCATGATCCAGAAGAGATAAATGAGCTGAGTAAAATGCCTCCCTCTCAGATTTACCTCTGTGCAACAGTAATTTTCCTGCAGAGACTCCAAAAAGGGGAAAGAAATGAAGTTGTACTACAGAAGCAATAATCCTACAATCTCCTTACCACTCAACCTGTTAAATGTGCAGCTGGACAGAAGATGCAGAGGCTTTGTGTGCCAGAGTTCAGTTTCTCTCTCTCTGTAGTCCCTGTTCAAGCCCTCTGAGCCCTTGCAGCTCCCAGCCCTTCCCACACTGGCAGCCTGGCCCCAGCCCCACACACCTCCCACCCAACCCCAGAACTGGCTCTTCCAGCCCCTCTGCTCCCCACAGCTCTGCCCATCACCACGCACCCAAGTCCTTTCCCAACAGACCACCCCTTCTCCCCACCACCCCCTCGTCCTTCTGCATCCTTCTGTGGGAAGCTGTGGCAGTTCTGATGCAAAAAGAGACCCAGAACCCACCCAAAAAGGCTGCACTTATTCTGCATACAAAAGATTTCAGAGCAGAAGATTATGAGATTCAAGGAGGAAAAAACATCTAACACCTCAAAAACACAAAAACTTTTTCAAGTGTTAATCAATTTATTTTTAAGTACTAGTCACAGAAACCTGAAGAAAAGCAGGACTATATTCCAGGCAGAAAGAACTGATGAGGAATCAGGTGTCAGTTTAAACCTTTCTCGTCTCCCCTCTTTTTCCTTTAACAGAAAAATTAAGGACTATCTTAGTGACCTACATTACAAACTCCTTTGGATGTGTTAGTCTGAATAGATTTGTCTCTCTTGTAAACACCTCTGCAGCAGAGACACTGCCTAAATAAATTTTTGCATTTGCATACACCAAGGTAACCAACCTACAGACAGCTCAAGAGAGGCTATCAGCAACCATTAACAAAGAACATAAAATGCCCCAGCATTTGGTCTCTATTTTCCCCTTACTGTACAAAATGTAAAGAACAATACCCTACAAATATCAATTTCATTTCTCTCCAAAAGTAAAAAGGCACCAGTGAAACTTAAAATGCTCATCTAAGAAATCACCCAGTAACTCTGGACCACGACTGATTAAATAAATTTATTACTTCAAAAACTAAAACCTTTGAAGTTTGCTTAGTAATGGTTCAAAAATACGGTTACATAAATACACACATAAAATGTAAGTGCTAGCAAAAATAAATAAATTGTAAAACCCACCATTTGATGGTATATTTGAGGTTTGGTTGACTGACCGTGCTGTCATCCAGGAAAATAGTGGAGCAGGAACTGTACTTCCTTCTCAACTGCCCAGGAGGATGCTATGAAAAACATGCAAAAGAACAATAGCATTTATGTAATACCAAAGCATTTTTTGGGGCAGATGTAAGAATTTTAAAAAGACAAATTTCTGTCTCTCATAATGACGCACACAGTAATGTGACACATTGGGAAGCAGTTCAGAAAGTCCAGAAATAATTAACAGTGCAGTGCAAAAGTCACAAAAATCCCTGCCTGAGACTTGCTAATGCTTTCAAGTCCCAAATCCCTTGCATTCCTCCTTCCCCAAAACTATGCAAAATTTTTTCTGCAGGCTTACTCAAATACATATATACATTTGGAAAGCAAAGATGAATAAGACCTATATTTCTGTCCTCATTCCAAAAGAGTAAATGGAAGAGTAAAAAATTTGTGTTAGCAATGAAGATTGGTTTAGCAACAGATATAAAACCATGCTTGCAGAAAAAAAAAATTAAAACCCTCAAAAAAGCTCCTAGCAGAACGAAGTAGGGGTAAAAGGTCTTTACAGCAGAACTACTAAATTAATAAGGAGAATTCAGAAAAAATAATTCATCAATAGATTGTTATCAGAAAGGAAGAAAACTGAACAAAGGACAGAAGAAAAGAGTATAAGCACATTAAAAAGAACCATCTCTTAACAGAAAAGGTTTTCAATATGTTTCAGTCATTTTCCTGCACTACCATAGAAAAACACTGGAAAATTCAGCCAAAAAAATGGCATTTGAGAACACTATTTATTTCTAATCATTTTTTGTTGAGAGAGCTTCTCCATCAGCTGTTTAGGGTAGCTAGCACTCCATCAAGCTGAAGACAACAGTTTCCATCACATCAGCTAATAGCTACCACAGTCCTTAACCCTGACTGATTCTATCTTTGCTTACTCCACCTACACTAGCAAATAACTTGAACCTACGTCAGGAAAGTGAAGATCAGTCAAATTACACATTTAACTCACAGCAGAACAGGTTTAAAATTCAGTTGGCATATCAACATGGAAATTTTAATTCACCTTACAATTAATGTTATTTCCAGTGTTTCAGTGGAATTCACAGGTATTTACCAGCTGAGAGCAACTGAGTATCCAGGACACGGTCCTGTGACTCTACCTCAGTACATCTTCCCCTGCCCAATTTCCAAAACAGATATTGTTACAAGTGCCAGCACCCATCAGCTCACCAATGCTCCACTTTCCATAGGCAGCTGACTTCCTAACAGCACTTATTACACAGACAGAGAGACTCCTGGTAAAACCTACACACATCTAAGTCATCTTTCTGTATTTCACAGCTGTGAGTGAAAAAACACACAAAGTCTCCTGTTAACTGAAAAAAACCCCAACATTTTCTGAAGCTGTCCCAATTGTAGAAACATTATGTTCAAATTATCTGAAAGTTTACCAACAAATTCTATCAAGGTCCTTCACTTGACCAATAAAATTGTTGGCTGAACTGCTGTTCTTGGAAGTGAAAAGGTTTACTGAGAAAATGAAAAATATCCCTTTTCAAAAATCCTTCAGGACTTTGGAGAGGTACTTTATAATACTTTGGAAGCTGATAATCCATCTACCTTCCAAACTATTGTATGTTAGGCAAGAAGGAAAAAACTAGAAGCACTGTGAATATTAATGTCATAAAATTTATTAAGTAGCATTGATGCATACAGAGAATTACTAGGAGATTGGTGATTCATAGCTCTTGTTCATCACAATTTAGTCAAAATATCTGCATTAGTCTGTTGAGTACCTTTCAGAGGCATGATAAAGGCAAAGCAACTTAAAAATAGTAAAAATGGGACCCTAGTGGCTGGGGAAAAAAAGGGAGGTGTAGACACATCTCAGAATTGTTATTAAAAAAACCTAACACATGGAAAGTTTTCTTTCTGCACAGCAAGTGTCAACATGCTTTAAAGGTTTAGTCGAAATTTAAGATGAATCTACTGGATTTATTCAAGGGAAGCACAATTAAAAAACAGAAAATAACTTTGGTGCAACACCACTACCAGACTTAAATTTTCTTATGTAAACAGCACTCTAACATTTGACACACGTCAATAATTAGAGCAACACACCTTATTTCAGAAACTACCACATCACAGAACTCTTCTTGGATTTTCAGCCCACATCACACTTCGTTAGGGTTGGAACTTTTCACACCTCAGGAAAATACGTGGTGTCTCATGCCTCACTTTCTGTTCACAACAACCTGGCAGTCAGAAGCTCTCCCAGTCAGAAGAGTGGTGCCAAGGATAAACCTACACCCTTGGGCAAATGTACACACACCTGTGCCATGGGAATTACTGACCTGTTGGGAGATGAACATTCCCAGCTTCTACTCTGATGTCCAACTGCAGCCATATGACACAGCAGGTAACAGCTTTTCTGCCTTTTCTGATTGCTGGAAAAGGTCCCAACTTTCATATTTTATCTTGACTAAGCTGGGAGATATCTGAAGTTCAGTTCAATCAAACAGACTTTTCTGAGCCCCCATAAAATGCAGCACAGGAATCTTCTCCATCCTTGCAAAGGACAAAAGAGGTTACTGAGCATCAGCTCAGTATTCAGCACTGTCCTACAGACAAACTCCCTTCTGTATCCATTTCAATGGGATAAGTCTGTGACCAAAATTGCACGGGAGCTTAATGCCTTTGTATTTCAAATCCATCACAGCTGACCACAAAAATGCTCCCATTTAGACAAGTCAAAGAGGCTCTAATTAAGAAAAAAAACAGAAGAGCTGAGAATGACTGGAGCTTTTGGAGAAATTAGGCAAACCCTCTAATGAGATCCTTCTAAGCTTCTATCCCAGCATAAGGCTACACAGACAGAGAGGACAGACTGGTACACCTCCTTTTGTAAGTCTTCATATGCAAAAATGAGCATAGGACACATCTGAAGCCTTGACAACCTCTGCTATTACAAATGTTTACTAATTCAAAGCAACTCAGTGATATGAAGTGGGACTGACTTCACGTGTATTTTGAGTAGCTGCAGTGCTATTTCTGTGCCCAAGCTGAATTCTGTAGATGTCACGCCTCTCAGCTTCAGCAAGACTTCCAACTTCATCTCACATAAAATTCCCAAAGAGCACACCAAGGAAAATATGGCAGGTAAAAACTACTTGGAAAATTATATTCTGGTCAGCCAGGGATCACTTTCAAATTGGAAGGTTGAAGTAAGGGACATTCCACAGAGGAACTACTACTGTTGCTCAGTATTTTATGTCTACTCCACATAAAATACTGAGCAACAACTTTGATCACAGTATCAAAGTATTTTTAATTGAATTTGCAGCTGAAATTAACTTAAGAGGACATTTTTCTTTAGAAAATTTAATATATCAAGAGAATTTATAGAGTTACCATGTATACAAGAGAGCAGAGTACCCATCCACTCTGCTCAGCTGGAATTTTATGTCCAGTTTTGAACACTGTATTTTAAGAAAGATGAATTTGTTTCAGAGGTAGGCTGGAGGACAGAGAAGCAACGTGAATCAGAGATTTGAAAAACCTGATTTACAAGGGAAAGCTGGCAGGCTAGAAAGGTTTTCTCTAGGAATAAAGCAAAAATAATGGCCTTAAAGTCTTGTTGACATGGGGGTTCCAAAGAGGAGGATGTTGTTCTCCATGACCTTGTGGATGGGATAAGAAAGAGCAGGCTTATATTAAACTGTGGAAAACTAAGATTGGACATCAAAGTGTGAGAAGAGGCAATAGCAAAAAAACCCCATGGCACCAACTTTTTCTAATAACAGGAGAGCTTAAATGACTTGAGCAGAGAAAGAAACTCCATGACTGAAAGTTGCAAAGAAGAGATTTGCTCCTGGGACAAGAAACCAGACTGAACAAGCTCTTCTGATGAACTCTGGACCAATCTTCTATCATTTGGTGGAGAGGATTTGTAGCTCATTACTCCAGAAAGAGTTGCTATTTTTCTCATTTCAACCAAAGAAAGTCACTAAGAAATGCTGACATTATAAGCCACAATGAATATGAAATAGGCGTTTTGTGGAATTTCTTTCTCAACAGGAAAAGATGAAGGACACAAAACTCAGCTTTGCAACTTGCTAAGTTTTTGAAAGTCTTACAGAAAAAGCCCTAAGAGCTCAAGGTTCAATTTCCAATAATGCAGGTGTTCCTAGCTCTTAAGACTAGCAGCTTTTCCCTTCGCACAGCAAGTACTAAGCAAATATCACTGCTTTGTTTTCCTCCAGCCTCATCCTGACACTTTCCAATTTTCCAAATCCTGTGTTTTTTAAGATGTTTGAACTACAGGTTTTTACTCAAAGTTTATAGAAAAACATTTTATCAAAAATCTAATAGCTTGGTTTGCCATCAAATTCATACAAACACTGCAGAACTGCTTCTAGGTACCTGCTTTGAAAGGAATCACAACAAATTCCTAACTTTTTCACAACGAGAATCTTTAAAAGACTTAATTTCTCTCTGGGAGAAAAAGCATAACTGGGAAATTAAATCTAAACTTGTGGGGAAAGAAGAAATGTTACTATTTCTTTTGTTAGAGTAGGCACTTCAGAACTGACCAGAAGGGCCAGCTCTGGCCTCTTCAGCAGCACTAGGGTGGCTCTCTGCCCTGATGCTCAGCAGGATTTGTTTGTTTGGGCACAAGGCTCCCCTAATGAAGCTATACAGCTTTTGTACCAGTGCTGGCCCTCAGCCAGTCAGCTTCCAGTTTAGCAAAGCAGCTTCAGCCTTTTCCAGGGTTCCTTTGCACTTGTCCATCAAAAGATAAATTGGAGTTTCTGTACTAAATAATGACAGTAGTGCCTCTTCTGCCTGGGAACCAGGTGTAAGTTAGTGCATGATTTTAAAAGGTCCCATTAAATAGTATTTTCCCCCATGGAAAAACTGAGACTTGCTTGCACCCGTCTGTGCAGGCATGCCCAACAGCTTCCAGGCAGCAGAGGCTGGCCAAGATGCTAAAAGGCAAAACTGGCATGTAAAAGTGCACATGAAGCCAAATTACAACAGTAAGCAAAAATACCAGGACTGCTTCTGACTTGGAAAAGGGATGTTCCTATCTTGAGTATCTTCTGTTGCTTCAGGACATGATTTAGTTTTAACACCATTTTTTACAGAGGAAACATGATTTTACAGGTCAACAAAGTGCTTCCAAAATCAAGCAAACCATGCAACACAATTCTCTTCATGGCTCTGCAAAGCTCTGCACTTATTTTCATCTTGATTAATGTAAATACAGCAAAATTGTCTACTTTTGGTGTAGATATATTCACCAAAACAAAAGTAATAGGGAACTGCACCACCGTTCATCTTCCTCTGCCAGCAACTACAATTAAAAAAAAAATCCAGTCCAACTACTCTTAAGTAACACCCCTTGATCCTCATGATTCAACTTTGTCCTCAGTTGTTTCACCAGTGTTTGATAATGTCCAAAACTAGCCTAGCTTAGAATAGATCTGTACGTGCAAGTTTTTGGCTTTTAAAGTTTGTCCTTACTAAAGTGAACTAGAGAAAATTATATCAGCAAACCACTGAGCTCCTGAGGGGCTCAGCAATCACCCATAAAGTCCTCTGCAGCACTTGCAGGCCCTATTTAATCACTGATAAAGCACCCTGCTTTACGAACGTGAAAGACTAAATATTTCTCTGAATGTTAAAATCAGCTCAAAGGCTTATATTTACAAAGCATGTAATTGCTACTGTTGTGCAATTTCACCTGAGGGGCTTTATTACATTCTCAGCAGAGCAAATATTACATAGCCCCTTGTAAAAGAACTCTCCTGCACATTCTCATTCTAACTCCAAAGTTAGCTTTTCTTTCTCCCATAAAAAAGTTTATCACTTCATATAACCCAGTGCCTTGAGGCTGCCAGGAGAGGTAAAATTCTTCGTCCTAGAGGACAGGAAAAGAAGCTAACCAAAAGACTTTAGAAAAGCATATTTCCAACAGTAAGTTTAGGTAAGCCATTACAGAAAACCTGTAATGGTTTCCTAACCCTAAATGCCTGGAAAGAATCTTAAGCTGCATCTATTAGGAATGGCATCAGTGTAGGGAATCTGCTAAATGGACCAGGTGGCCTATAAAGGCCCCCTCTAGACCAGTTTTTTTGTGATTTTGCAATGGAGAGGAGCAAAGACCACGTTAAGCAATCTCTAGGGGTATAGCACCTGAGAAGCCTCTAATCTATCTTCCAGTTTATCTTGTTCTTTTCTTCAAGTAAGGAATGTCAATTAAAATATCTTACGAAGTTTGGACAGCAATTTTAAGTCTTTACAATAGTCAGCCTCAGGCAATCCACTTGAAAACATTTCACATTTTATGTTGTGCCTTGCTTTCACAGATTAAACTGCTTTTCAGACTGTGTTCCCATTTCAGTATGTATCTTATTTACTCATTAATCACTAAGTTGAAAGTGTTTGATTATCAGTCACATGTCCACTAGTCTGACAACAGGGAAGCAGAACAGTCTCTTTATTCAATCTGACAAAGAAAATCTGGGGGGACATAGGAGTAAGTGTCATACATCATTTCAAGCATGCAAAAAGACTCACAGAATTTGGTCCTGCCACACCACATACAGCAAAAGACCCCTCTGTTCTCTGCAAGCCCCCAGTGCTGTGTCTGGGGAGAAGCAGCCCCTGATGTGAATCACCACAGGGTCACTTACATGGACCAGGGTTGTGACATGAGTGTTGTCCAGTAACTTTTCCCCAGGATGATGAAAAAGAAATTCTTAACTTATTAATGTTAACTTTTCTATTTGGAATGATAAAAACAGTATTTGCTGGCATTTGAACATGCAGTTGCCAGGTAGCAGACAGTGGAAGCCATGTCCAGACCCCTAAAAAGACAAAGATGAAAGGATGCTGTTGCTACAAGGCTGGCAAAGAGGCTCCAGAATAAAAAATATGCAAAAAAGAGACATTACTTCCATTTATTTTCTTTCCCTTTTCCTACCCTTTACCTTCTTTCAGAAATATACCAGTATGTGAAAAATATTCCTTATTTTTAAGGGGTATTACTACTTATAAACACAGGTTCATTTTAAGAGCGTATCTTCCCTAGAAGAGATTACTTGGGCTAACAGCATTTTCTCCTTTTTTGAAAGAGAAAATTTCTAAAAAACTTGAAAGAGAAAACAACCTTTTTTCTCCCCACACCCTGCTCCTTTCCTCTACAAAAAAAACTAGTAAAAAGAACAACCTATTGCAACAGTAATAAAAGATCTTCTATTTCTCCACCACCTCCTCTAAAAACACAAAACGTGTCTGTCTTCCTGTTTGCTTTCCTTGTACAGGCAGAGATACTGATGCAATCTTTCTCCTCTGAGAAAGGCAATGCCCCTATCTCAGTCTGCATCTTTATCCCTCTCAGCAGCTTGACTAAGCAGATTAAAAAACATGTGCACACCAAGGCAGCATAAAAAACCCATAAAATAACAAAAACCAGTGTCTGCCAGAGCAATGGGAAAGAGAAACAGAGTCTGCTGCAACTGCTTGGGAATTAGAATGGGCTGGAAGAAAGCAAACAGGTCAGGTACACTGGAGGCAGGGAACTTCCAGCACCATTCCCAAGCTGTCATCTGTCTCCTCGGGCTCTGTGGGAAGACAGAGAGATGACAGCTCCTCCATAGCACTCTGTCACTTCCCTCCTTTCCTTCTTTCCCCAAAAAAAGAACAGCTGCTGGCTTCTTCCATCACACCTACTGACAAGGTGAACCTGAAACACGGCAACTGTCAGCCCCTGCCAAAGTAACAAATCAAAGCAGGAACCCACTATTTGTGTTTGGGAATCACAGGAAACTATTCAGCCAAATAAAATATTCAACAAACAAAAGCAGGCGAGAAAGGAAAAGAATAGTGGTGTGGTCATGCTAAGAAAGTGCATTTTTAAATAAGGAAAAGTCAATATTAATTTTTTTTTCATAAGTAATATTTCAAAACTGCGTTTGTATGAATTACTACTCTCATCCGTTATTACACAGAATTTGGCAAGCAATTAAAAAAAAAGCACAACTTTTCTTGACACTTCTCCTTCTAACCAGCCCCCCATATCACTTGGGAGAAATTCAATTCTGCCTGCAAAATAACCAGTTATGCAGATACTGCACAAAAAGATAAAAATATTTTGTTGCTCATCTTGGTTATTTATCACGAAAGGAGAATAAGCATAAAAAACAACAACAACGAAGATGATATCATGGAAAAACCACAAAAGAAAAAAGTGCTGCATTATGATGAGTTCTTTTACAAAAAGACAAAATAACACTACAGAATTTATGTTCTCTGGAAGGTTTCCTCCAGAGCAGATGTGGGCACCCAGCTCTTCACATCAACAGGGAATGAGTAGCAATAGCTCCTGTTAGTACACACTGAGAAACAGTGGAAGAGAACTGATCATTCAATAGAGTATATCATAAACCACTGTACCATATAAATAAACCCCACCATGTGTCACACTGTCACTGTTAAATCTAGTTCCTTAAATTTCTTCCAACAAGGTGGTCTAGGAAAACCATGATGGTTCCCTGCAGTCTGAAAACCTAAACACAGTTTCCAGTTACAAGCCACAGCTAGCCCTTCAAAAATGATCACCAGTTTGGTACATCAGGTTTAGCACACTGAAAATTTAGGAGGTGCTGAATGAATACTCACAGGTGTGCTAAAGGAACAACTTAAATATTACAGGACATGTCTGAAAATAGAGTTTATCTATGAGTATTGGCTAAAAAACTTAACTGACTTGTAAAGACACAGACATGGTAAGGACTTCAGCTTCATAAAGGTTATTTTTAGCTCTGTAATTCAGAAGAAGTACTTTGTAAGTACAAAGAAGTCAGACTTAAGGTAGCAGTAAACCGCTGAGGGAAGTTTACACAACTGCAACCTCAGCCAATGCTTTGAACCGTACTTGGGGACAAAAAAATATAACAAATTAAAAAGAAGTACAGCACTTAGCACATCAACTGCATATGCTGCTATACTGAACTCCCAGCAACACAACTCTTCAGTGATATGATCACCCTTCCCTTTTCTACCCATGGACATAACCTAGAAACACTTTATACAAGGGCTTGCAATAGTGGGCTTTCAGCAGCATCTGCAATTGTCAACTTTGTTAATCTGCTGGAGGGATCAGAACTCAAACACAATTTTTACATATGAAATAGTTGGTACTGAGTATACATTATTAAAGTTCACAGGAACACAGTACACTGGCTTTCCAAGTAATTTTATAACAAGAGAACTGCTCTGCAAACTACCCTCATATACACTGTAAACCATGGGAACGTTTTACAGGGAAATAGATGAGGACCAAGAACATCTGCTAACCTAGTGAGAACAACTTTAAGGGTTTTGTAAGCCTCACAATATCTCATGACTTCTCAGAATCTTAACTCTTGGGAAACTGAAAATCTCAGCTTGCTTTGGAAGCCATGCAGTTTTAGAAACATGCAACATCAACCAGTTCCATCAACAAATGCAGCAGTCCTGCCCTCTCACCCCACATTGAAGTTCATTCCTGCCCTTGTGGCTCCCTCCCTTTCTGCAGGTGCAAGCCCTGGAGTGAATCACAATTAGGAGCCCCATTTCAGCATTCAGCTGAATCCACCTGCATTTATGCCCCAATTCAGTTTATCTGAAGCCAGACAACTGTTCACCTCAGCACAGAGAGATGAAGGGGTATAAACCACATCTGTTTGTTTCAGCAGCTGTAGGGTCACAAAAATGAAATGACAGCTTTTGTTTCCAGATAGAGAAAAACTTGAGAGCTTCTCCCCATTCACCTTAAAGGCAAATAGTGTTTGGTAGACAATTAGTTCTTTCCCTTCTCAATTTTACTGAGCCATGACTCCACATATTTCAGCACAAGGCTTCACATACTGGAACCACGCTGGCTCCAGTTGCTTCAGCAGCACAAACAATGCTAACTGAGGTGAAGAGCCTGGTCCTGCACCAAAGCAGGCTATGGGGTATTTGCTCTCAGCTTCACTGAGAATTGATTCAAACAGAAGAGAACTGAATTGAGAAATGCCCAGGGTACACAAGCATATCAAAGCCCAGTCTTTGTACTCAGCATGTAGCACACGTCAATCCACATTTACCTTGCATGAACACTTCAGAACAACTGTGTAAATATCCAATGTTGTAGCTCCCTGCCAATGCAAACTTGCATAAATTGTAATCTAAAGTTTCAAGAGTTTCTGTAGTAATTTTAAAAATCATACCAATGTGTGCAGCTCTTTTTCCCAGGTACCAGTTAGCTACGTACACTGGTTGTGAGCATAATTCTCTCTTCAAACCACCAGATTCATTCCACTAACTCAATAGTCAGGGCCTGTACTCCAGGATCCTGATGCAGAGCAAACATGTGAAGCATCAGCACCCTCTCAGCAATGTGGAAATCATGTGTGGTAACTCTCATTTACTGTATAATATAGACAACAAGGAGAAAGCTGCAGAGCAAGGCATTTTCACTTACGTGGTTTATATAGAGACTCTTGCGTTTTTCTCTCACTGCAAAAACACAAAATATGATAGAAATATTACATGACTATTTTTCCCGATTAAGCTTCTTATACACCATTTATAACAAAAAGAACAGGAGACTATCTATGTGCAACGTTATAATTGCTTTTGCACTAACCAAGTATATTTATATAGCAAACACAGAAGGAACATATATCTGTATGCATAAAGGCATTTATGCTCACTAGCGTGGTGATGGGTTAAAATTCTCATCCATTTGGGTACTTCAGGTGCTGGTCCACATGGGCAAGCTAATATGCAGTAAGCTGCAGTCCAAGGTAGCAGTGGCCATTGTTCCCCAGTTCTTTGTGTGGTATCCTGAGCCAGCAGTGCCTTCATGCAAGGTACCCTGCTGCAAAGCAGCCTACATTACTTTGCAGGTATGAAAGCACCTCAACAGCTACACCACAGAGTTAGCAAATTCTCATCACAGCTTACTGTGCACTAACTCCCACAGAGGAGCCTTGAAACCGTAGGGATTACACCACTGCCTTCTAAAATGATCAGGCACAAGCCTGAAGCTATTACTCATGTTGGATGTAACAATGGAAATATATTTCGTTGGTGAGCATGAACCAGTCACCACAAGCAAAGGTTGCAGGTCAAAGCCACAATTAGCCAAAACAGTCAAAAAGTAAATAGCAACAAAAAGGGAGATAGATGTATAAAGTCTTAATTGTCAGGCAAATGCTTATGACAGTTGATTAAATATACTCTATTTCATTTTTTAAAGCACTTCCCCAATTAACTCACCCCGTAGAGAGCCTGAGGAGCTCTGTTCCAGTGAAAATACCACAGCATTTAGGATATAACTCTGGAGGCAACTAACACATATATCAAACTTCAGGATTAAAATAATAATGGTTTCATGCTGTAGGTGATTAAATGCACTTTGGTGCATCATGATTTGAAAGCTATGCAACCCAATGCACTTAGCAAAATAAGAGTGTTCACAATGGTGGGATAGCCTGTCCATTCCCTGTTGGATGAGAAGCCATTATTTGTGATTTATTACGAGCAAGCAATCTTACATAAACAAAGGCTGTATATGTGAATACTGTGAAATAATTGTGTTTAATGCAGACATAAAATGAAAATAAAAAAGTAAGAAAAAACTTTGAAAAATCCTTACATAATTTTCCTCCCAGGGAGCAGAAAGGAGAATCACACATGACAGATGTTAGCCATGTCACTTAGAATATGCTCAGATCCACAATTATGGACATTGTATAAGAAACAGAATTACACAGGAACAGAGGAAAAACTCTGATGATCTAGTAAATTGTTAAACTGCTTGAAATCCTGCTAAAACACTGCACTAAAGTTCCACACACTGCATTTATCACCAGCAAAACACGTAAGACATCTACAGGGAAACAACAAAATGATGGTAGATACTTCTGAGAACAGCTGAAGTATTTGTCTAGTATCACATATTGCAATGTACAGGCAGTAAACAATTCTGATAATCTGTGTGCAAACCTAATATAGTACTTAACTCAAAGTTAACACCTATTTACTGTGAAACTTTGAACACAGTTAAGTATTTAACCGTTTTAATCACAAATAATTATACCACATTTGAAGTTCTTCAAATCCTACAAAGACAGCCTGCCCAGATACCTCAAATTCTATTTTAATGACCTTGAGTTTTTTCTTCTGTATTTGTATCCTTTATTCAATTCCCCATGAAGGTACAATCCTCTTCTATCTAAAGCAAGATTATCACTCACCACTCAATCCCATTTCCTATTTCCAGTCTCCAGAAGAATATGTTAACATATTTATACCCAGCCCTCCTTTTTGCCTGCTCAAGCACTTCTTGTGCACATCTTTGCAAGCACCATGCTGACCACCTTTCCCTGTCTCCCTATAGAACAGGAATTCAGTTAGCCTGGCCTCTCAGGTGAGGCACTACAGGAGGCAGCAGCTTCCTTTGTTCTTCTAGCTCATTCTGCCACAGTGTAAGCCTCTACCCTCTCCAGAACACATGCCAGTGGGGAGTCAGGCAGAGCAGAAATCCATTCTGCCAAAACCATTCTCTTTTGTAATCACAACCCCCACTTCAAACAAGGGGAGGCCAATTATTGCATAAGGCAAAATGACTGTAAAGAGGTAATTCCATCACTTGCCTTCAGTCACTTTAAAAATGCTTTGCTGCTCACACAACTCAGTATGGTCTGCAGCAGGCCAGACCATTGTGCTAGAATTAAACAGCATTTTTCAGGATAAACTCGTAACTACAACTCTAGGATTTAGGGTTTCAGGCATGAGGTTTTGATGATGTGAAGCCGAACTGATTTGGAGTCAGTTTGAACAATTAAATGTCTACTTTTTTAAAAACAACATAAAACTTCAAAGTTGTAATGGAACTCTTCAAGTGGAGCCTGAGATGCTGCCAAATTGTCTCAGTTCTCGTCATTCTACAATCAATGATCTATTCCTATTGCTGCAGGCACTTTCAACTGTTATTGTTGAGCTTTCACAATAGGAGGAAAGTATCCTGAAATTAAAAGGAAGTGAGGAAATACACACAGAGGCACCTGTGTGTATATGTGTGTATATATGTATTTTTCATTGAACTGTACCATTTCTATAGACTAATTTTCATGTTAATCATACCAAGATCGACAACAAAATCCTTGAGCATTACAACTGTAAGAACATCTTGTGCTTCAGAAGTTGGAATTACCAACCATCGCTGGTTACTCATCTATTTTTGTTTTAATTGAGAAGACTGGTCCCAGCTAACATTAAAGACTAAAAGCAGCTTACTCCACTTCTATCTGCCTATATAAATACAATTTGAAAATCTTTTTTGTCTGAAGCCCCTTGTTGCACTGACACTGCAAAATTTAGCCATTTTATTTAGTACACTGAATGTGTAAAGCCTGATCTAAGTTAGGAGAGGGGCACAGCTGGAACCACTGACAGGAAACACCATTACCAGCACCCTGAAGGAGCAAACATTGCTTTCTTGGTACCATGAAGGAAAGGCACTTACATTGTTGGAGGGCTGTTTGGAAACCCTGGGTTAACCACAGCCACACACTAAACAGTGCATGGGTTTCCAGTCACCCACAGCTCACTGGCCAAGCTCAGCAAACAAGGCAGAACTTGCATAAAGCACTCACAGAAGGTAAAAACATATCAGGCAATATTCTGTACCAGCTCCCTATATAGAAAGAATTCCACACATATGATTCAGCACCTAGAAAATTGCCCAAGTGCTGGGAATATTTAGAAAAGTTCTTCTAGCTAGGAATCAAATTAATATTTATTGTGACTTTAACTTTTCTACAGATTCATTGAATGCTCAGATAACTAAGAATTCATTCAGACTACTGACTAAGAGGGGCAGGACAATTTATATGCTTAGCATGGCATCCAGGCTTCCCAGAGCAAAGACAATTAGAGACCATGTAATAAACCAGGATGCCACATCCTGTCTCATTTTATTTGTTGCTCTTTGCTCACATGCTGATCACAAGCAGGTCAAGCACAGCTCCTGTGCCAGGAGAATGCTGCCAGTGAGGCTCCAAGAGCACAGGGCTACTAGAAAGCCAAACATGGAACTGTCTGAAGGTAACACTGCCAAGTCACTCTAGCACCTAATGATGGACTTGGCCATTTCCCACTGTAAAACCATGAAATGTACGCTCACAGCCAGAGCCAGATCCTGGATGAAACCCTGCATCCTGATGCCACTTGACCCTCTGTGTATTGTATAATGTGTATTTTAAATGTCCATAGGTCTTATCTATAGAAATATTTTCACTTACAGTCAACAGGAAGGTTTACCAGCCCAATACTATCCAAGTAATGGAGCAGTTATTTGCCCAAGTTAGGTGTTTTCAACACAGCTCAGCTCTCCTCTTCTACATCATCTGAAAAAGTCTTGGGGGTCCCCTAGATTCCACAGTAACCTGTCAGATTACGACCCTACATGCCCTAAAAAATCCCTCAACTGTCCTCTTAAGAAGCATTTTACTGCATTTTGGTTAGGCAACATCCTTGAACAGTGTGGCAATTCCCACAGCTCACTTGGTTCAACAAGAGGCCCAAAGCACAGCCAAGCCAAATGCTTGGTACTGGGAGCTGTCCCACCAGAACACAATGGTTCTTGGCAACACATCAGTAGATAAATGTTTCTAGAATCTTTTTATTTTTGTACAAACAGAATAACCTTTGTATTTTTTCCAATGTATCAAGGACAGCTGAAGAGATCTTACACTCCCATTGATAAGATTTCTATAGTGTTTCACTGAATTCTTTGTTCTTACTCAAAAATATGTTCTTCACATTATTTAAACTAGACAAAGCTTCATAGACAACTCTAGCACTGGTATAAAGGTTTTTATAAAATGCTTAAAATTAACTCCATATTGCAATAAATTAACCACTCTTATTACAAGTAAAAATAATCATCAGGTCTGGTCAAAATTTTAGTTGTTGAATTTGGGTATATTTTGTCCTTTCTCTCAACAAGCTGTAAGAAGAAACAAGTAGGATCCACATGGGATTAGTTTCAAAACACAGCAAATTCACTATAAAATAGACATCAATCCTCATAATACAACTAAGGAAATATTATCATATTCATTTTCCAGACTACCAAACCAGATTAGTATGGTAAAAGGCATCCAAACCCATATAATGAGGCATTGACAGAACCAAGGCTGCATTCAGAATTACAGTCTCAAGGTCAAAGGAGGTACTCACATAATCAACTCTTCAATTAGGGCCTACATGTATATCCTCTTTGTTCTAGTCATGCTCAAAAACTAGCAAAAAATATACAGTAAGTGAAAACTACATTATTTTTCAAGTGATGTGTTTGACACTGCAATTTACTATGTAAATCAAAAGCAGCATTTATAGGCAGCAGAAAGGAGGACAAAGAACTCATACTGAACAGTCAGAATTACAATGCAGGAACCACTTTGAAAGTCCTGCTAGAAAATAATGTGTTTTGTATCCATTATTCATTTATTTCTAAACCAACATGTAATACATGTCCAACAGGGAACAAAAGAGCCACAGTAAATGGCTTTATTCTACTAACTCTATCAGGAGGCTTGTTTAACCAATGTTAGTTTTAGAGATAATTTTGTCTATGTATTAAAAAAAAAAAACCCAACTAATTTCCAGACAAGCATGATTATATCAAATCTGTAACAAGAGGAGAAGAAGAGAGAATGTTTGAGTAGGATGGGAGTTATTTTGCTAAGAAAGTCCAGTACTGAACTCATTTACAGTATCACCTTTATCAGAGAAACTCTGGAGTGTCTTCTTAGCTCATATAAACTGTCATTTTCTACAAAAATACTTTCTACATATTTTTAAGAAGCCTAATGTTCAGAGTTTAAAAAAATTAAGAAACAGTTACACAAAAAAATTGATTTAGAGAAAATATTTTTAAAATATAATTATATTAAGTTTCATTCATATTTGTACTACTGGTCTGACAAGACAATTAGGTAAAGGTGTGACTACTTAAAACTCTAAGATGATGCCTCTAAATGCCTCTTTTTGGGGAGAGGGGGTAATTACACATTAAAGGACTATCACATGCATTCAAACAAAGGGTTTAGATAACTACTGTAATAAATTCAGTAACCTACCATCTGTTTGTGATTTACTGAGAAATATCGTACTGGCCCGTGGATGATCTGATGGGTTGAATTCCATGTTCAAATCTGGAAAGAAAGAACACCACAAAACCCATTTATGATTATTCAATGACAGACACAGATTTTCTTTTTTTCTTTTTAATAACACCAAGTTTACACACTGAAGCAGCTACTGTAAATCAGAATCCATCTTGAGGCCCACTTTTTTATCCTTCTTTGCATAAGTGGTTCTTTTTGGCATGCAAATCATTTGCATCAACACAGCTTTGGGATTAGTCTTCAATTCTAAGGGTTGCCTTTGGATTAAAACAGATAAAGCAGCTTGAGAAGCTGGTACACAAGAAGTCAGGAATTTCCTATTTACCATCACTTTCTTCCCACCATGCCCCAAAGCCACAGCCTGGCACAGGAACACAGCTTGTTATATGTAATTATTGAAGAATTAAGTATTACAAACAAATGCACAACCCTCTATAGATAGACAGGTTTCCAAGATTAGACATGATTAAAAACTCAGTAGTTGCTGCAACTGAATGTAAACAAGTAAAATCTAGGCCAGAGTGTTTTATATGGTCAAGATTAGAAAAACATGGCACTTTCACAGACTAACACTCTCTTTGCTGTAACAACTTTAAAAAAAGAAACAAAACCCCCACAACTACAAAAAACAAAAAAACCAAACAAAACTAAACTAAAAAAACCCACAAAAAACCTAAACCAGTCCTAAAAGATATTTACCAGTTACAAACTCAAATCTATTATACATTATACAAACTTCTATGAATGATTTTCCTTATCAAGGTTCAAATCCATTGAACTTATTTGCTCCCAAATTCTACTCCATTACCAATTTGCTAAAGCTTACAGGCCTGTATCCACAGGGAAACATCCTACTAAAACTGCACATAATTTTTGAATATTTTCTTGCTCTCCTAGTGTGGCTTTCTCAACCTCAGCTGTCTTACATTCTCTCATCTCCAAATGCACATTCTCTTGCATTTTAAGCAGGCTATGTGAGACCATATAGGAGCACTGATCTGTTTATCTTCTGTGATTATTACAGCATTTCTACAATTCTTTCATTCCCCTTTCATATTCTTGGGAAAGCTCAGTAAAACTGAAAATTAAGCTCCAGGTCTCAGGAAAAGAAAACAAAGTCTTTTTGCCCCGGGGTCAAATTCTTCTGTCTACAGCTTTCCCTCTTCCTTCAGCATCCATGCCCATACTCTGCTCTCCTTGCCCTTTGATTTAATAATTTACTAGGTCTTCCACTTCCCTGCATTTTTCTCCTCACCACACTCTTTACAAATGTACTTTCCATTTGTATTTTTCCCTTTTATGCTCTCTTGGTTTCCTTTTCACCTCCCTGCATTCTGTAGCCCTTGAGATAAGCAGCCTGACATGCTGCTGGAAACATGGACATAACTTCTGGAAAAAACTTGATCTTCTTTCTACAAGAAGAACCAAGAAACTCACAAGTGCAACTTCTCAGTTGCAAATGGTCTTCTTATTACTATTATAATTATCACCAATGCCACAAAAGAAAGGGAATCTAGGGATTTCAAGGGAAAGCTATTTTGATTGTCCCAGAAATCACAGACAAGTTTGGAGAAGATCCTAAGGATGTCATCTTACACTAGGAATTCTGACTTCAAAGGACTATGAACTAGAATGTTTTCATGTTACTCTATGCATCTTATTTAGACATATAGAAGAAAAACAATAAGAATAATCACCCATTGACACAGACAATGCTGGTACAGACTGTTTTCCATTTCAGGAAGATTTTCTGTTAAGCTGAATCCAAGATGCTTTTTCTTATGTGAAAACTAATCAGCACTTAAAAACACAAAATACATTATATTTTATCAACCTCTTCACCTGCTATCAGCACAATACATCACCAGAAAAAAAAAAGAGCCTTTTCTTTTTTAAAACCCTACAGATATTTTTTCTGCAAACGCTTCAAAGTACAGCAGTACGAATTCAGTCAATAAAATAGGATCAGGAACACAAAACTGAATCCAGCTTGCAAAACACAGAAAACTAGAAAAGCACTTCTTTCCTTTAAGCCTAGAAAATTATCTGCTTGAGGAATAACAACCTGGTGCAGGCTCACAGTTTGTTTGCAGAGCTGAAAAGAAAGGAAAACCAGTTGCCACATCTTACAGTCAAGTCATGTCTCTCAAATATGCCTGTGTAATAAGGTGTTATTTTGCAGGAGCAGTAAAACAACAGAGGACTTAAAAGTCTGTCTGAAAAAAGCATGAACTACAAAAAAAACACTGGCTCTCAGATAAACTGTTATTCTTCTGACAGGAGCTGAAAGAAGGCCAGCAAAAGCCCATCTCAGCAGCTGCAGAGATTTGGGTCCAGGGATTTTTAATTATCTTGGCAGAGCCAACAGTCCACAGCCAGGGAGCAACTGTGGCTCCTTCCCACCACTAACCCTGCAGAGCAGCACACATCCTCCTCTCTCCTCATCCTTCCTTCACATCCTCCCCAGCAACAGCCACCACCAAACACATCCATCTGTCCTTCTCAAACTGCCTGCACAGAACTCAGAGGAGGAGAGCAGGGGTATGGGGAAAGGCAGAGCCTGTTTTACCCAGCACAACGTGGCCAGGAGGGGACAGAGGCTGCTGAGAGGGGTTGGCTCCTCACACCCTCTGATGAACACCCAGGTCATGCAGGTAGGAGCAGGCACTGCCTGGTGTGCACCTGCAACTCACCCAGCTCCTCCAGGGAAAAGGGGCAGGAAAATCCAAGCATCCCACAGGCCACTTGTGGCACCACTGCCAGCACACTGGAGTGCTAGAATGGATGATTCACAACATGTAAGAGTTCAGTCTCTGGTGGTTCTTAGATATCTTAATTCATTGTACAACTTTAAAACAAATGTCTTTTTAAATATGGCAACAAATCCTGACAGATCTGTCACTACAAAACATGCAACAGAAGAAAGAGATCAAATGATACACAAATATCTAAAGCTAGTAACTCATCACCAAAGGGCATGATCCAAAAAAATGTTAAGTGCATCCTAAAGAAAATAGTATACTCATATTGCTTTTGTGTTATTACTAGTTCTTTCTCGTATTTGAAAAGTACCATGAAAACCAGCCATAATAGGAAAGGTTTACCCATTTTGTTATGAAACAAAGATAAAAAGAGATTTAAACTCACACAAGCAATACTCTATTATTCAAAAGAGAGGAAAATGAGAGCCAGAATTTTAAAAGTCTCAAAACCTGCACAAAAATGTTCTCCATTACTAACAGTCTGCTCTGCAACTCATCACAGCCTTCAAATGAAAGAGCAACAGTGGCTGCTTCTTCCAGCAGTTACCCTGCACTCCAAAACAGAAAACGCCATGGTCTCGTACATGGTCCAACTCTCCCACTGCAGCTTCCTTTTCTGTTAAACAGAATTGGAATATTTTCCTCTATCTTTTCCCAGTTCAAAGATCAAGCTTGTTTTAGTTGTTTTTGTTTGGTTGGTTTTTTCGTAACCAAAGGACTGTTAAGTTATGCAAAATATAATCCGCATCCTGTAAACACCTCAACAGTCTGGTACCCCAGGAAAATTTCAGGGCTTTTGTCTTCTAAAGATTAGGAACCAAAGGTCTGTGTCTATAAATACATGTACACATGCACATACCTATAGATTGACTGATAGTTGCATATTTAAATTAAACCTAATTTTTGGTTAGCCAAGGCAAAGTCAGACTCACACACACTTCAAATAAGAGATCATATGTCTAACAGAATTCACACAGTTTTGGAGGATTTGGACAAGAACAGTTACAAATGCATGCAAATATACTTAAGACTGCATTCTCTTATTTGCTTAACAGCAGCCAAATTAAGTTACTATAATTATAATGGCCATTTTGATGCATTACATCAAAATAAAATCACTCTCTGAGGAAAAAAAATGAGTAGACTGTGCAAATAACTTAATTTGGTAAATAATTGTGCTGGAGTTAAAGACAATCACCAGAAGACCCCAAAAAGATTCACCCTGTGCACTATGAGAAACATAATTCATAAAGCCACAGCAGCTGCATTCCAATATGGCCATAAAAAGAAGCAAATTGTAAAACAGTTTGGCTTCAGACTTGGGCTAAAGCCCAGGCAAGATTTTAAATCTCAAAACAAAATCTTAAAAAGCATTACTGAGGGCAAAAAAACCCTGAACACAGCCTCAAAAGCTGTGTTTAAAAAGTTTGCAGTTTTTAAAGAGCAAAGAGTAAGAATAAAGTTTAGATGAGTGTAGAGGTGAGGTACAAGGATAACAGACAGATGAAAATGCCTTCAATTAACAGTCTTGATACTGTAGCTGAAGAAAAAGGAAAACTAGGAGGTATCTGCCTTCCACATACAACTTTGTGAGTACTGCAAGCTCTCTCTAATCTAGCACACAATATAACAAAAAACAGTGGAGAATGAAAGCAGAACAAAAGATCTTAATTATGACCTTGGATGATAAAAGAGGGAGGACAATTAGGCAGTGAAGCTCCACACCCAAGGAACATGCATTCAACTTATCTTGATGTTTTCCTTTTCAAGAAGATTGCTTCAGCCAAACATCTTCAGGCTTTAGTCCAGCATGAGTATTTGGGCTCAATTTAAGAATAACTTATGCAAGTTACTTTCTTATGATTCATATGCAGGTCAGATCAGATGATCCCAGGAGCCTCAAGCCTAAGGTCTATAAAATCTTCAGAAATAGCAATATTTAAATTATTAAGCACAAGAGCTCAGCAAATCCCAGTGGCACATGTGTAAACTTTCTAAAACTGCACTAAGCTCTGCAGCAATTCTTCAGAAAGAGGTACATTTTCAAACTTGTGGTTAGAATACATTATGCAAGATAAAAAAAAAAAAGTAAAGGATAAGACTAAATCTTTTGTGGCAAAAATTTAACAAAAAACCCAATTGCTTCTTCAACTCAAGAGTCTTACTATGATAGGAGAGGGCATGACAAGAGATTGAAGGATGGGTGCAGTAGCAACTAACTTCTAAGCAATACACATCAAAGCTTCTGTGTGACACAAACAGGAAAAACCAACACACTCATGGCTTTTCTTTTCTAGTGCACGTGAGTTACAGCACAGGGAGCAGGTCTGAAAATGTGTTTATTCTGTTAGAAAAATAAGATGTTATTTCCTTCCTTTTGAACAATGAAAGTCAGGTAAGTCTGCACCACCAAAGCTCTGATGCTGATTTGATAACAGAATAAAGTCTAAACTGAGTAAACCATTTAGTTTACTAAGTGGATTTAATCTTACTCAATTCTGAAATAACCTAGTGAAACACTCTTTTTCCTTCCATTTGCCCCTGGAACCACAGGCTAGCACAGCCACTGCACAGCCACCATTATCATTTAGGAAAGAGAGTGATTAATGCCATGTTTCTTCATCTTGTAAGAATATATATTTTTAAATTATTTAGAGGGAGTTGAGGTAAGAACAGACCTGTCCAGGGCATGCTGCAGAGGAAACTGAGGTGACCAGGCACTACACAAATTACTGTACTTTGCCATCTTTTCTCCACCCACAGCCTGACACTAGAGAGTGACTGCCCATAGTGGGTGGAAAACAACAAAACCACCACAAAGGTTCTCATTGAGCAATGCAAGCCCTGAGTAATCTCCAAACCCTACCCACTTCCAGGAAGCGCGTCAAACGGAAGAGAGAACAATCCCCACAGCAGCAGAGGGAAAGGGAAGCCCAGGTGACCTGAGCTAAGGGGACAGCTTAGAGATGGAGATGGCATGGAGGTGTCAAAGGCAGGGCTTTCCATGTGCCCTGATGCCAGAGGGAAACAGGACGGCTGTGGCTCCCCAGCCCGTTCATCCCTCTGCATCAGCAGCTCCTGAGGTGTTCATTTGTCCAACTGGCAGGAAGAGGGAAGTTGTTGCTCCTGCTCTCACTGTACCAGCCCATAAGAATGAGCTGATGTCATCTGTGGGAAGAGAAACAGAAACAATATTCTCCAGGCACAGACAGGGAGGTAAGCTTCCCCAACACTGAACCTAGAAAAACCTGCTGAAATAAATTTCAAAAGTCTCATTACACCTTATGCCTTTCTGCTTCTTTCTTACTCTGGTGGGCTAATCCCCTCTATTAACATCAATTTGCCATGTGTACAGTAATGAAAATACTTCCTTAAATGTTATTATGTTATTAACATTCCCTGAGGAGTTATTAAGAGTTAAAAGGGCACCTCAGCTAAGATCTCCCTCATCTGTCTCTAGTCAAATGAAGCTAAAAATAAAGACTAAAATAAAGACTAAAATAAAGACTAAAATAAAGACTAAAATAAAACAAGAGAGCAATGAAACAAGATTGGGAAAGGCTCCCTCACCATTATTATCAATTTTCTTAGATTTTGTTTTAAAGTACCATAATTTATGCAAAAGAGGCATGATACAACCTTACATTTGGAAAACACTATGACTAAATGTAGCAGTAAAGTTTCCATTTGAGATTTCTGTACATCAGTGTCTCCAAAACATGGGATGCACCAAACACTGGGACTAAAATAATTCACTGGCTTAAATAAATAAAGCACTGGGGTGCTTTCTGTTCAGAGGTTTTCAAAACTTTCAAGCCAAAACAAGACTGAATTGCATAGGCTGATTTCACTGGCTAGTAACAATAACTGCAGCTGCTTTTACACTAAAACTTCCAAGATGTGAGATCCATTACTAGAAGTTCCAGCTCATGTCGTTCAAACACCACACAATCACAGCATGAAGATCTAGCACTATCAGACCACAAGATCTAGCTGTAACTTTTTACAATACTTCATGTCTAATCTAAGTAGCACTAACCCACCACAAATGAAAATGTCTCAGCTGCATGCAGTATTCTTGCAAGAACAAATGTTTGTGATCATGTTCCAGTACACTTTAACACAGATTACTAAATGAAAAGAAAGGAAATTGGAAGGCTTTCAAAAGCCAATTGGCTGGAAGGGCAAACTCCTTCAGGTTTGGCTAGGCTGCTGGAAAAACTTGGATGTGATCTGTGCTACCCCGGAGCTATGGTATTTTCTCTGCCTACCACTCCAAGCGAACGACGGGCACGACGTTTCTCAGCAAGTTCCAATTACATGGTGACTCCGTTCCAGGCTCTGCTCTTGGGTTTCGAGGGAGGCAGAGATAGTCCATCACTAAAAGAAACCCTCTGTGGCAAATAATGCTTGTTTCTGCACAGTTATGCCTGACCAGTCAGCCAAGTTACAGCCCAGAGCAGTTCTCACAGGCACAGCTATATTTATTTTCTCTTCTAGAAGCAAATCAGATATAACTTTCCACAGGGTGAACAGGATTTGTATCCAGGATTTTTAGTTTTGTGTCACTTTTCAGGATTTGCTTTCCCTTACACAGCAGTCTCTTCCAACTAACTAGACACATTTCAAGAGCAAATTAAATGATCTAACATTATGCTATACATGAGTTTCTTGTTTAATGTCTCCTTACATTTAGAACATGAAAGATACCAATTATTAAATCTTTTCAATCTCAAGCTCACCTCAGGGAAGTTTTTCAAACATTCCAGTACTGCACTTACTCATTTTTGCTTTAACTGTAACCAAAATTAATTTCAAACATTTTATTGATATATAAGACAGAAGAAGACAAGAAAAAATTTTTAATGCAAACACTTCTTCCTTCTCCACAGGAAAAACAGAGATGAAAAGACTATTTCTCCCCATTACATGAAGAATTCAGCACGGACTGAAGAGAGTAACAGTTCTGTGCTATTATTAAATCAGGATCATTCCCCTTATTTAAATACAACTGTCCACTATAACAAGTGCCTGACACAACATATAAGACTGTGCACACATATATTTCCATCATACTCAAATACTGCTCCTCTGGCTTTTGAGTATATCATAGACTCATAGAATTATTTAGGTTGGAAAAGATCTCTAAGATTATTAATCCAGCACTGCCAACTCCACCACTTGGATAGTCCAACCATGTCCCTCAGTGCCACACCTGCAGTCTTTAGGAGACCTCCAGGGACAGGATTGTCACTGACAGGCTACACAGTTCAGTGAAGCCTACAGGGACAATGCTTCAAAAACAGCAGCACGACCTTCAGGCAACCTAAGATGCACAGCAAAAACCCAAGAGAATAAAAACACTTCTTGAATGTTAACATCTTAAGATGGAGACATTAAATACTATTTCTTGTAGAAGTCATAATCATAGAGAAAATCTAAAAAAAAAAGTATTCTGTAACATGTAATAAGTAATACTAATGTGAACACATTAGAAGAATATACACTCCTGGCTTTGTAAGATTTCTAAGTATGCTTTTAAATTTTAAAATTTTAAAGTCTTTCAGCCTGTACCAATAGCCTAGCAATAAATTTGGCCAAGATAAATTTAGACTGGGTAACTGTAGAAATTAGTGATGAAAAGGCAAAAGAGAAATTTAAGGACTACCCAGTCCTTTTTTTTCCTTCTTATTGTACCAAAGAAGAACTGGTAGTTAAAACAGACTTAATTAAAAATGCTGAAATTTATTCAGTCATTTTAAAAAGTAAGCTATATGAATAATAGAATACTAATATTTAAGCAGCCCTAGAAAACCAAGGACTGAAAGGAAAAAAAATTCAAAATTATAAAATTTTTCTTTTGCACTATTCCAAGTCTTTGGAATGTGTTTCAAGGTGTGCATGCAGCAGAAATAAAAGACCTATCCCAGTGAGGGTCATTTCCTTCTAGGATCTACACAGGAAGGTAACTGAGGATATAATGCAGGCTGGAGTCTAACAGGTTGACCTTTTCTTCGAGTCTACAGCTCAAAGGAGCACTGGGAGTGACTTCCCAGGGGGGCTGTGTGTGCCCCAGCCCTGGCAGTGCTGAAAGCCAGGCCAGATAAGGACTTGAGCAGACTGGTGTAGTGGAAGGTGGCCCTGCCATGGCAGGGGGATGGGAGGGGATGATCTTTAGGGTCCTTCCAACTCAGCATTCTGTGATTCTATGGGGACTCCACCACTTCCCTGGGCAGCCTGTGCCAATGCCTGAGAACCCTCTCAGCAAAGAATTGTTTCCTAATACCCAACCTAAACCTCCCCTGATGCAACTTGAGGACATTTCTTCTTGTCCTATCACTGGTTGCCTGGAAGAAGAGGCCAATTCCCACCTGGCTACAGTCTCCTTTCAGGGAGCTGTAGAGAGCAATAAGGTCTTCTCCTGAGCCTCCTTCCCTCTAGGACAAACACCCTCAGCTCCCTCAGCTCCTTCTCCTAACACTTGTGCTCTAGTCCTTTCAGAAGCTTCACTGTCCTTTGGACACTCTCCAGCACTCAAGTCATGAGGCATGACTCATTTTACATTACTCTAAACATCTGAAGTGTAAGAAAAATAAAATACAATAATGGAATGTAGAACACTGTCTATTCTAAAAGCCACTCTAGAACAAAAAGTCTTGACATACAAGAATACCACTTTCCCTTCGCTTTATCTGATTGAAAATCTAAGGCCAGCAAAGTGAAACAACTTCTCAAATATGGTGCCTTTAAGATTTTCAGTTTCCTGTTAAAATTACCAAGAATGGTGACAAGCACGTGTGTGAGCATGCCTGCCTTCCTTCCTGACAGCATGGCCAAGGCATGCTACAAGATAAAGGACACTGATAACCCTTTAGTTGAAAATTGCCCTCACAGTTTGCCTAATCCAGGCAGATAAAACCTTACAGATCAAACCTACAACAGATATCTGTGCCATTGGTAAGAAGGGGGAGAGGTACTGTGAAACAGAACTTCAAAGACAAGAAAGCCTCCCAACAGTCTTGTAATTTTTTTTTTTTAATTTCTTTAAAATTATTTTTAATTAGAGTTTAAAAGACCCTAGAATCACAAAGAATTCCAACTGGGCCCAAAACTTGTTCCTATGAAGGATATCAAGCAGGCATGTTGGGATACACATAAACTGACTCCAGAGCTGAGGAAAAGCATTCCCTAGGACATTACAGGTTTTCATGGACAAAAGTTCACTCTGAAACACTGTTTTCATTATACCAAAAGTGTAACATGACTTTTGGAATGAAAAGCTTACACTGGAACAGCAAGTGGAGCCCTGCAAGTCCATGACACACAAGACCTCCCACTGCTGCTGACTCCTTGGCACTGAGGACAGAGCAGGCTGCAGCCCAGCAGATATGGGTGGCCTGAGCCAGACCCAGCAGGTGCAGCAGCCTCCCTCAGAGGTCTCAGAACTGCAAACAGCCATCTGCCAGCCCCTCTGGGAGAACACACTGTCAGGGACACATGGCTGAAGTGAAGCTGCTCCTAACACCTCTCACCAAAAGGCAAGGAATGTGCATGGTATTTTAGTGCTGCTGTTAGAATATAAACATGGGGTAAGGCTTGCTCTCATTTCTTCAGAAGCATGGGCTGCTCTAAATATCATAAGTAATATAAACAGTAACACTTTCACCAATCCATTTTTCCCCCCAATAATCATATATGACACAGCTGCCTTCAAGTAATGTAGTCTGGGGAGAGAAACTACAGTGCCCATTTTAACAGCATCTTGCTTTGCACTCCTGGGCTTTGCTGCGCATTGCCCACCGCTGCTCATTTTCTCACTGATAACCTTTTCATTTTGTTACTAGACCACACTTGAGAACACAGGACTCAGGTTCCCAGTTGTACCTTCTCTCCCACTAACCTTCCCTGATTAATTGCCACAGAGCCAGCTAGAGCACACTGGATGTGATCCTATCACTGTGCCCACCTTCGGGAATACGGGCCGGTGTCTCGCAACTCCAAGTGCATTTTTCCCTAAACCAGCAGAATGTCACCACCTGAACTCTCCATCACCTGTTCCCAGTGATTTATTAACACCTTAACTACTGCCTGCTTTGTCAACATCACTTGTGCCCCACTTACAGCATATCTAGCAACAAAAAGAACTAAGCCACTGTCCTATAACATCAAACAGAAATTTATGCATTTCCCTAATGCCCCTGTGACACTGAGCACCATAAATGCTTTCTACCTAACACACTTTTACTTAACTTATATACCACTTTAAAATTAATTTATTCTACCCTTCTAGGTTCAAAGGCAGACAGAAGGGAACATAAAGCATTGTGAAAGATTTTTTTAAAAAAATTAGTAATTACAAAAAAACCCAAGTTATTTTCTTCACATAAATGTGAAGAATGAAATCAGAAAAAAAATTATTATTGACTTACCACTCATTATGACACCTACTTTACATGACACATGTAAAATCTTTTAAACACTGTATCATTACAGACCTAAACAAATTACACCATCTGATGCTGTAGCAAATTATTTCACCTATTTCAAACAGTATCACCATGCTCTCCCACCAAGAGACATCAGGCCATCCACACCCCAAGAGAGGCTGGCTGTGAACCCAGGTGCTCTTGCCACAAATTTAACCCATAGGTTAGCAGCTGAGAGGAGACTCTTTGTCTCATAATATTGTATGTTTGGCTCATTGTCACCCAGCCAAACATACAATACCAGTCAGCACAAGTGTTGGGTTAACCTACAGCAAAGTGAGGTAATTTTACTTGAAGACACAGATCAATACAAAGTTAGCAGCAGCATTTCACAGCTGAACTGACATTATGAGCCTGAATCTTAAGATTGAAGCATTATCTGCAGCTTTGCACCAAGGTGCATGCATTACCATTCCTCAAAACACAGACATTATTGCCACACAAAACAGTAAGAAACATGACTTTAAAGATTCATTATATTCTGCAAACCAGGGCACAGGAGCCTGAGCTGCAGCTCAACTCTACATCTGGAAAAAGGCATCTTATGATACTGATTGAAGCTCTGAGGAGCTCTCACACCAGCTCAGCAGGGTAGGATGAGTTTACCCTTTCTCATTCCCTTACAGGAATGATTTTTTAAAGTGCTAGTGAAAATGGCAACTTTCCAGGCTCTCTTCTTTTCTTTTGCTTCCCTACTGAGCTGTGTGACCCAAACTTAAAGTAAGTAGGAAATCTCTGAAATACAAAGAGAAAAATATCACCCCTGGTTTCTCAGAAAATTTAGTGCAAGTGTATTACACAACAAATGTACCTTGCAAAGGTATGTTTCTGACTTCAAGACCAGCAGCTGCTTTTTAACATGCAAAAATATAACTTGTAATCTTTTCTGAGGAGGACCCCAGGATATTTGGCAAACTACAATAACAGGCTTTCAATTTTTCCCCTGCAGATCTGCATTCACATGGCAACCAACTTACCAAGCTACCACGATACAGTGTCAAAATCATACATACAAATTGTCACCTAAAACTGAAAGTCAACTGATACCACAGACCTCTCTTATCAGTGAGCCTCTACATCTGTCAGTGTATGCAAAGGCCCATAAACAGAGAGTTAAAGCAGATGTGCAGGTAATGCACACATGTGCATTACCCAGCCCAGAAGGCTCAGCCCCATTGGGGTCTGATGGCAGAGCAGGCACCACGCTGCTCCCTGAGCACCCATCTGCTCCAGAGGCAGCAGTGACATCACTGCCCATGCTCCAGACACCACAGCTTTTATAAACTAAACCCCTGCAACCTCCACACTCATGCAGCCCATATACCAGGCACTCAAAAAGGAGCAAGAAGAAGGAAAACGATAATTCAACTCTGAAGGAAAGATGTCTAATAGACATTTCAGTCTTTCAGTTCTTTAATCAGCCTCTGTTCTCAGAAGAGTCAGCTCGGAGTCATTAAGTGCTGATCTTGAAGAAGCACCTTACAACAACTCAATATGATATGAACTGTCACTATTTCCAGTGAGATAAAAAGCAGTATATTGATATTTTGTTATTTTCTGTGAATTTATAGCAATCTCAATCATTGCCATCTATCTTTATCACGATTTCACATATTAATCTGAATATCTGAGTAGCTCTAAACAACAACAGAAAAGTCTTAAATTTACTTTTTAGTCAAAATTCTACAGAAATGTTCTGTTCTGGTCCCAAACATGAAATAACTTGCAAGATTACACTGGCTCAATGCCCGAGACTAGTAACACCCAGTCCCAGTGCAGCAACCAGTTTCAGACTGAATATCTTGCAGTTCTCAAACTCTTGATAAAAGCAATTTCTTCTTTTTTTTTTTTTTTTACAAGTCAGGTGCCATCACATGTAATATCCAAGTCTTGAGGCTGACCTGATCAAGTAATGCAGCCATTCTAAATCCAGACAGATAAAACGGATCAAACCCAGAACAGGGATACCTGTGCCATTGGTAAGAAGTGGGAGAGGCACTGTGAAACAGAACTTCAAAGACAAGTCACAGAGCAAGGTTAAATTATGTGCAGCATGGGCAGAAAGTTGAAGGGGGTACTGCTACTTCAATTCAGATGAGGAACTGAGGTAAAGGAATAAAGTCAATGCCCCATTAAAATCCCAGTGCCATTCTGCACTTAGTCCACAGCTCTGTGGATCAGACTCCAAGCACCAATCTAGGCAGCCAGAAAAAGAAGAGCACACAATAACAGGGTCACAGGTTTATCTTGTCCAAACTTTACAGTTGCTTTTTAGATGTCTAACTCGGAGCTAGTCATCCAGTTGCCCCTCAATGAACAAAGGATGCCCTTCTAGAACTGCATTTGTTTAGCAGCTATTTCACAAAATCCTAAAACAAATGTTTGGGATAGAACAGACGTATCATACTCTGGATATACTGACCCTTTTCCACTGTCTATGCATGGAACCAGTGGTGACAAACTCAGTCTAAACCAAGATGTAGTCACCTAAGGTTAAAACAAATTACTTTTCTCTTGGTTATAACATTTCTGATTTGACTGTGTCACCCAGGACAGGTGGCTCACTGGTCACTGTGAATTGTGAATGAAGCTGGACTCTGTCCTCACATCCCACTCTCTCTTGACGTCCTCCACATACAATCTTTATTTCACCCACAAATCACACTGGATTCCTACAGACAAGCTCTCCTTCACTGCACTGACTGATGCATTACTTGGACCAGTCCATTCTCAGTACAGGAGTCCTGCTGAGAAACAGCATATGGGCATATAAGAAATCTGGAAAAGAGAATAAATTTCTTTGATTCTATCTGATCTTGAAAGTTCAAGAATCAATTTCTCTTCATTAATCTTTTAAGTCTTTTCTCAAAACCATGAGTGCACATTTGCTTGAACATCTGGATCCTATTTTTAGAAAAATGTGTCAGGCCAAGAAGTCTTCCAGATTCAGGAGAGGACCTACTAAAATGTCAAGTAATATCATCAAAAATTTGGTCTCTGTTCTTCCTCAGGACCAGAGACAGACATAGTCAGACCTCCCTTATCTTTCCTAATACATTTATTGACAAACATACCAGGAAAATAATTAAATATATCTAATAATGCACTACACTAACCCACTACACTAACTTCTAATTATTCCCATTGACACTATGTGTTGCTTACTTAATAAGCAGTAGCTTATTTCCAGACTATGGGAACTGTTCCAGGTACCAAGGCTACTGGAAAGATACATCCAAATGTCAGGCCATATGTAATGTAACATTTTTGAACAAACACTTCCTATTATTGCCAGCTGGGGAAATGCTAATTTAATTCACCAAGTTCAATCAATTCTTCTGAGCCCTCTTTTTTTTTTTTTTTTTTTTTTGCCTTAAATAGCTCAACATGTTTAAATGTTCACTGCCAAATTCAGACCTATGGTCAACCCACTAGACAAAAGCAGCAACAGTGAATTGCTACCACAGCTAAAACCACCACACGTGAGCCTAGAACACTGCTTTAGGAGTTGCTATGAGAAAAGAGAATCAGAAAGACAATGTATTAAATCAGAAAAGAAAGTACCTAAAGCAGCATGCTAATCAGACTGATTTCATCAAGTCTGCTCCAAAACAATCTACTGAAGGAATCTACAGACAGGGAAGAATAACCACATCATTAGCAATTTGTACAGCTGTCAGAAATGCATTTAGTCACACCATAAATTAAATGTTTAAGCAATTGCTAAGCAGACATGAATTTTTTCCAATTCAAAGGCCGATGTCTAATCTGCCAATAAAAATACAGTGAGTCATTTTACTCAGGACAGCAGTTCCTCATCTCAAATATTATCAGAGGTTTTTTCATTAAAACATGTCAGTTGACATCATAGGAAAGGCTTACCTGGCATGTGTTGTATGTACAGAAGCAGGTACCAAATCCAACTATGACTGCCCTTTAAAAGTGAAAAAAAATATAATTTCATATATTCAAGAGTCACCTGGAAAATTAACATGTGATATCTACCTGGTGGTTCTACTCTTCTAAAGAATCTATTTTTAACAGTGGTCTCCTGATACTGAAAATATCCAGACAGCGTGAAAATTGAGCAGGCATTTGTCATGGAAGGTTACCTCTCTCAGACCTTCTTAAGTCCTATCCTTAATGGGATAAAAAACATTTGCATGAGGGTTATCTGGCAGATATACAGAATCACAGAACCAATTAGGCTGGAAAAGACCTCTGAGGTCCTTGAGTCCTATGACCAAACACCACCATGTCTACACCATGGCACTGAGTGCCATGTCAAGTCTTTCCTCAAATACTGCACCAACTCCCTGGGCAGCCCATTACAATGTCTAATCATCCTTTCTGTAAAAAAAATCCTTCTACTGTCCAACTTAAACCTCCTCTGGTGCAGCTTAAGACTGCCAAAAGGCTTTAACAAGGCCACTTGCTTCTAGACTAAGCAAACACTGAGTGCTCAGAAAAGCCAGGCACAAATTGCAAAAAAGATGGAAATGGAAGCCCAGGATGAAATGGTCACTTTTCAACAACTGTTCTCTGTCATTTTTCAATACATTCAAAACCATGAAGTGATTTTAATACGACAGCAAAGCCTGCAGATGACAGAACATAACATCACAAACAGAATCAACTGTGAAAAATATCTTAGTTCTTGGTTGACAAAATGGTAGCTGTAAATAAATGCAAAAATTGGGGCACACAGGAAAAAATATTCAAAATTCCTCTTCAATATTATGAGCACTGAATAGTCCTTCTCAGGAAATATGTTGTAGGAATTGGGAAAAATGCAATCAGATATGGGGATACTCAAATCACACAAAAGGAGGAGGCTCCTCAGCAGCATTAGCACTGTGTAACTACTTCCCACATACCACTGAAGTTCTTAAAGTACCAATGGGTTCAAAAGGGTTTAGAGAGATTCCTAGAAGAAAAATTCACTAATAATTGGAAAGTGCATAGTAACATCTCAGGGAATTCCCAGGGTGCAGTCTTAAGGCAAATATTGTTATATTCCTATTTTATTATTCTGCCAGTGGCTCACGGAGGAGACTGGAGAAGGCCAGGCAGAACTTCAGTACAACCAGCACCAGTCACATTAAAATCCTGTTACATTGCAATCTGATAAACCAGTAAAATAAACATCTTAAACCAAACAGGTCCTTTATTGTTGAGAGCTACCAAAATATCTGAATTACCTAAACCCAAAGCTGGGAATTCACTAGGCAAGCAGGTACTTTTTAAGTAAGGAGTAAAGCTCTCTCTGCCTCGTAGTTTAACATTAACTTGTCTCCACTGAATCAGACTGCTTGTGCAGCCAGCATCAGATTTATGGCAGCATATGGACTTCCATCCTCAGAGAGCACCTTCGTGCCCTTCATTCTCAGAAGCATTTGTCCTTCTGGTAGTTCTGGGAAGCAGCAGGAAAGGGAAGTACTTCATGTCTTGTACATCAGCTGCAGGAATCAAAACACAGGAATCAGAAGTGAAACAAGTCCAAACCGAATTCAGTAAGGGCTCAGTTATTAATCTGCTACAGGCCATGTTACTGCCCCAGGTAACTCTGAGGTCAGTGCACTGCCACGTTGCAGTTTTTCTGGCTGAAACAATGCTCATGGTACCATCTATTACTAAATACAAGTTGATACACTGCAAATTGCCTAAGGATCTGGACAAGCCCAAGAGGAATTCATCGTGAAACTTCTTTTTCCTACTGGTAGAAATCTACCCTGAAGCCATAGATTAAACATTTGTAAAACAATGACTAGGTTTTTTAGTTCTGCAGAAAAAATTACTTTTGGGTAGCGAGGAAGAGAGGTTTTTAGGTATTGTGTTTTGTATGAAACACAAGGTTTTGAGTTGTTTTCTTTTTTTCTTCTTGAAAATGGATTATATGCAGAGCATTTTGTAGGCCCTTCCTACCTAAGAAAGAAACACAAGATTTCAGTTTCCATCTGGGTTATTATCATAACCAGCAATGGGCAGGGGAAGTGTCAAACCACAGGCAAACTCGTGCTAGTATCTAAAAGGTCTTGCTGAACACTTTTACTGTTATTTATTACACATTATTCAATGTACAGTTTATAATGCATCTATACAACAAAGTGAGGTTTCAGGAAAGCTTTGGCTGTATGGAGAAACTGGATCCTGACTTCACCAGATGCCTACACCAGGCTGCCTGACACACCTAAAGCACAGCACTGCTCAGTGAGACACTGATAAACTTCTAACACTTCAGTAAACACAGATCAAAACTGTTACTGTTTTTCAAACATCCCAAGATCCTGGTGAAATAATTTTTGTCAACAATTTTCAAAATATCACAAGTTAGGGTTTCTAAAATTTAGATACAGAAAAATGTTCAAGGTAATGTCAGCATTCTGACACGCATTTTTAAAATAGATTTCCCACACTTTGTAAATCATGATCATTGCTGGTTAGAGAGGCAAATTAGAAATGGAACATAACAAAAAATAAATGAACAAGAAGTCCTCAAACCATGATGTTTAAATGTTCCCTCACTGCCTTACAGTGCTGTATTATGATTTGAATGACACAACTGGGCTCTGACAATCTACAAAGAAAACTCTCTTGTCTAGAAGGCAATAGAGTTGTCTTTCTCTGCCTGTCCCTCATTCTCATCTGAGTTGTGAAGAAAAATGACTTGACTGACCAGCTTTATCTACTGCCTGTAACCAGTCTAGATCCAATCTGTACTTCATCCTCACCATCCTCTCAAAAAATTCCTGTTACTTTTGCTGTAATAATGCTCCAAAAATTGGCACCTCCCAGCCTCGTTATACAAAATGAGAATTATTTCAATTTGCTGTTTCTACTTTGTCCTAGCAACATGAAACACACACACACAATTTGATTATATAATCTCCAGTTATGTGGGAGGGTTTTGGAGGCTTGCCTGAAAACCTGCCAGTTCTTATGCATTCTAAAGATCAGCATCATGTTTCTCCAGAGTACACATCCATGTAGCTGAAATCACAATTGAGTTCCTTCACTCTATACCATCAAAAAAGCTACCAGAAAACCAAAAGCCACAAAGGATAGAGGGTAAAATTCAGAAACAATTACAACGTGCATGACATCTATACAACAGCTTGGTCCTGCCATAAATAACAGATCCAAAAAAAAGTTAATGGATTTACACCAATTTATACTATCTAATAACTTCAGTGGTTTCAGTCCAAATACCAGCAGATCAGTCACTGTAAAATACAGTCACCAGAATTGACATTGACGTCAGTGTTGCTGGCAGCTTTTTCTGAAATCTGTGGACTGGCTGAACCTTAGCCTTTTCTCAATAAACACTCAGGCATGTAACACACCAGCAGTTCCAGTGACAGAAGTGCTGGACAGGTCTTCCTGCTCCCTTTATCTATCACTCTTCCGTGTGCCCTGCTCTTAAGGCAAATGGCATCATTTAGTTATCAGTGACGTCAGTCTGTTTCCACTGATAGGCTAAGATTTTCAAAAATACCACAGAAGTTTTAATATTGACTTTTGCAGTCTTAAGAAAAGTTCCAATTATCTGTTTGAAGACTCACAGTACTGAAGAAAAGCATAGAAAAGAGACAAGGTTCAACTCAACATATTTTTACAGCACAAGCACTAGGAAGCTGAATCCAGCTGAAATGTATCAGCCTTTAAAAAATCATTAGCATCACCTTTGTTTTGTCTTTCTCAGGCTTTAAAACTTGATGCTGTCTCCAATCTGTCTGACTTCAAAAGCAGAAAACTATTTGTCCTCAATATGATTATAGCTGCATTTTGAAAAACACTTTATGAATGCTTTCATTTTGACCTTTTTTTACCTTACATTTCTTCTTTAAGATATGCAAATGAAACTTCCACAACTGGATACCAACCAGCTCCCATATAAACAACTGGAAAATGGCTGATATTCCTGAAATCTTTTTGAGATCTTATTCACTTTTCATCAACAATGACAAGAGATGCCGTAAGTTATTCTGATCAACCGAATATGATAATATATTCTGAAAGTTCATGGTACGTCAGTTCCTCAAAATGCCAGGATGACTGAAGACACAGGAGAAATTTTTGAGACACCCATCCCAAAAATCTGCCATGTGCCTCATGCTTTAGGCACACACACCGTGCTCCAGGCCTGCAGGCCATCAGCTACCAGAATTTCCAGTGCTGCCTTTTCTTCAGCACAGGAAGGGGAGGTTGTCACTGCAGTTGAGGCAAAAGGCTGGCAGTCCTGAGATTCAGGGCAGGCATTCAACTCTGTCATGGATTCCTCATGGTTCAACCATTGACACTTCCAAACCTTGCAGAAGAACAGCTGTTTCTTGCTCTAAGAATGCCATTTAGCTTCTCGAGGCTCGTGTAGCAGTCAGCAAGGACTGTCTGCACTAAAGCCACACAAGCTAATTTAAAATCAACAGCCATGTAAAATGATTCAGAGGAAGAGCTTACATACAGCTTACGACAACTTTCAGATTTTTAGAAGTTGCTACTAAGCTGCCAGATCCTGGCATGCCCTACTCTATCCTTTCTAGAGAAGACTTTAGTATGCACCCACCAAACTAAGAGGACTGACTAAAACATCCAAAGAACCAAATATTTGAAGCACTAATGAGAATGGCTGAAAAGCTTTTCTTAGCTAGGAAAATGAGTCTGAGGACTGGACCATACCAAATGAGCCAAGAGAACAGAGCTGGCACAGGCAGGCTGTGGACTTGTTTGAAATGAGGAAGGGGTGAATATGGGTGCACTTACAAAAGAATTGTGGATCATCCTCCCGAGCCAAAGCAGAGTTCCAGAAGTGGAAACGGACCAGAGGGTAGAGACTTTTGCCTAATACGTATGTAATTTGTATTAGCAAGTAAAAATCAATGAAGTCTTTAAATAATTCAAAATTTTAGGGTCACACATAACACACTCCCACACGTGCATTGGGTGTCTCAGAAAAACAGTACGGATGAGGATCTGGGACACTGCTGTATTTAAGTTCCAAATATCCTGGAAGTTAGCACAGATCTGAGAGCTAGTTGGGGTGTTACCCTGTCTATTTTGTGACAGGGTAACAATAGGTCTAAAACCAGGAAATCTTTCAGATGTGCCAAGAAAGAAACAATACAAAGGCTTCCTGAGATACAGACAGCCAAACTGATGTCCCAGTACTGCTGAAATCCTGAGACTGAGGAGTGTTCAAGTCGATTAGTGTAACTTCCACCAATGTGACCAGTCAGATCAACTCTGGAAAAGACAGCACACTACAAATAAAAATTCCTGCATTTCTGCCATTGGGTGAATCCATCATTCATTAGAAAGTTTCCACTTACTGACACTGCAAAGAGCAAGCATGCAAAGAGCTACTCTTGAGCTTTAGGTAACTATACAGGCAGTCCATGTTGGCCTACTCCCATTTTTTTAAACCTGCAAAACCAGAAAACAGCAGAAAACAAATGTATTCCCCAGAAAATTGGACAGGATTACACCTTTTTCTTCTGGTAAACCATAAGCTTTTTTTCTCATTTTTTGTTCCAAGTTGGTCACATAGGTGTCAGAAGAATCCTATTTTTACAGAGGGCATCCTTTCCAAACTACAGCTTTGTTCACTTCCGACTCCAAGGTGACAGAAACAAAGACAAGCTGGTCTCCAAATAGCTGTAAGAAATTTCTGTTTGAATGCTTTTTTCACAAGTAAATATTTCTCATTAATTTTAACTGTCATCAGAAAATCTTTCTCTCTGCCCCCTCTCCCACTTCTCATCACCAGAAAAATTTCACAGCCCTTCTGTAATGAATCAGTATGTCTGCAACTGTCATAAAGTAACACATACAATCAAGCAGAAAATTGTTCCCTTCAATCCCCCACTGAAACCAATAAGCAATAAAAAACAAAATAAAATTACTGGAACAGAAGCTTTCAAAATCTGTTTATTTGCCTCCCTTTCTTTTACCAACATCACTTTCTCCTTATTGGATTTCTCAAAGAAAAAAGAAAATTAACATCACCATGAGCATTTTTAAAGCCACTTTCATATTGCCTGAAATGAAAAATAAAAGCACATGAATGCAAGCTTTTGCCAGCTATGTATAACTTCTGCATTACCACAGGTCTCACAATTTACAGGTGGTTGATTCAATGTTCATTTTCCTTACAACATATGCTTTTCTGTTGAACAAAACAGAAGTTTTAAAAACTTACAAATGAACACATGAGCAAGTGAAGTGCAGAGGCCATAAAGCAGTTCATACTGTCAATTTATGTGTATGACATTTCACAGTAATCCAGGCTGCCCTAGTCTCCAGTGTACTCACCGAATCTAATTCCTGTTTCTCATTGGCTCACTTAATTTCTAACTTTCTCATTTCCACATTGGCAACTTCCAAGTTTCATTTATCTTCTATTTATAAAGGGAATTGTAGTAAAGGCCTAAGAAACAGTAGACCAGTGCACAGAAAATGGAATTCCACCATGGTCAGTTATCTCAAGCCTTTGTTATTTGTAGGCAGATGAAGATTGATACAGTTTATTGGTAAAGGTCCTTGATTCAACCTAAATTAAAAGAGGAATCCATTGTGCCATTATTATTGATTTCTACTCAAACCTAAAGCAGAGGTTGAAGAAATATCTTGCTATGGAATACCTTCTTTCTAGTTCACTCTAATATCTCCTGGAAATATTTACGTTCTCAAAACTGCAGCTGCAGCCTGGTGTCCACCCAGCTGTTATCTTCCATCTGAGGGTCTGCTCTGTTCTCTTCAGATTATTAGTCTCTTAATTGAGACATTTATATATACACATTATTTTGGGAACTAAAAATATTATTACATCGTTGGAAAAATTAACTCTTCTGCTCTCAGAAGCATAGAATTGAACTTTGCAACATGTTTTGGATAAATTACCCTTCAAACTGGATTTCATTACTTCCTTTGTCTTCAGCAAACCAAACAAAAAATTTGAATAGAATGATTTTACCCAGGTCATCAAAAGTAACCCCTTCTACAATAGATATGACAATTTCCCCATCTCCAAGTGTAACTAAGTCTGTCTAATTAGTAGCAGGTGATGATCATCCATCATTTATTAGACCATTCTCTCCTCTTATGCATGTCCCATCCCATCCAAGTACATCCTTTCACAACAATTTTCAGTGCTGCCAGCCTTTCAAAGTTCTTCTGATCACATCTTACAGGCTAACAAAACACGAGGATAATGTCTCTCTAAATACTCTTTGGACCACAATAGGCTACAAAATCTTAGCCAGAAGTTACCAGTCTCTGAAAAGAGGATTATGTGCACTTTAAAAGTCCCCAGGCTTTAATTTCAGACATAAATGATAAAATACAATTTTAAGATGGCCAGAGAATACCAAACAACAGCAGATGCCTGTATTTGGAACAAATTCAGTGTACTTTACACTAGCAGCTACATCTTGGCAAACAGAGCCTGACAGACATCACATTTAAAGTGAGCTATGTGTTAGCACAGTTTCAAGTGTATACTTCTATCAAGTACAACTATCACTACTGACACCTTCAAAAGGCAGCACAAAATATCACTGGAAGTTACCCTTGCTATATATCAGACAGCTTATCACTGTGAAGTAGTTTGCATATTGTTAGTGGTGATGTATATTTGGGGACCTCATCGTCATGTAAATAAAAAAGGTATCATTCAGCATCTTCTAACAGAAATATAAACATTCACCTATATACAGTTTAATCTTTAACTGAATATAGATGCTTATCTAACCCATAGATCTTCCTTCTCAGGTTAACAAAACACATTCCTATATAAAACAGATTCAGCCTCTTCTACAGCTCTTGGTGGAATAGACATCTTGCTGCCAAACTGCTCCAAAATCAAGTTTCTATTAGTAAACTTCAACTTCAAAAAGTTGAAAATATAAAGTAAAGCTTTCTTGTACTGCACCTTTGCATTTATCATGCATTACAGCTGGTACTACACAGTTAAATTCCCTGTTATGCATCAAATAAATAGATATTCTACCACCATCCTGCCACACTACAACACTGGCTGAAGAAGAGCTGCTGGTTTTAAACTACAGTGATCAATGGCACGAATGCCTATGGCAGCAGACTGGCAAACAGATGTAGTTTTAAACCACAAAAACATATGCTGCTTGTTTCACAGGCAAATGTATGCATATTATTTCAAAGAAAGATGTCACCAACCATTAGTGAAATGAATATGAATATCATGCTCTATCCATTTCCAGTTTCAATACACCTTTATCTGTTTTCATTTTTTCCCTTGCCAAAATGTTTTAGACACTTTCAGTGCTTGTGAAAGATGTTCCTTTTTTTATTTAAACAAGATTGTCCTTATACCTTGCAGTTAATTCAGGAAAATTTTTAATTAAAAACAACATAGTCCTCCTGTAGGTATTCTCTTTTTCATCTTGCTTGAATTCCCTCAAGTCTAGCTTTCCCCAAAGACATCTCAAGAGGAAAATTATGACAGGTGCCTGCAATGTACAGAAACACCAGAAGGAACAAAAATCAACAGGGAGCAGAGACTAACTGAAGCATGTAAAGGAAAAGGGGAAAAGGAGGTAGAATTTCCAGGTAACTCAGCAATTGGGGCAGTCAGCCACTCAGGAAAGGAGTAAACTTGAAAGTCCATAATCATTCCCCTCTCATCCTTGTTTATCTTCTTCTTTGATATATATATTTTTTTTTATATTACATGGTGATAGCTATAACAGAGCTGATTTGACTAATTATTTTTAATATTGAAAGACACAAAAGGGTTGAAGATGCTAATAAATAAAGTATGACAAAAGTGAGAGGAAAAAATACTAAAAATTAGCACTCTAATGTTAGTTGTACAATTTCACTTTCTTATAGTGGGATTTGTTTTTAAGAAAAAGAGAGAACAAAAAACTTTCAGCCATTGGGATAAAATTTTACACTACTTAAAATTTTTATCACTCAGTCATTCTACATTTATACAGATTTGGTTGATTAGCTCAAGATCAAAAGCCTAAAAGTACATCGGGGAAAACAATTACAAAACAGATTTCAGAAAAATAACAAATCAGGCATTCAAAAATATGCAGGGTCGTATTTACCACAATCATCCCTTCTGGAGCTTGAAGGTGTATAAATAGAAACCTTTCACCAAGAGGTTTATTATATTTCATCAGGAAGCCTGACACTTCAGACAATGAAGGACTTCACATGAACACATTCTTCATGAATAATTAATAAACAGTCAGCTGGTTCGGCTCCTTTAAAAGCAGCTTGGCTCTTTTGTTTCTTTTAGCTGCTACCCTCCTACTTTCAACTGTAAGGCAGACAGCAACATTTTGCCTTTCTGTCAAATCAGGAAAATGCTTAAATACATAAGATGAAATAACTTTCTAGATTACACAGAGATACAGTATGTCACTATTGTCTCAGTAATTTTTAACTCCATAGGAGATATAAAAGCTTAACAGCTTGACTTAATATTTTGAATAATTCAAAAATTTAAATTTTTTTTGTTTCCCTTATTCCTAAAATATTATAAGGCAACATAAATTGTTTGTTAAGAATAATTTTAATACCTTGAGATGCTTAGCATGAAGCATGGCAAACTGCATGTTTTTGTATTCCACAATAAAACAAATAAATGTTACTGATAGAGCACGTCAGACTCAACCAAATCATCTGCATTTCTCCCAGAAAGTGTAGTAGAAAACAAAGTTCAGTTCTGAAGTGAGAGATACAGTTGACAGTTTTAAGGAAATTATTCCATTTTTTCTACACTTTTAGAGAGAGAGAACCTGTATCCTTTTTGCCTTTAGAAACAGAAATACCTACAGTATTATCTGAGAGTTCCTCAGATATTTTTTGTGATCTTTGTAAGTATATTAAACTTGTAAACTTTATTTTGTAAGTAAATTAAATATATTTTAATTTTTGCTTTAAAAAAAAAACCAAGCAAGCTTGTCCGTCATCTTATACAGCCCACAAGGTTAATTTCACAATCACATTTAATATTTGCTTCTGTAATAAAATTTCTAACATCATTTATCTTCCTAATGTATGGCAGTCACTACATGGACATATTTTCTACATAAACTAAATGAATGCAGCACACAACTCAGGCAGATATAATACCTTGAACACTAATAACATTTATGGTTAGGAATATTGTGCTGGAAATGTCAGCACCTCAGTACAGGACATTAACCCAGGAGAGCTCTTCCTTTGACTTGTCAGATATTCTACCACAGAGACCATTTAGTTATTCTGCTCTGAACCCTAAAGTACCATGTGGACACTGCAAAAGAAGAGTTCCCAAGCTGCCAGACTGATGATACGATGAAGCACAGCAGATTTTGCTGACAAATGTGGCAATCAGGGTGCCAGTGATACACTAATGTCACAAGACAACCCCAACAATCAAACTATGTGTCTGAGAGCATTGTCCAAACCCTTCCTGAACTCTGACTGGCTCAGTGCTGTGATCACTTCCCTGGGGAACCTGTTCCACTGCCCAACCACTCTCTTCAACAGGGTGAAGAACCTTCTCCTAATAACAATCCTAAACCTTCCCTGACACAGCTCTGTGCCATTCCCTCGGGTCCTGTCACTGGTCACCAGAGAGAGATCAGTGCCTGCCCCTTCCAGTGAATTCCCTTTGAGGTTGTCATCATGTGGTTCTTCTGTTCTTACGTGTCAAAACACACTGCACAACATCTCCTCTCTCTGAAAGGAGCCAAGAAAAACTAAAGTAATGGCATTAGAAATAATTTGCACCTGAAACTACAACTGAAAGGTGTTAAGTATGCATCAGAGAATCACAGGACCAAACAGGTTGGGAAAGACCTCTGCAACTGAGCCTAACCTTTGCTGAACACCCTTGTATCACCCAGACAATACCACTGAGTGCACGTTCAGTCTTTCCCTGAACACCTCCATGGACAATGACTCCACCACCTCTCCAGACAGCCCAGTACAATATGCAATCACCCCTCCTGCAAAGAAATTCCTCCTGACTTCCTCCAACCTAAACCTGTCCCAGTGCAGCTTAAGACTATGTCCTCTCATCCTGCCACTGGTTGTCTGGGAGAAGAGGATGACCCCCACTTGTGGGCTACAATCTCCTTTCAGGGAGTGATAGAGTGATAAGATCATCCAGGAGCCTTCTCTTCTGCAGGCTAAACACTCCCAGCTCCCTCAGCTGCTCCTCATATGATTTACTCTCCAGACCCTTCACCAGCTCTGCTGCCTTTCTCTGGACTTGCTCCAGTACATCAGTGTCCCTCCTGAACTGAGGGGCCCAGAACTGGACAGAGGACTCAAAGTGCAGCCAGCTTCTATTACTGTGAAATAACCTGAATCACTACCCTAGTTACTCCCCTAAATATCCTGAGACATATCTCCTATTTGCCAGAATAAGCAAACTCTCATCACTTGTTCAAGGTTCAGTTCCACAACTGAAATACATACACAAGGTAATGTTAACGTGAGTATTTTATTGCACTGTATCCTGAAAAAGTATTTGGCAAGGCTAATTATCTTCCCAGCACCCTCAGCTGATAAGCTTACTTTTCCAATGTGCAGACTTTGCCCTACTTACAACTTTGGAAAATTTTACAGACTTACAACTTTGGAAATCTTTGGAAAAATGACCAGAAACTTTCAGCATAGTTCTGAAACTTTGGGAAGTTCAGCCGAAGCAGTCTGGTCTGTGTGCAGCCTTTGTGAGCCTTCCTTTATTTTGACAGCCCTTACTTGCCCCAGTGCACACTTCCCCCTGCCCCGTGGTCACAGAGGCACTGCACACAAAAGAGGCAGCTGGAGGAACAAACCTGCAGCACAAATGAAGACAGCAGTGAGTTGAAGGATCTCTTCCTCTCATGTGCGGTGGACTGTGTAAAGAGAAACCACTCTCGAGTGGTGACAGAAAAAAAGGCTCCTCTGCCCCCAGACAGCGCTTGTTTGCTGCCAGGCAAACCCCAAACTTGACAGAGGCAATCCACAGCTGCAACTTTCTCACGTGCTGCATGTCTGGACTTGACAACATTAGGTTAAGAGTTGTCTCAATGATCTTAGAGGTCTATTGCAAACTAAAGGATTTCATGATTCTATGTCTAATTCTTCCTAAGGCCTCATTTAAAAACTGCCAAAGCAATCAAGAGTTGCAACTTTCAACCAACAAGAGTAGCTTTGTTAACAACAGGAACCACTACATAATGCACAGAACCTGTAAACTGGTCCTGGACACTTAGAAACATGACTAAATTAGCAGGCCTTTCTAAAATTACTCTGTATATGAGCTCACCGTCTGCAAGATAAGGATAAATCTGATGAAACTCCTGGAAGACAAGTAAAAATGCTAGTGTCCACAAGCACTATTGTGTAACCTAGCTTGGAACAAGGTTTGATTAGCAGGAGACTGGGTCTGTGACAAACAAACGAGAAAGATGCTGAAAAGCAGTCTATTAGGTGACCAGTGCTACTGAACAAGGCAAGAACGTGTCCACACTGCTGGACTCTGAATAACAGGAGGGGAATAACAAGATGAATTAAGCTTGAAGGGCAACTTTACTTCTTGGTATACCCTATTTTTCAAGTGTTCAATTTTTGTCTCTTAGTACTTTTTGAATTCATTATTTATAACACAATTCATACAGAGGATGCCCACTGCCCATCTGCTTCATAACATGTTCAAGAAATGTTATCCTGAACTTCCTCTACAGAAAAAAATAAAGGAACAGGAACTGTGCTTCACAGCTGACCACTATGTCAATTTAAAACCAGGTTCTTCTCTTCTGGTTTTCTAGCTTAGCAAACTTCTTCTATTGAAGCAGCCATCTGAAGTAAAACACTCTTAGCCAAATAAGATTTTTATTTTACAAAAATAAACAAACAAATAAATAAGTAAATAAATCCCCACTGAACTATAGGAAAAAATGGAGCATGTATTATTAACAAATTAAATAACTACCCTGAATTTGAAATTTTTTATTACAAGTGCAATCCTGTAAGAACTTTTAAAATTTTATTTCTATCTAGTCATTGTCTCCAGAAGGCAGGAATTAATAAATATATATTTTTACTGTCAGGTGCAGCAAGATGTTCAAGAGAATGAGTGGTTCCTGCTTTACAATTCAAGTGCAGAACACATGACAGCAAAAGTTACTTGGCTGTCAGCTTTCCAAAAATAAAATAAATTACACAATTCTTTAAAACACTTGCAAATTGTTTGTAAATTGGAAAACATACTATGCTATTAACTAACTACAGAGACACTTATTCTGAATAAACACTACTTAAGTAAAGTCTTAGCATCAACTGAGGTAAGGAAATGTTTGACCACTGTCATTTGGTCAGCATGAAGAACAAAACACATGATGCTGTCAGAACAGTTTTTACGCTGTATCTTCAAATTCATTACTGTGTGCTCTCTTACAACTCTGTATGTTTACCAAGTAAATAAAGTAGCTTAGCTGTTAAGTCTCGTTAATCTCCAGCTCTTCATTAAATAGCAATCAGCACTCATTTCCTAGTGAGGTTTTTTCCACTAAAATCCATGCTTTACCCACATAGAAAAGAGAAAAAAACCCAGGAAAACTGGAACAACAAAAGAAGGTAATATTCAGGGCATAAAAATAACCATCCAAATCATCTGTCTCTGACACAGTAGTTCATTAATGCTTATTCCACTGAGTGCTACACTTCTCATAAATAAACTTCCCTTGAAGAGAAAAAATTTTCAATTGTTTAACTAGCATTAGTTGACATATATTATTTCATAGAAGATATTAATGTATTTCGTAGAAGATATTGGTATTTCACAGACAATATTGGACAAAAAGTTTAATGATATGGAATTCTAAGCATTTGTACAAGGACTGTTGCTCAACAGCAACTGGCTTTATCCATCTTGGCAATAGAGTAGGAATATACACAAAGTGGCTCTGGATTTGGGCAAAGCAAACAGGGAGAGGTATGAACTATCTGCAGACAGTTATCATCATTATTATTATTCTTACACATTATTGTTGTTGTTATTATCATCATTCTAAAACTGGCTTCCAAAGAGAGACGTCAAAACTCAGTGAAACTCACGTCACTGTGCAAAGCATTTCTTGGCACAGAGCACTACCTAGCCCAAAGGCCCAAGAAGCCTACAAAAACATGAAATAATGATTATAGGGTATTTATATATGCAACAATTTGCCTATGCATTTGACTGCACCAAAACAGTTGTTGTGTATTAAAAAAAAAAAGAAAATGAAAGGGGGAAGAAGAAGAGGAAAAAGGAAAAAAAAAAACAAACAAAGAACAGAAAAGGAAACTACAGGATGCATGTTGCTAAAAAACTAAGTAGGAAAGTACTGAGAATCTTACTACCTACGGTTAGGAAATTTCAGCTGTCTTTTCTAAAGTGACACCTACAGAAGTGCCATACTTGCTTATTTTTGTTGTTCACAAATGGGGCTTGCAGACAATAGATGAGGTCAGTGTCTTGGCTTGCAGATAAATATTCAGGCATAACACTATTTTTAGCGTACTTCCTAAGGAAATCAGGCGTATGTAACTGTGTAACACTCAGCCCTCTGCCCTGAAATTGCCTGAGCACAAAACCTACTCTGACAAATTTTGTTAAAGGCTAAGCACCCCAAAAGAACAACCTGCCTGCATATTTTGGGCAAGCTGGCAGGCTGGTGTAGGAAAGGCAGTGAATTTAACACTTTATTAAATGGAATGAGGTAGTGATGGCTCATCTCAAGAGGTGGTGGTTGGCCAGCAACTCACCATTTCCAGCCCAGAGACAGCACTTGTGTCCATTCAAAGATTGAAAATGGGGGGAAGTCGGGGCAGAGCAGCACAACATACAAGTTACAAGCAACTATTAAGAAAAGCAGAAATTAAATTTAACAGAGAAACTTCACTGGACTTGCTGCTCATGAAACACTTCATACATCTGCATATAGCATACTATGCTCTGTCTTGGCAGGAAGATTTGCAAAATTGTTTAATGGGACTTATCCATATCTCATTGAACTGATCCTAAGTGCTCCCCACAATCACTAAAATATGTCCCCTGGCACTAAGACTTTTATGATGAAGGCTAAATTATGTTCCAATCAAATTAGAAAAGTTAAGGCAAATTGCATGAGGCTATTTAATACAAATGTCCATTCTGAACAGCAATTTCGTGTTTATTTTCATATCCTGTAGGAACAAGGATATAAAGGTGATCTGTGTTTAACAAAATCCCCAGATGCAATGAGAAGCAAAGACATGGGAGACCTTAACTAATGACATCTGGTTTTCCTCTGTGTCAGTGCCCTATTGCCGGTACACAACATAAATTACCTTTGTACCACCAACCAGGACATCACACCACCATGTCTGTTCCCATTAACTTGTTCTAAGTTCTATGAAACTGGAAAGTGAATTTTACTTCCCCTTTCAGATGTTCTTTTTCCACAACATCTTTTTCCACGACATTACTGTAATGCCACAGTAACATAAAGCATTATCTATTTGCACATCACCTTTTCTGAATCTAGGTTTTCCACTGCATGACCCCAGAGTTGAATCTTTTTCAAAGTTACATAATTTATCCTCTCCCATTTTTAGATTTATTTCTCTTGCCCTGGGGCTTTAATTTTTTTATGTTTACTATATTTTCTTTTCTCTTCCTTAGCAGAAGAGAAATGGAGATAACTTTACTTCTCTCTATTCCACTGACATCAACACTGAGCACTCACTAGGTTCCTCACTAGGTTCACTGACTTCCTACATTTTCTTTACCCACTTCCATCCATCCAGACACACATGCAGCACCAAACAAGTCAAGGCAGCTGCATCAGTGGCTCTATAGCAGCTGAGCTACCTGGATCTCCAATATCAAAATCACAGTCTGAAATAAACTGGCAGGGCTCACTCAAGGGCTCCAGCACTGGGGAACACACAGAAACAGATACAGTATGCAAGAGGTGAGGTGGTAATGACTTCTGAGGCACCCATTTGCTCACTCAGTCCACAGGCAATGCTTCAGGGCAGGACCACACAGCTTCAGGCAGCCAAAAAGGTTCCGTGTGAAGGAGAGGAGATGACCCAGGACACCACGAGTGGCTGAAAAAAAGGGCATTTGCATCTTTGGAGAGCCATACAGATGCTGCAGCTGGGACAAAGGAAGCGTTACCAATTCTCTCACGTGGAAAGGACACACTATGCTTATGTTTTCAATATAAGAAATTCAGTTGCTAAAACAGAAAACTACTATGGAGGGTAAGTGTGCTGTAGAAAAACACAGCTTAAAGGAGGGATATGGCCTAGAAAAACGGAGGATTCAAGGGGGGCATGAGAACAGTAAGGACTTACAAGAGACCAGAGAACAGACTATAATACTAAATTGCATTTAAATATTACTAATTTCCCCCCAAAAAAAACCCAAAATCATTTTGCTAGGCTCACAGTCAACCCCTCTTGCTAAATAAAGCTTAATTTATGGGCTAGTCACCTCAGGCTCCCATCACAGTTGACAGAAATTAATTTATTCCCTATGTGTTATTCTGGGGATATGTCAACATGGAATATGGAAATCGATTCAATTTGGAGAAGAATTATCTCAAAAAAACCCAAACTAACACAAAAAAAATTCACTAACATGGAATTAAACCACTACACTATTTTGGTGTGTTTGTAGAACAAACAGCAGAAAGATGGTGAGTAAATTTGCAAAAGCACATTGAAAACTGTGATAGCACGTGGCTGTGTCCTGGGTTTGCCTTAACTAAATTTTTGGTGAAGAGAAAAAAAGTTCCAGATAGAGGCTGGAAATGGAACTTGCTCTCCAACCTTTCTAAGCATGTCTGCAGCTTCTCTGAGCTCCTCATGCTCACTGCCCTTCCAATGGCTGAATTCCTCCTGGACAGCTGGCAGCACCTTCATTTTTCTTCCCATCAATCTGTGCAATCCTTGCCCTCTCCATCTCTGATTTCTCTCCAGTCTGCCCACACTGCCTGCACTCTTACCATGGATACCTGGCAAGCCAGAACACACCCACCAAAGGTGGGCATCTCTTTCACACGTTCTGCATGCTACCTCAAACAAAAAGACATGTAAAACAGAGACAGAAAAGTATTTCATTATGATGGCACGCTGCACATCTGATTTAACAGTGCATCTGCTATGCATATATTCTTTATACAATTCATATACCTCACACAAATGGAGACAGGCATCAAAATTACTAAAAACTGATGATACAAATTTTATAATCTGTCTCCTGTCTTGGCAAGCACTTCACACAGATAGTTTAGGAAACAATTCAGGTGCTTGTCCCTTCCCTACATATCTGAGCCTAAGGATGGTACCTGCTATATGCCATCAGATACACTCCCACTTACACCAAGACTTTGATCTTGGAGACACCAGCACTAAAAATTTCAGAGGAAGATGAAAAGAGGCAGACTAAAGAGAGAAGAAATAAATGAAAGAGTCGGCAAATGTAGGTTTTCACCTTCACAGGCATCACTCAAGTTCAAAATTACATAAAACGGCAAAACACTAGATCATATTCCTGTCCAAAATTCTGTCTATTTTCAGCTCACTGCAACTTGGTCATTTTATTAGAACTCCACCCCCCACTCCCCCAATTTTCTTAACACTAAGCTGAAGCAATAGTATTTCCCAGCATTCAATATTCAAGGCGTGAGTGTAAATATCAGGCTAAATTAAGGGTGTTTACACACTACTGAATGAGCAGAACTAAATGTTTTTTTGAGTGACAGGCAGTTTTTCAGAATACCTATCAATATTTCTAAGGCTTTTATCACTGTAGGATCTTCTGACAAAAAAGCTTCATTTTATTTAAGTCTCCAAAGGCTTCCCTTTTCAATGCTGGAACACACTGAACAGAAGGTGGAAAAAAATAACTTGCCACATAAATGTAGGCATAGAAAAATCCTTCAAGTCCCACATTACGTTGCTGATGTCTTCTTTGCTCTGGGCACAAGTGACTGGTCCAAACAAGAGAGAATCACATGCATACAGCCTGTGAACTCATCAGGGGCACATTCAAAAGGCATGTACTCAACAACTAATTGCTTTGGGAAAGAAAACAGTACAGAGGTTTACACTTACAAGGGATCTAAACTAATTGTAGGGCAAGCAACACTCAGCCCTGATCTTCAACAGGCCTAGGTTTATTACAAAGCTCCACAAACTCTCTCCTGTTCTGTACCACAAAAAAACACACAGAATGAAAACTCAAGCTTGGGCAGGATATTTCAGGCCAAAATCTTTAATGAGAAGAACAAATTAAGAAACCCAAGTGTTGGGAATAAGCCTTTTGCTATTAATTCTGCAAGCTACACATATATTATTCAGGCTTTACATGAGGGATTAAGCATCACATGTACCACCTATGAGCCACTCTGCAAAGTGTTTGCTAGTGGAAAAAAAAAAAAACAACCATTTCCAGGAGCTTATTAAACATAACTTTAAAGACAGGAGAACAAGCACCTTAGTGAGGCTTAAAGTTCTACTGGGGATTGACCCTACTATCCCTGAGGAAGTTACTACTGCAATACAGAAACATGTAGTTCGAATTTTATTTTCTCTTTAAGACTACACTGATACTCCTCCAAACGATTAAAATGGCTCACAATACCTTTTTGAGAAAAGGTACATATCTTCATAGGACAATGTTCATTATTAAATCAGTAGTTAAATTTTTAAGAAATGCGTGTAGAAACTACATAATTGTTTGTCACTTATGAAAACAGCAAAGGTTCTGCAGACTGTTCACCATAGTAAGGGGAGGTGAGAATTACTCTGAGTAAGATGGATGTGCATTTAAAAATAAATAATGCTGTGGATGACAGAAGTCCTTGTGCAAATTCATCAGGGTGGATGAATTAGGGACTTATTTTCCCTGCAAGGATATTTTCCATGATTTGTTTTAAGCAGACAGTAATGAATTTTTATCTCAATGCAATATAATAAGAGCTTTCTTACAATGTTTAACACTGTATTAAAAGAGGTATGCTTAAGACCTGTAAAAGAAATTACTGTTCTACACCATTTTTAGCCAATGACTCAAGTTGCTAACCACAGAACAGAAAAGTTTCACATTATGCAGGGTAGATAAAGGCATAAAAGCTGAAGATTTACTGGTCATTCATTTCAAAATAAGATGTTTAAAATATGTATTTACAAACACATAAATGTCAAGTGCATTTTTGCACTAAATAGGGCAGAACTTCAGCTACAAAGAAAGCAAACCAACCAACAAAAAAATTCCAGCCTTTACAAATCTTCTTCTAAATTTTTTTTTGTTTTACCCAATTATGATGGAAATAAAGATTTTTATGGCTTTTACTCCCATTCAATCCCAATTATAAACTGTGTAGCAGCTGGTCAGCATCTTTGATGAAACCAAAGCATCCACAGCAGCAGGACCACTTCTATGTTATGCCATACATACTGCAAAGGAGGCTGTTTATTCTCTCAGTGGGTTAAAATGAAGCAACACAAGGGATTTCAAGAATAAAGTATCCCTACAAGAAAAATCACCAATTGAAAATCTCCAAGTGACTTTTCTGTTACCAGCTTACTGACAGAGGTGGCAAGTGAGAGACAGTGCTGTCCCACAGGTATTCTCCTACACAGAGAAGCAGAATCCACCACGGGTCAGAGCGAAAAATGCAGAGCAAGCCCGAAATGACCCTGAGGCTGTGATGAGGAGCTGACAGCTCCAGAGGCCCTCTGCTGTATTTCTTTTTTTTTTTTTTGCTAGAGGTATATTTATGCAGTTTATAACATACATCCAGAAGCCTAAGATCAGCCTTATTCTACATTCTTCCTCCTGGGCTGCAAAAGGCTGCGTCAGAAGTCATGCCTGCTTATTTAGGGGTTTTATATAACTGCCCTCAAGAGACACATCAACAGCATGTCAGGACACATGAGGCTTCCCAAACCTTCACCACCTGACTTCACCTGGACAGCAGCACTGGTGGAAAACTTAAAAAAGAAAACAGGAGTTGGAAACCTCAGATCCAAATGACCCACAGCAGTTCAAGACACTGTAAACCTGGACCGAGTTTATCCATAACACATATTGCTCAAGAAATAAGGAAAACTGGAAATGTCACTGACTAACAGCTTGCTGGCAAACCAATTAAATGCATTAACAGGTTATCCATCAAAAGGAAAATGTCCCTGTCCTCCTCATGCTTAACAATGTGGTTTTAATTGTTTCCCTCCAAGAACACCAGGAGACCCTTCCATGAGATACTGCTTCTGGAGGGAGTCACAATCCAGCGAAAAAGACTCAAGGAAATTTCAAATTGCCTTTTCACTTAAGTAGGGGGCATACACATGCAGACTTGGCCTGCAGTAAATACCCTCTGCAACAGTGAGGAAGTTTAGCACAAGACTGAAGCCACACAGGTAAGTTCAGACATGGCTCTGCCACCCAGCCATGAGGGCTGGTCCTGGTGGCAGTCATGGGCACCACAACTCCTGCCAACTACAGGAGGACACCCTGGGGCTGTGCAGTGAAATCAAATCAGACATTTCACAGAATTGTGAGGGTCTATAAACCAGAACCTGGCACTCCTACAAACACAGCCCACATACAAACCAAAGACAGTGAGTAAGGGCTCTCTACCACCCCACACTGCAGATGGGCAAGCAGGGGTTCCTATCCACAGCTGGGAATTTGCACAAAAAAAGAAATGAAAGGAGAAAAAGCATGGAAAGCCTTCCACAGGGTGGATGAAGATCATAATATGAGAGGAAATGCTAGATAAAGGCAGCAGTGTACCTTAAGAAAATGAAAAGCAGTGTTGTAATCCAGTATCACTACAGTTGTAGTTTGCCTTCAACAGCAGCCAATGACATTTTAATAAATTGATCAAATATTACCTGGTTGTGCAAGGATTTCTACCTGACACAGAATACTACTCTGTAGCATCAAATAAATTTTTCAGCAATTTCAATGCAACTTTTTATCTTTCAGGGCAGCAATTCAATGTGCTAAGATTAAATAATGTCACCTCTCCACTGGGGGTGGGAGAACACTTTAGTGACAGCTGTGTCCCATAAACTGAGCTAAAGACTTAATCTCACAAAACACTTCAAGAAGACAGTTATAATAAACATAGAAAAACAGAAGCCTTGAAAGTAGGCATTTTGCAGACCATATTTTGAAAAAAAATTTCTATTAATACCTTGTTTGAACTGTTCTGACTTAATTCTTTCCATCATCTGTCACTATTTTGCACATGTCACCAATTTTTGATCCTTAGTTTTCCTTACAAAAGCCAGGCTGCCTGCTCTCAGTGTTGACCAAATAGTGAAATGCATTGACTAAGGACAAATTTACTGCTGCAGAGAGCTCTCTTTAGAGACTCAAGATTTCAGTGTACTGAAGTGCAGCCAAGTCCTTTCTGAGCATTTTTTAAAAATCACTTCTACTGCCCCACTGAACAAAAGAAAACAACCTGGTTTTATCTCTTTTAATCTACTCCTTTAACTTTGTCCTTATACTAAACTTCACTTACCTTAGAAATGGCAAATTTGCCATTCTGTGGAGATGAACTATCAAACCACAAAACATGATCTTCTAGAAGGCAAGAACCAATGTTACTCTAAATGCACACCCTGTATACTGGCTGCTTAAAACAGAGCAAGACAACAAAATTAACCACTATGTAAAACCCCTGAAAAATATCCCTGATGAGCTAAGAGTGCCTCTAAAGCTGACTGCAAGCTCAGTTATTTCATGATGCCCAAAAGGACTTTGGAAGTTTTTCAGATGAAAATGGAATATAGTTATACAGAAGTTAGATACTAAATTTAAAAGACGGGAAGGAAACATTTCATACCGGACACAAAAAAGTAGATGACAAATTTTGAATACCTAAATCAACCCAGCTTGTCCCACTGCAGTACTTCAGCAGGATGCCATAGCTTTGATTGGATCTATACTGACCAAAGAAAAGACAAAAATCAAATCAAGACCTAAAGTGCACATTCCATGCACTTTATACACCAGGCACGAACTCCAGGGACTAAACTCCCTTGTTTAAATAAGACAGGCTAAGGAAAAGACCTATCATCCCCACCAGCAATCCCTCTTGTTCTAGTTCTGTAACTTTTCTTTCTAGGAGCAGAAGCATTTAGTTTTTAAAATACTTAATATATTTTAATATATTCCATCCTAAGAGCCACTAACACCCATGTGTCTCTGCCACCTGAGAAGCACCATACCCCATTCCACAACACATCACACTTGGCACAAACCAAACAGACCTTTGTCACAAATACATAAGTAAGGTAATTTTTCTCTAGCTAAAAAAACTTAGAATAAGAAGTAATCTTGAATATAAGACAGATGAACTATACAATGTTTGTCAGATAGGTTTTTGAAGTAAAATACTGATCCCTGCACAACTGAAATTATAACAAAAGAGAACAACACTAAAACATAGAATGTTTCTCATTTTATTCAAGTAGAACTACTCCTGAAAGCAAGAAATCACACAAATCCATCCAAAGAAATCTGGTGGTTTCTACAAATAACCTTCACACAAGGACCAAGGTTCCTTTCTCAAAGAAGTAAATGTAAATGAAAACACCTGGGGCTGTAGGTAGGCAAGATCACTTTCCAGCTAAAATGGACATTACCAAAACTAAGGAGCAAATGTTACCAAGGGAAATCTAAAGAAAATCAGAAAAAGGCAGCACAAAAAATTTTGTTGAACAGCACGATATAAGAGTCTTTATACCTTTTATTACTAAAACCTGAAGAAAGGAAGACATGAATAGCTACTTCAAGATACACCAATTTCACCAGGAGAGGACAGAAACTGTTTTCCATTAGCATTCTAATAATGGAAAAATGCCCAAGGGAAACAAACCCAGAATGCAGAGGAAAGTAAACGTTTCAAAAAGTGTTTGTGGCAGTAAGCTGCAGACAGCCAACACCCACACTGCTCTCCCAGCCAGCTCTGCTGAGCTTCCCCCTCCACAGAGCAGGGAGCACCCACAGAAAAATAGAGAATGGGACACAAAAAGAACTGCCCAGCCATACAAATGTAAGGAAAAAGCAGTCAGGAAAAAAAATTAGGAACATGGACACCCCTTGTGAAGCTGCTGGGAGGTGCCTGCACATATGGGCAATTGGAGACTGATGTTCCAGAGGCTTTTTGCTACCCTCAAGGAACACTTCCATGTATGGTGGTCTGCTGCTGGAAAGGACCACAAATACATCAAAGACTTCAAAACAATGATGGCAAAAACACTGTGGGTAGTTTAGTTGGTCTGGGGTTTTTTGCTTGTTGTAAAAATTTTCAAATAACTGGTCACAAGAAGGAACCTGAGTGCTTTGTCTCACTCCAGCAGCATGGTCAGTTATCCAAATTGGTCAGCCTCTCCCTGAAGGCCAGTGCCTTCTGCAGCAGCACCCAAACACAGCCCCTCTGGGAGGACAAATCCCCAGAAACACTTCTGCAAGGAACCCACGCTGAGGAGAAATATAGATACCATCTCTAGCACCCCAAATTCACAGCCCCAAGGCACAGCCTACCCAATTCTATCAAAAACACTTAAATGACTTTTCAAGACAACTCAGAAGAAATGGGGACAAATACCAAAACAAAGGCAAAACAGATTAGCAGGGTTTTGTCACAAAGAATGAAGAGCAGCTCTAAAAAGGGCACTGCTTACACATAACATTTAAAAAGTATTTATAGGAAACAATTGCTAGAAACCCACAACAGGCACACCTCTATCCAGGAAGGAGCTGGAGACTATAAAAAACCAAAGTCCCACACCCAAAACCCCAAAGTGCACGACTGGAGAATGAGCAGCACTCCTGCCTGGCTGCTGCCAAGGGCAGATGCAGAACAGGCTGTGCCAGCCCACACTGGCTCTGACACGGGTTCACAGGGACACCAGACATTTCCTGCAGCTCGCTTCTTGGCCAGTCACAGAATATCTGTTTCTGAAAACTGAATGACAGAAGTATTGGGATTTGGGAAGTCTGTTGAGTCCTTACTCTTCTTTCTTTTCCTATACACTCTATGCAACTTGATATATACTTTTATTAAAGGACAGAAAACAACAATTTACAGGGAAACTTGCACAAATTCAGGTAAGTTCAGGACCTCCTCAGGTCCACTTTTGGCAGTGGTCCCTTGGCAGCACACTGACACTACCCAGCAACACTACAGCCCAATATCTACTGAGACTCCTATTTAATATTATTTATAGATGTCAGGAAAAAACATTTATTTTGGGGAAAGCAGTACTTCACAAAGTGATTTAGTCAGGGAAAACTAAACTAAAAATAAAATTAGAACATAGATAGAAATAAATGAACAGCTTGGAATTTAACGGTCCAAAAAGGTATAAGAGAGGAAAAAATGAGGATTAATTATTTTGATAGTTTCCACTGCAGTTTATTATTTCTAAATATCAAGAATTTAATACCATTATCTTGCTATTAAGTCCATTTTCTTTATAGTAGATCCCATACCCAAATATGGTATATATTTCTAATCCTCCAATCCTTGCTCTTTCCTTAAAATAATAAGTACCTGATGAGAAAAGTGAGTTCAAGCAAACCTCAGGATGCACAGGCAGCCCATTACACAGTCCATTTTACCCAGCATTAAACTCATTTTTGATCACAGGGGAGGAAAGGAGGATTAGTTACCTGAATAATCCTTATGGAAGGGGAAAATAATTGGATTGCAAAACACAGCATTAAAGTTTGTCTTACAAAAACAAATATAATCTTTATATACTTACTTGCACTTTATGTTGAGGCACAAGAAGACACAAAATATCATTAAAGGTATTTGGATATTCAAAGAAGAATGCTGAATGTTTCGAAGAATCCCCCTGGTCTTCAAGCTGGGATGCTGGCACACTGGTGGACTCCTGTTGAGTTTTCTTCACAATCCAGTATTTTCTTTTTAAATCCAGTATTTTAAAAGAACACCATCTTACTTAGACTGAAGACTTAGTGAAGATTTTGTGTAACTCAGCTAAAATAGATATATCTCCACATCTGGAGTGCTTAGGAGACTCAATACACTTGGAGGCCAAAGACAAATAGGATGGCAACATTCACAGACTGAGGCTTTGTCAGCAGATGTCAAGTCCAGCACAAAGCTGCTGTACAAGGCTACAGCTCTTCCACAGAGCAGGCAGGGCAAATAGTTTCCTGAGACATAAGATACCAAAGATGACACATTAATGGTGTGTACACCAGAAGCTCAAATAACTCAGCCCTGAAGTGGCAGGAAACATGAAGCTTCCTGGGGAAGTAAGTACAGATTTTAGTCTCAGGGCTAAAAACCAGCAATGAGCAAGTACTACATGTTTACTTGGTCTCATTTTCTGGAGGAGAAGCTCAATTCATTTATTCCAAAATCAATCTTCCATCATCACATGCTCCTGCATTAAATCTAGGTCTAAGATGGTGGTCAATGAAGATGATAATGTAATTTGTTACTAGATGTAATTTTGTTACTAGACATAAAAGGATGCGTAGATTTAGTTGTGGGCTAAAAATTCCGGTCACGCAACCTTAGAAGCCCATGGTGCATCCACCCAAATCTTTAAACTGCTTTGTTCTTGGTGTTTGTGCCATGGCTAGTGCTTTTCATCTGGGAAAAGGCTTGTGGTAGCTGGCAGTAATTGAGGTGAAGAGATCCCTACTGACACAGCGTGTAATTCCACAACAATTTCAATCATGAACCTGCATTATAGAAAGGGATAAATTAAAATAATAAAAGCAGGTGTGACAGTAGGAGAGGAACTGTAGGAAATATCTTCTCCATATAAAAAAGAGTGCATCTAATGGCTTATTGGATTTATTTTTTGCAAATTTAATCACGTCAGAAAGTATTTTACAGTGCAAGTATTTCTACTAAATAAACTGTATAAGCTAAATAAAAAAGTTTAACTTACTCAGAAAGTGAATTATTCAATAAGAGTCAGAGTGGCAGATTTACCAACTTGCAAAGTAAAAATGTATGATATACCTACACTGCTATGTATTTTATACACACAAAAAATCCAACAGCAAATCTGAAGTGAATCAAGGATACAGTTAGTGCACTTCTAATGAGAACATTGCTTTGATGTGCATCTGTGTTATGGAAGCAAAGGATTCATCCCTGAACAAAAAGAAATGATCCTAAATACCACCCAAGAACAAACTGCACAGGCACCCATAATGGCCCACTCCCAACTGCCTTGTCTGCATTTCACTGGAACAGTCTAAAAGCAAAAAATATAATTAGTGTGGTGTCTTCTCAGACTTTGAAATCACTTTGAAATCTCACAGTCCTTCCAGTATGCTTAGGAGCACATAGAGATGCAGTAATTTGCTTGAGTCCATTTCCTCCTACACTGTGCAAAAAAAATCTTGAAGGCAACTCCTAACGCTGTTTAAATTAGAGAAGATGTATGCAGAGGAAAACCTGGAGAAAAGATGTCGGGGGGAATATTTAAAAAAAACATAATACTGATTATGCTTCCAAATTACGAGAAGCTCCCAAGGAAAAGGGAGCATACCACTGCCTGAGAGATTTAAAACCTGAACTGGAGAAGTTTGGGAAGAAATCTCAACCCAAACTAAAACATCTTTTATTAGCAGTTCTTGTTAAAACACCAGCAATAAAGCTGTGTATCACATAATCCAAAAACATGCAAAGTAGACAATTTGCAATTAATAATATTTTCTACAAATGTCATTCTGATCTCTCATCCTTTTAGATAAACTTCAGCCCTTAGAGGCTGTCAGCCCCTCCTTATGTCAGTCAACTGTTCTCCATGTAAATCATCCCACCTTAAAAACAAAAAACAAATTGCAGTCTCAGACTCTGAATTTTTCTTAAAATAAATTCACAGCTGATTACAAAGGAGAAAGAAAAATAAAAAAGGGGAAAAATCCCAGAAATCAACTATTGCTTAGCTGGATGAAGAGTCCTCCTGCTTCCAGCAACAAAGCTGAGAAGGAAAGCTAGTCTGAATTCCTACAGTGAATCCCATTAAAGCTAAAACCTGAACTCCACACATTCTAAAGAAGATAAAGGTCCAGGCTTCCCTTAGCCAGCTATTAATGTGAACAAGCATCTGAAGTGAGAGGTTATGTAATCATTAAAATAAAAGAGTCAAGACCTCCCAGCAAGATCTAAAGCAGTGCCATATGGTAAGTAATGGGGGAATTTTTTTTTTGCATTATTATTTCCAATAACACTTAGAAGCATTTGTTCAGATCTTAATGGAATTTATGATAGCTTTTGTCCTCCTAAGGAATCACCATTTATTTTTATCTATCAGAAAGGCAACTGCTGTGAGAACATTATGTACTAGAGTCTTAATATTTTCAGGAGACAAACATGTTCCAAAATTTAGGTACTTCCTTAGTCTTAGGCATGCTGTCAACAAAGTAGGACAGAAATTTGCTGTGCTAGAGAAGTAGCACTCCACACTCTTGTCACCTGCAGTGCAGCAGCAGTGACACCAAGAAAGAATCCCAATTCAGGTGACATTTGCAAGGCAAGTAAGAGAAAACACATTCATCAACCACCATTTGCAGTTAATGTACATCTTAAAAACATCAACATCACAGGCTCCAATTAGCACCATATTAGAGAGATCACAGAATCATCCTCCAAAATCAATATACAACCAACGAAGACATTTAAAATATCAAAATTAAACAGAAAAACACAGAGAAATAAAATTAAACAGAAAAATAATAGAATGCAGATGCGTGCTTCAAATTTTAAGAAAAATAGAGTTTTTCTTTAAATCTTTTTTTAAAAAAACAATACACCTGATACAGCAGATTCAACTTGTATATTGCATTGTTCTACAGCTTTAGCCCTATAAAAACTGTATTTACAGAAAACATAGCTAGGAGAGACATCACAGATGTTTTCCTCCTACACCTCAGTCACCTTATTAAAATGAAATATCACTGCAAAATTCAAATCTAGTGTAATAAGCATAGCTAATTTTTTTTTAAGAAAACTAATTAATCCCAAAGGTCTATCAAGGCATAGTAGAAGCTTGTACAGGGTTGGGAAAAGCAAGAAGCTTTGAGCTTGTCTGTGCTGCATACTCTTCATATAACGAAGTCCATTAGGAAAAAGAAAAAAGGAATGAAAGCCTAAAGAGGAAAAAAAGGAAAAAAACTCACACCCAAGAAAACAGAAGTTACATTAGCATTGCATGTCTTCCATTTTTTTTACTTTACAATAAATTGTACAATAATTCCCACCTTATCAGTAAACTAGATAAAAATAAAACTTCCCTCCAAATTAAGGCAGAAACACCATTAAAATACCAAACTTCCCTGCAGGGAAGTTTTTCCGAGGAAACAGACCCAAGTGTTTGGATTCCTTCCTAGCTGTGTGAATGCCTAGCCCCAGAGGAGGAGCTGTCTGTGTTTCTCTGGCGGGACGGCGCAGCGCCGGCACACGCACACGGCAGGGGAACACGCTGGGCAGCATCCAAACCCATCTGCACCCTGAGTGCTGCTGCAAAGGGACAGAACTGGGCAGCATCCCCACCCACCTGCACCCTGAGTGCTGCTGGTAGGGGACAGAACAGGGCAGCATCCCCACCCACCTGCACCCTGAGTGCTGCTGGTAGGGGACAGAACAGGGCAGCATCCCCACCCACCTGCACCCTGAGTGCTGCTGGTAGGGGACAGAACAGGGCAGCATCCCCACCCACCTGCACCCTGAGTGCTGCTGGTAGGGGACAGAACAGGGCAGCATCCCCACCCACCTGCACCCTGAGTGCTGCTGGTAGGGGACAGAACAGGGCAGCATCCCCCCCCTCCTGCACCCCCGAATGCTGCTGGAAGGGGACAGAACAGGACACACCGTGGGTGGCTTCAGGTCCGTGAGGGGTGTAACTGGCCTGGCTTGTCTTTGGCAGCTGGGCCTGACAAGTTATCTGAAATGTTGGTGTTCATGGCTGAACGGAACTGACGGCTCCCAAGGGGCAGAGCCACAACTCTTCACTTCTCCACTGTGTCCCAGGCAGGGCCCTGCTGCTGAGGGCTCACCAGGTGTGAAATGCCTGCCCACGACCTGGCATCTCCTGGGAGGTGAGGAGGTGAGAGCTCTCCATGTGACAAACAGGAGTTCAAACTGCAGTGCCAGCCCTTCCAGCCAGGCTGGGCAGCAGCCATGCTCACTGGGTGGCCCACAGGCTGTTCACATCTGTGCCACACACAGCCTCCACAATCCCCCCAAACCCATTTACAAGCCACCTTCTAGAAAATTGTCAACAGCTCCCTTTATTTTAGAAAAGTGACGGAGTGGTTTCTTGGTGTCACGGCTGGTTTATGGCTCACCTGGCAGACATCATGCACCACCATGAAGCACAGGCTGCCACGAGCTGTAGTACAGACAAGCCTTGCTATGGCTAAATTATGTCCCAGAGGCTGTGTGACAGACAGCTTCCCATCTATTATCACCACAGCAGCAACAAACAGGAGGAAAAAGAGCAGAACACAGCCAGCTCCTCTGGAAGAGTGGGCAAAAACAACGGTTGAATAAAAGGGCTAGATGGAGAAGACTACTGATTGAGTTTCAAACTATCAATTGATTATTTAGTGGAATAAAATAATCAATTTTAGTGGTAAAAATATAATTTACCACTCTGGCAATCATTAAGTTTACCAGTCAGAGGAGTATGCAAAAACGCACAGAGCCTAAGAACCACTGACAGCAGTGTTTTGATAGGCATTGAATTCTTACGAAAAACATTTGGGTGAAAGCTGCACAGATACATTATTACATAGTAGAGTGTATTATTAAAGCCACAACAAAACCTAATAGTTGGAAGCAGTGATAAATACATTTAAGTAAAACTTACATTTACCTGTGAGGATCATTAATCTTCAACAATTTATTTACTGTAGTGATTCTTGTAAGTGTTTGTATTAGGTTTTTATGGTTGGGGTTTGGTAGCAGAAGTGGCTACAGGGATGGCTTCTGTGAGAAGCTGTTAGAAGCTTCCTCCATGTCCAACAGAGCAAGTCCCAGTTGGCTCCAAGATGGATGGGCTACAGGACAAGGCCACAGGGATGCAGAGCACATCCAGACATGCAGCCCACAGAGGAGACCCATGCCAGCACACGTGGATGCCTGAGAGGAGGCTGTGACCCTGTGAGAGGCCTGTGCTGGAACAGGCTCCTGGCAGAGACCTGTAGAACCATGGAGAGCACAGCCCACACTGGAGCAGGTTTCCTGGTAGGACTTATGACCCCATGGGGGACCCATGCTGGAGGAGCTGTCCCTGAAGGACTGCACCCTGTAGAAGAGTGACTTGTGTTGCAGCAGTTTGTGGAGAACTGCTGCCCCTGAGATGGACTCATGGGGAACTGTCTCCTCTGGGAGAGACCCCACTCTGGAGCAGGGGAAGGGCTTCTCTCCCTGAGCAGCCTGAGAAACCTGTGATGAACTGACCATGGCCCCCATTCCCATCTCCCTGCACCACTGGAGACAGCAGAGCAGGGAAGGAGGGAGGGGTGGGGGCAAGCTGTTCTTAAGGTCTGTTTTTACTTCTAATTATCCTGCTATGATTTTGTTAATAAAAAAATCAATTAATATCTCTAATTCTAACCTGTTTTGCCCACGATGGTATTTGGTGAGTGATCTCTGTCCTGATCTCAACCAATGAACCTTTGTTATATTTTCTCTCCCCTGTCCAGCTGCAGAGGGGAGTGATAGAGAGGCTTTGGTGGGTGTCTGGCATCCAGCCAGGATCAACTCACTACAGTCTTCAAATAGAAGTTGAATGTCTCTATACTTGAAGAGTAAACACTTCCATCAGTTTCATCTGGCTACAAGAACAACAACAATAAGAAAATATACCTGCTTGGATTTGCCCAGTACTGAAATAAATCAATTTATCTGAGTAAGATAAAATTATCTGGACTCACCTGAAAACAGTGTTTCCACAATATCTTCCTCCATCCAATAGTGTGAATTTAGAAGTACTTTACTATATTATAATTGTAACTGCAGATTGGAGATATGTACCTGGGGACAACAGATTTTTTTTGACTTCACAGCTGATGGGGAGATTTCCTGCAGTCTCAAAACATCTGAACCTGCCACACAGCATGGGATGCCTGAAGGAAAAGTGCCTCAAAATACTTGAACCATTTGCATAGCAACAGTGAATCACTGAAGCATCTCCATGTCAAATCCCTCTGAGGAACAAGTAAGCAGGGTGGCTTCAAGATTTTAGAAATACAACAGCAAGACAGCGATGAGACATTTTTAGTTTCCTTCTCATGTGTTTGCCACTGACCTATTTCACTGTGCCACATGGGTTCAAAACCTTATTTCTTAAGGCAGAAATTTAGAAACTAATTCAAAACCCCCCATATTTCAAATAAGGGTCATAAACAATCCTTGATCGTGTAAATTCCAATTCAAAATTTTATTTTATTTGGAGAAACGGGGCACATGCCTCTCTGCCAATACAGGGGCACAGCTACTGACTTCCATGACACAAATAACAACCTGTTTAATCATCCAAAATTTATCTGCAGGCTGCCTGAAAACTTTTGCAAATATATTAGTAGCATGGTTCTGTTTCAGTTAAAGGCCGAAAGAGTAAGCACGGGTGGTAAATTCTTCTTGGTAATCTTTTTTTATTTCTTGGTAAATTAACGTCAATCTAATCTCCATTGAACATAACATTGCTTAAGAGCTGTGCCTGCTCAGACTGATACAAATAGCAAAAAAAAAAAAGCCATACAGGCTCAGGAAATCTTGTATCTTAATTTAAAATAATGAAAAAAAAAAGTAAGTATGAACAAAGTCATAGCAAAGAAATGAAACTGCAGTGAAATTGCCTTTAGCTAGAACACAATGAAACAACTGAGCAGCTGGAACAATTCTCTATTTAACTACACCTTCTGATACTATTAAGAGAAATAAGACACTGAATATTGAGGCTGAGGATAAAAATACCTTTCATTAACCTAGTCCATAACTGCACCATATGGGTACATGCTCTATGAATCAAGGTTTTACACAAATTCAGGCTATTCACAACAGAACATACTTCATGAATACTTTCAAAGTCTGTTTTTATTTCACAGTCCTTCTATGGTGACATCTTCATCTTTCCAAAGCCCTAAAAACATTAGTTTCAGAATAATATGTAAAGAACAGACTAGACTGCAGAAGTTGTAGGGAAAAAGCATTAACAGTAAGAAAACTGGCAGTGTACTTAACCTTTGCACATTTTCCAAACTGCAAACTCCCAGACTAACAAATCCTTTAAGATCTGAGTTCTACATCTTTAGAGTGGCTGTGAGGGGAGGAATTATATGACAGCTTTTAACAAACATTAAAAATGTTTAAACTAATTAAGAACTAAGTTCTTTTTAAAAGTTTACAAAACTTTTTGATTTCCAGAGCCAAGGAGAAAGGAAAGCTGGAAAACTGCAGACAGCATTTTGATTTCTTACACACTGCCAAGCACATTATTGATTGTTAGGCACAAGACTGCCCAGCACACTGCAGCTATGCACTCAAACCAAATCTCTCCTGCCCTTCTAACAGATTTCTGAATGTACCAAAAATATTCTGAAGCCAACACTTAGAATAAACATCCAACACAAGCAAAAGGAGTTGCTATATTGATGTGGTTCCTTTCATCCTGATTTGAAACCATGCTGAGATCCAACGATAACAAGAAACACAGAGGGCAGAGTTTGTCACTGCTCTCTGCTGCAATTTTGACATCTGTTTCACAGCTCTTGGAGAGCCCATTTCCATTAATCTATGAGAAAGATCAGGAGATAAAATTCCCAGGCTGCAGAGGGCATTAGGAGACTTTCCTAGCTGACTGTACATTAAGAAAGAACTGTAACAGCCAAATTACGTTACTGTGAATAGACGGAAGATGCTGTAATTCTATTCCTCCTTTTGTCTTAATGGAGTTATTTACATTGCAATCTTGAGGGCAGACCAGTTACCAAAGACATTGCCAGCCACCTGCCTGACACACAAAAAGAGCAGACTGAGAACAGAAGGTGACATCGTGGTCCCATTCAGCAGAAGCTGGTCTGTGACTTAGCTGGCAAATGATCATTTTTAACACTTTACACATATTGCCCGTTGCACACTAACACTTAAGCAAATTCTACCAAACAACCCAGAGATTAGTGACCAAATCTAGGTAAAGTAAGGGAAATGACTGAAAGTCTCATCACAGAGAGAGTTTTAAATTACTTAATAGCTTAGCTTTTGTAGTATTTATGCCTATGTTCTTAAAAATAAGAACAAAAATGTGTTTGCCATTCAATATTATTAAAACATAAACCTAACAAGTTGTTTCAAAGTTGAACACTTCCCTAAGATTAGCATCCTAAATCAAAGAGGGATAGAATGCTGGTCACATACAGACAATTATGTACACTTAGGACACACATTAAGAGCTGGGCTTTTTTAATTTAAGAGATTAATTTCAAGCACCTGGCCTTAAAAGCATGAATCTCTGTTTCTAATACAAAATACCAAACTGGCTTCCCTCATACACAAGCAAAAGCAACACTAGAAGGAAATACAAGATCTGACAACAAAAGAAGTTGCAGAGAACAAGGAATGAAACCAGGAGGAAGAGATGGAAGACTGTTACAAAAAACTAAATCAAATCATTCATCATATATATGTAAGATGTTTTCTACCTTCTTGTAAGATACTAACACTCTGTACTCGCCATATTTGCCACTGAGGAATAAAAAGAAAGATATCGCTAAGAAGCATCTACCCCCTGATGTACCCCAAATACAAAGTTTACAGAAGTAAATGTTAGAAAAGTACCTTTAAGCTTGAAGAACAGTTTGTGTTATAAAAGTAAGTTAGTACTCAGTTTGCAACCCTAAATACAGCACTACAGAGGCTCAGTCATTTGAAAAAGAAAGATAACAGGAACAAGCTCCTCTGAATTAACCCAATAATCAAAAAGCACAATGTTATTGATCCATATGGTGGGAGCTGTGTGGGTTGAAAGATATTTGGGAGTTTACTTTTAGGTAAATATAATATAATAAATAAAGTAAGTGTGGTCTCCGCTCAAGTCAAAAGCCCAAGTCCACAATGACCAAAACTCATCTCATTTAATCTGGACCAGCTGATTTCCCAGTAGGACATGTGAGAAGAAACTGTGTTTCTCTGAAGAAGATTGGCAGTAGGAAAATCAGTGCATTGGCAACTTCACAGCCCAGCTAAAGGCCGGAGAGGTCTCCATTTGTGCTGGCTTAAGGAACAGAGAACAACCACCCCACTGCCTGCAGGATGTTCATTATCTAGCATCATAATTAACACCATTTCAGTTCAACTGCATATGGGAAAGCAGCAGGAATTACGAGTAAATACCAAAACTCCCATCAAATGGAAAATTATTTTCAACCAGCTATGAAAATTTGTCATTATCTCTGTGGCTGTACTTACTGGGCTTTTACTCCCTCTTAACAGTCCTTCATTCAGTCTCAGACATGATAAATAACAAGACTTCAAATTTGTTCATCTTTCCCACTCAAGATGGGGCAGGAGACATTGACATTTGCATAGATCTATAGAAATCTTTACTCTTCAGACAGGATTTAAACATAACCCTACAAAATACTTCCTATTTGAGGGGAACATGAAAGATTTGAGGAATCACACACCTCTTAATTTGCAACCTTCTTTATACATAGCAAAATCCTCATAGTACATTTCCATAAATATGAAGGAAACCAAGAATAGTTCAGTTTACCACACACTTTGTGGTTTAACCACAAAAAAAATTTAGTTGGCTCATGGGAGAATGTCTATATGCAGTGGGGCCACACTTGAACCAAAACTATACCTGAGTGCTTTAGTACAACCAAGAAAAAACAGAAGGCTCTGTTTAATGTATTAAACATTCTGCATTCTACTTCTAATGTTGTCTCACAGAGGTTTCCACTAGTTAGCATCCACTGGAAACCATTTGTATGTTGAATTATATACAGCCCTGAAGCTACAGGCATACCTCATTGCATATCAGTAAAATACAGCCTTAGAGATGATGTAAAGTTAAGTCCTACACTTCCACCTTCTAGCACAAGTGTATTCCTCCTTTGTTTTCAACTTTACCATACTAGAAAATGTAAATCTTAGTTCATTCATTTCTATTCCTCTGTTTTCTCAAGTTACCCTGGCAAAGAAGAAAGAAGTTCTTGATCCATCATCTACAGAGAATGAAAGGATAATAGACAAAAAATGCAAGCAATGTTTTAGTTTTGTCTTTTTCCTCATCACACTATTTTTCACATCACATTATTGCTGAAATTGTATAATGAAAACAAACTCAAAAAAACTTGTAATGAAAAGATTGCCAGAGCCAAATCAACACTTGGTTTATTTCAACTCAAAAGAAAAATGAACTTCAACACAAGCAAGAGCAGACACTGGGAAGGGTGACCATTTGCAGGCAAAAATGGTCAGACATCTGAAATTTGCTGGAGCAAGGGAGCTTTTCAGATAAACACTTCTTCAGCAAATATGTTCTCTCTCATAAGACACTTTCACACTTGAACATAGAATTAATAACCTTCCACATGTCTGCAGCATGCCACTAGCCACTCATATATCCTTATGATGTTACTAAAAGTTAGCCCATAATAGAAGCCTCCAAGGTTTGCATCAGCACTGAGCACACCCCTGAGAAAAAAGGAGAAGAATATTCTCAGAATATCTCAGAAGAGTATTCTCATGCTCAGGCCATGGGTCCTCATTGCATCAGACAGGCACAGATATGAAGGTTTTCTTTACCATCACAAAGTGCTCAGCCAAGGGGAAGCATTAACAGTAAGTTAAAATATAACAGTACTGTCCCTTTAGCACTGAAATTAATATTATTACTTACAAATCCTGATGAATAGCAATAATGATGCTAAAATGCACCTAACTTGAAAGAGGAGTTATTTGAGGACAGGAAGAGGAGGAGGAAATCTATCCAAAGTCACCTGGTAAAATGCTAAACTAATTACAGAAAGAAGATAGGCATTTCTGCAAACAGAAAATAAGTTAAAATTATTCTTCCGCGGTCATAAAAACACATAGAAAACATAAATTCAACAAAAAGGCTGAATTTGTCCTGAAATCCTGTCCTACGGGAAACAGTTCCTAGCTGTAAATTGCTCACTCTTGAAAATTAAAACAACCTTGTCAAATTTAAAGAATAAGTTATGTAGAGTCCTCCACCAGATGACTCCTGAAGTCCAATTACAGAGCACTCCTGTTTTGAGAAGACAGAATGGGGGAAAAAGCTCAATTATCATTATTAATACGTAGTACTTCAGCCCTCTCAGTGTGTGACATACCATAATATATGAATGGTCAATCAGACCATTAAAATTGTATTGATTTTGAAACTGAAACACTAATGGGGATCTGTTCCTGAAATATCTCAGAACTAAACAAGTACGTATAAAACAAGATAATGCCACAAATCAGAATGAAAATTACAGGAACCGCAAACCCAGCTGGCTGCTTAACAGTATTGATTGTTCTGGGTAAAAAAATTGCAGGTGTTATATAGTTTTGGGAAAGGCCTCTGAAAACATTCCTAACACATGCAACACAAAAATATATAAAGAAATGCAACTCAAATCTCCTTTTTAGAAAAGGCATATGCTGCTGCTGATTCAGAGGCCAGGTACATACTAAGGTTTTAGAATCCTTTTGTTTTAACAACTCCCACAAAAAACCCAAACAAGCAAACAAACAAGGTTTAAGAGGCTCAAACCCAATATAATGTTACAATAACCAATGTATTAAAAAAATCTCAAATCTGCTGTATATTTTAATGGTTAATATCTACTTTTGCCTCTAGACAGGACATTTCAATGCCTTGCTATCTGAAAGCTGTATATCTGTTTCAAACAACTTATTCACCCTCTGGCTGTCATGGCTGTTTGTTTTACAAAATTAAATACAGCCTCTAGTAGTTATCCATTCACCTTTCTGAAGAGACGTAACTTCTGTTAGTTAGGATGTGTCTTTGCTTTACAGTAACTTTAGAACCTACCCAATTCTCTTATGCTAAAGACTCAGATACGGGAAGCCCTGAAGTTGGAGCTTCACAGCATCTCCATTTCAAGTTCATCCCCAGCTGATTCCCAAGGGGAAAAAGCAATAAATCAATTCATATCGGTAAAAAACCCAGCCTAATTGCTCTTTTCCTGCAACAGTGACACAGTGACTTCTCAGACAAAACATAAAGGAGCTTTCAACTGCACAGTAAGGAAAGGCTATCCAGTTTCTCTCTTAAAGCATGCCAGAATCCCCATGTCATTATGCCAAGATCTCAAAGCCAGCTCCGATAATTAATATTTCTAAGGACTGAAAGACCTTAAATTAAATCTCCACAAAGCAGAACTAACATAGAGGATGCAAATTTGCTGCACTTCTATCCTACTAGCTTTGGGGCCAGGAATTCTTCATGGAGCAGCAGATTTCAAGCCCACTCACTCATATCACAGAACTCTGGAAACAAATACACAACTTGCAAGCACTCCCCCAAGGTAAAGCCAAAGCATGCTCTACATTTCATGTCCCACAGTACCACTGCTTGACAAACAACACAGTCATTTCACAAATGTTATAAAATTTGAAGTCCTTCACACATTTCTCAAGTCCAGTATTTACATGGCAGCTTTGTACCAACTGCACAAGAAATGTTGTTTTAAAATTGGAGTTTTGTGTTGGTTATCTGTTGGTTAATTGTGTCATAGAAACAAATCAACTGACACAGTCTTTTCAGAATGCAAACAAAATATGATTAAACCAGAAATTTTGCCTACTATAGGCACATTATGGCAGACAGAGATAAAACCCATGGGGCTCCAGCCTGCTTCAGCCCCAGATGATATCAGTGTTCAACTTCAGAGCACACATGAGTGGCTTTGAAAGGAGACACTGCGATGTGAGCTGGCAGATTAGAAAGGAAAATTCAAGCCCTTAAAAGGGATTGCATGGTTGAGATAAATGAGCACAGGTGTCACAGGTTTAGCTGGAATTAGCATCAGAATTTGAGGCTTTCAAGAATTTAGAATGTTTAAAACTGTAAATAAATAAATTCAGTGAAGAAAAACAGAAAAACAATCTGTCAAAAAAAAACCACCCCTTAATTACCTGGCAGTTATGTTTCTCCACTGAAGAAGCAAAGATTAGAGCTAGACAAACACACACACAGACACTTCTCTCCAAGGGATCAATGTGCCCACAGAGACCAGGGTTCACCCTCAAGCTTTTTTGCTCTGAGCATACTGCAATTCTGTTCTGACTTCAGTTTAGCTAGAAAAAGAACAATTTCTGCATTACAGCATCCAGCAACAAGCTAAAGCAACCTTAATAAGAGAAGCTCCACTTCTTTGTGATGAAAAAAGCAGTTTCCAGCAATTTCATTAACCAATACAAAACTAGTATTTGAAACATTTAAATGTTAAGGCATGCAGATGTGATTTGGTGTTTCCTTAAAAATAACACATCTCAAATTCCCTAGGAAAAAAAGGCCGTTCAGTCATATGCTGGAAGCCCACTGAATCATTTGCTTTCTTCAAAGGGGACAAGAAAATAACCCAGTCAAATCTTTCACACATTTAAACGCTGCAATAGAGGGTTTAAAGATTGGTTTCCTGTATCTTGATTTCACAGTATTGTCCCAGCAAGTGACTTGAACTGAAAATAAGCACAGCAGGTCCTCTCTGACTTCTGTACACAACCCAGACTGGCATTGTTCTTGCTGGCATCTGAGCTGCACTTCTACCAGGGAGATTTTGGGAATATAATTAAATTATTTATAGAACTTTTAGTTTTTTCTAATTAATCACATTTCTAATTAATCACATCACATTTATGGTAAAGAAAACCAGCAGATGCACATTCATGAAAATATGTTAATTTGCATGATTAGGCATCAATTCCCAAGTCTAAACTGCAATAAAATATCTATTTCTTAGTTTGGATCAGTTTCAGAAACATTAAAACAATAATTAAACATTGTTGGTCTCAATTCCTAACACATTTCCATTTCAAGGTGATGGATCTGTTTTCTAAATATTCATCCATGTTAACTTTCTGTATAAACCATTCAATAAGCAATGGTAACACAGAAACAGAGAGGGAGGGACAGAGACACTGTATCTGCTTAGAATCTTTACAACAACATTTTTGGCCTCTTGGTGCATTTGCATGTATCCTTTAGTTGTCAATATCCTGCAGTGTATAAATGACCCAAACTCCCAAACTATTCTCCATTATTTTAAGAATATACACATCTATACACAAGAAGGAATATGTAGGGATCCTCATTGCTACTAGGAAGATCATGCAATTTTTCTTAAAAGGTAAGAATGAGCACAGCATTACATAGTGAAATTACCCTATGCAAAAGGGCATTTTTCTCACAGCAACAGAGAAAAGAGAAACAGAAAATATATAATCAAGAGGACTATAGAGGATCACTTGAAATGGAAACCATTGGAAATAAAATGATAGGATTTCAGGTGCAACAAGAAACTTCTGAAAATACATTCAAAACCAGAATATTTTAACTATTCAGAACAAGGCAGAAGCAAGAACAGCCATGCAGAAAACTGGCAATTCTTTAGTAGACTACTGGGCTTTCTAAAGAGCAGTCAGAATGAGGTAAGGCAGTCCAGCTGAAATAGAAAACAAGCAGTGTTTATGAGAAACAGAACACTTTCTTTTAAACAAGAAAATCTATGATGAATACATGAATAATATTTCAAGGGCAATACAATTAAAGCTGGAATTATGTACTAATAGTCAAAGAGTTAACTTAATCTCATCAAAATGACAGAAGAGCAGCCTCACAAAGAAAATGCTTATATAGCTTTGTTAGCAGATACAGCTGAAAGGATAAACAAAAAACAGAATTAACAATATTAACACCTGCTTGCAATTAATTTCTTTAATTACAGCAACATTCTTCCCTTCCCTAGACAAAGTTAAAACAGAAAAAAGAACTGAGTCTTGCCAAAGCAAAGACTCTAATTTTATTAAATCTAAAAGCTTTCTGCTGCCTTTCCATCTGCCTCGCTGGAATTTCAGTGCCCATCACTGAACAATTTCTAGTTGAAAAAACAATAACAGGACTACTGCCAATAGTGGACTCTGACTGTTCTTCCATCAATTAAATAGAGGCACTTCCAGGCACAAACTCAACACGTGCTGCTGTACCTTGTCCTTGACACAGCTGCCACTGCTGCACACACCCACTGAAACCCAGAGAACCCATCCCAGAGAACAGCACTGGGCAGGGACACTGCTGAAATGCCCAATTCCCATAGAACACCCCATGTCACACTGCACACAGGCACTGGAGGTACTGATCAGCTGGCTCTCCCTCATCTTTAGATACAAGAAATGGCAAAAAGCCAAACAGTTGGTTATTACACGTTTAAAAAACATTTACATTCAGGAAACAAACAGAAGTGAGCATCTGAGGCATCAGTGAAGTCACAGGTGGTGACTACAAATAGATAACAGCAAGCAGTAACCGAGAGATCACAGAATATCATCACCTTCTGTCTATTTACTTTCATATCCAGACCTTTCAAGCATCAGACAATGCAGAGACTTTCTTGCCATTTCAGTAATGACTGTAAGTAGCTTTTAAATGATCACAGAAGAGATTAAAAATGCACAAGATTTTACATCTCAGAGAATGAACTGGGTACAGGGCAGTTTTGAAAATACTGGTATTTTATAGGTTTTATCTGATGGGTGCCTCATTAAGCTTCGAATCAAGTTATGCAAACAGACACGTACAAAAATTAAATCTTTTTTATTTAACTGAACCAAAACTGCCAAGGTAAAAGTATTTTCTTATTTAGTGTTCTGGACAGGCTTTAGATAAAACCCATAAAAATTACGGTGTAGAATGTCACCTGTTGACTATGATACACTGAATATCCTTAACACTAATCTTCAGTGAAATACAATCTTTCAGGAGTTTTTTCCATTCATTGGAAATTAAGGGGAACCGAAACAGTAACACCACAAATGCATGAGCACTTGACTGTGGTTTCAAATTGCAATATTGCTTCCTCCTTGAATATCTGTCTTGTCAAAAAGGGCAGTATGGAATTCGGTGGGGGGCGGGGTGGGGGGATGACAGAATTTTTTTCCACCTTATGTATTGTTTAAGGCATCATCAGACTTGATATACACAACTCGGTGGCTAGTCCTCAACTTTAGTTTAACCTTTGATTTTTACTTACCTTTCAAGTATGTAATTCTTGCAGCTACTAAAGATGTCTATATAATCAAGTGCAGTATATTCTGGAAGACACCTTTTCTAGAAGAAAACATTTCCTTTTATCCAGCAGCAATGTATTTCCCAATATAAATCCAGTTCAGTGTATGCCAACATACAACAAAGGCTCCCCAATACACAGAGCAGCAAAACTGTATCTGTTAACACAAGTTTCATGTTTCCAGTTTCTTTTCCCCTTCGCACACAGCTTAGGCAAGGAAAACCCAGTCTGTGAAGCACAGCTGATGATTCCACTGTGTTCCTACCACGGTGTAATTATAGGACATGCAATACTCAAATCAACCCCAGCATTCTGTGCAAAAGAGCTGAGACCTAAAGAAACCATAAGGCTGTGTACAGCTCCTTCAGAAACCAGGAGGCCAGGGCTGAAATATACTCATTACTGAGTTTGGAAAGCCTATCCTATTTCCACAGCTGACTGAGAAAGATGGCCCCTTGCTCCTCCCTTTAAGTCCAAATCAAACATCAGCCTTTATGGGCATGCAACTGTGCAGCACAAGCACTAAAACCACATTTCACACTGAAAATTCAACTTGATTTGGATGTCCTTATAAAACACATAACTTTTTTAAGAACAAAATTAAGTAAACAAAAAATAATTACTACATTTCAGCATTCTAGTCAACTCTGAAAACGTGTCACTGTGTGCTCATAGACCATCAAGCAGCCTAGGCCTTATAAAACTAAAGTGTCAAATATGTAAGGATGTCTGCTGCTCACACACAGCACAGTTCTGTAGGACTCCAGCATGTGCCCTTCTGCCTGGGAAATCCAGGAATACAGGCACTCCAATCCCACAGACAAACTTATTTTCCTGGACCAGAAGCAAGCCAAATCTAATTACACTAATACAGAGGTTTATAAACAAGGAAGGAATTTTTTTAAGGCTAATACTATCTTCCCTTTCAAAAAGATTCCCATCCAAAGACAGTTGTAATTCTTGCCTCTGTTTTACAGGTATTCTTCAGTTCTCTAAAGCTCTTCTAATACAGCACAGTGCAGATGTTCCTATGCACTTTCTCTGAGCAGCTGCTGCTGTCAGATTTTGTCTTGGCCAGCTGTGGGATTTCTCACATTCTCTGCTACATGCTAATACAACACTTGAAGGCAAGTATGTAAGGTACTTTCTGGAAGGAAATAAAGTTTAGTGAAGGCTTATTCTGCATTTATTTTTTAAATTCATCAACTAATCAAGTGGTTTGGCTTTCTAAAAATCAGTCTTATTTAGTGAGTATTCAGCATTACATACATATAGCAAATATTCATCAGAAAATGACAGTGGCAGGAATGGACGCTTAGTCTGAAGGCAGGGAGGGAGACAGGAGACCCATTGGTCAGCTACCCTTTAAATACACTTTCACAGAGAAAATATTTGAGATAGTAAAAATCTGTCCTTTGCTACAACCCAGGTGGTTGAAAAGGTAGAATTTTTTCCACAGCTCAAGGCTGTAGCTATTATCAAAACAGCTATAAATTAAACTCCAAGTAGACACTGCTGAAGTTCACTCTAAAAGAAAACAGCAAGTCAAATGCATAATTTAATGCCAACTTAATCTTCAAAGAAGACCAAATTTGCTGATCTTGTCTTGGATACATCCCAGCCAAGTAAGCCCACCACATGCTGTTCACCTTGCAGGTCCCATAAGGCAACTCTCAGTGTGTGTCCTTCACTTCCTAACAGTCAGCACAGAAGGTATTTTCAGCCAGGACTGGAAAGAATGAAGAACTCCTGTATGAGCCAGGAACTAAGGGCAAAAGCCCAAAAGGATACCTTGGCTTTGGAAGGTTATCTTTTCTTTTCTTTTTTTTTTTTTTTGAGAACAAGCAATAGATGTCAAGAAGAGCCATTGTACAGTGTGGAAAGTTGTTAAGGCATTAGCAAAGTAAGTCTTTGGCTGTTATCAGCTCTATTTAATTTACATATTCCTGGCAGGGCTGTTACCAGTTCTATTTAATTCACACAGTCCTGGCAGGGATCTATGTCCCAAGAGCTTCTACAGTCACACAGAACCCTGAATTTTCTTTACCAAAGGCTTTAGTTGTGAGGGGTTTTATATAAATGTACATAAATATGTGTATACATATGTACATGTACACACACACAAAAAACCCACAAAACAAACAAAAAAACCCCACCACAACACAAAACAAAACCAAATAACCCCATAACTAAAACAAAACCCATTCTAAATCTTACAACATTGTTTTTTTTTCAAGGAAGCAATTTTACAACAAAAACTAGAATAATTTTTTCTTTGGTCTAAACTGGCAGAAAACCTCTCCATTTCTTTTCCTGCAGGCTTCTGAAAAATTCCACACCCTGAAGGAGCTGCCAAACCTCAGATCTAACTTCAAGAGCTGCCTTGACAAATCACCTTGGAAAATAAAAAGAGAAATTATCTTAAATGTGATTCTACCCAATTCCCTGAGAACGGTATTGGAACAAGTAAATTAGGGACGCTGCAACTTCTACTACAGTCTGCAGTTCCAGTGAATAAAACAATTATTTCCCCACCCACTGTAGGTCTTCTGGCATGTTTTAAGGGCTTTTCATTCTCTCACAAATATTACTTGTTGACATGGAGATTGCTTTGCTTAAAAGATGCCAACTGATATTTTTAATTCTAGTTTGCAGCATCAAGATACTGTCTTAAAAGAATTAAAATCTTTAGTATCAGGGAAATAAAAGAATTTCCATTAAGGGGAAGAGGACATACATTAACTTAAAAATAAATTCTGTTCCCCAGAGTCAGGCACAGTATTTGCAAATTATTTAATATTATCAAATAGTTTTCAGCTTTCTTTGTTCATATAACCAATCCTTTTGAGTTTTTTTATTTTTTTTATTTCATATTTCTGGTAACTAGAGGGCCAAGGACATTTCTTACTGCTGTCTAAGCTTGAAAACACGTAAGGTACCCATCATTAATATATTATACTAATAAGTAAAACACATAAAGTGTTGTTCATCACAACAACCTTCATATGCAAGTAATTTCTGATTCTCCACTGTTTACCAGGTCAATGTACCACCACGGAGATGACAATGATCCCTTTTAATCAAAGGGATAAAGGTAATGGAAATAACTAATGCTAACTACCAATATACTAGCTATTTATTTAAAACACTAAGGCATGTGCCTGGACATAGCTGCTATGCCTTATCAGAAGGAAACTCTGACCTTTTCCCCCCATCTATTGTAAATTCCATTAGGAAAACACACTCAAAAACGATAAATCCTGCCAAAAAGGGATAAACGGAAGACAAAAGAGAAGGATACAAGAAAAACTTAGAGCATGAAAGAAGACCACCAGACCCAAACAGCAAGGTAGACAGGAGTGCCACTTAGCAGTGGCATAAAACTGGTTTTTCGAACCAAGTCCTGGGTTTCTCTGCAAACAATAAGTAAGTATTGTCAAATCTTACTTGAAAGATGCCACAGAGATCTTTACAGAGATCAAATAGGTTCCTGTTTTATTTTCCAGGTTAAGGTAGATATTACCAATTGTCTAGAAGACATCAATAATAAAGTTTTATCACTGGGTTCTTGCCCTATTATTTTCTATCAGATATGAAGAAAAATGTACATGAGTACATTAGTTACATAATGAAAGAGAACTGCAGCAAGCAATAGGAAGTTAATAGGACTATTTAGAAATCAGGTGCAATATCCTCTTTCAAAAAGTGCCTTGCTGAACACTAAGAATCTTGCAATAACAAGTTCCAAGTTCTGAATTAGTTCAATAAGATTTATTCTCACTTGGGCCCTGGTTAGAAAATTTACCATAGGAATTAACTGTGTGATAACAACAAGCTTAGATGCTTTAGTATCATTGCAAATATAAGTGTTTTACAGCCAGCAATGCACTTGAGTATACAGTTTACATGCACTGCTGAACTGAGCTTCACAGTTAATTATATACTGCTGCACCCCTGCCAAAGCATTTTCATCATGAATCATCCCACCCCTCATTTGATAGTTACCTGTAACAGCTTATTTTTGGTATACCTGCATCAAAGCTATTTTATGTCAATGAAAACCAAGATTTTAACCTCCATGTAAGAACTCACAATGGCTCAAGCAAGTCAGCACATTCTCATGAAATTTAGTTGCGATCAAATATCATTTTTATCGCATAAATAAAACAAGTTATACAGCTACAGCCACATTTGACAGTGTGCTGACTTAGCATGTAACATTCCCCCCAGGGGGATGATTCCACTGTGAAGGAAGTTCTGGTGGAGATGATGGCATGGCCAGCAAGGGGAGCACAGCAAGGACCATTCCAGCAGCCTTCCCCAAAACACTTTCTAGAAGTAGACAACAGGAATAGAGAGCTCTTCTGACCTCAAACCTTCATATGGCCAAGAGCCCAGACTAACAAGGCTAAGAGAAGGAAGAGTACCAGACATGGTCCCATCAGTACCTGGCAGGACAGGACTGGACTGGACTCCAGACACTCATCAGTGACAGCACAACTGCCCCTCCTGCCCTGCCAGCCCCTCAGGGTGACACCTGGTCACCCTGGCCAGAAGAGGACAGCCACCAACCCCACTGGGCAAGGCTGAGCTCGAGCACATTCCCACTCCTTCAACAGAAAGAAAACCTTTTCCAGCAAGAGACCCTGTCTTTCAATTTGGCGTGTCAAATCAGTCAGATTTGAGTCCCCTAATAGAAAACAAGAAGGTTGCTCATTTGCATGAGGAAAGAAATGCAAAAACACACGGTTAGAGAAGATTTACATACAGCTGGACACATTGAATAAAGAGCAGAGTATCAATTACAAAGCTGGTAATTACCAGGAAATGTCTTCCATGAAATGCAGATCTTAAGACTCCTACCAACTAATTCTCTTTTCAGCTTTTTATTCAGAAGAAAGTGGTGTATATGCATTCCATACTCTTTAAAAAGAAAAAACCTACACATCTTCACAGGCTGTTTTAAGACTTACAATTCATGGTTTACTTATTTGCAATCCCAAACCATAATCCAGGACATACATTCATCATAAAACACACGTCTCCAAAAGATATGAAGAAAATTATAGAGATAAAAATGCACTTGGAACTCCAAAGACACAATGCAGAAATACAGAAATCTTACCAATTTGTGGATAACCATCACAGAGGTCCAACAGAACAAGGACTATTTGCTTGTCTGTAAAACATGTCGAAGAGGGAGGAAAGTAGGAATGTGCAGCAAATGTTGAAATGAAAATATGACATAATATAATACGGGGCTTTGAAATCCATGTTGACAGCTATGATGCCACCCTGGAATCTTCACTGACCCTGCTCTAGAACAAACTGTAATTGTTGTGCACTTCTCATCACTCAAAAAGAGCTGTGAAACAGAAGGGCTCCAGCAAGAGGAGATGAGACCAGGGACAGGATGTCTGTGTGCTGTGGGTAGAAGTCTGGGCTGAGCACAGCCAGGAGGCAAGTAAGGCAGATTCTGACATAGTGACACAAAACAAAGGGAACAGGGGAAAGGAGATAAAAATCAGACAGTCTTGGTAAAGCAACAAGGATGAAAAATCATCAAAAATCACTGGAAGAATGATGAAAAAGGAATATATTTAACTTTCAGCTCAAAGCTGCTTTTACCATTGTACTTACATTGTGCTTCCTTAGTTCTCCTTTTCTACCCACAATCATACATAATTTCACTGCTGTTGAACTGCAAATTTATATTCAAAAATTAAAACAGGCAGTAAGGAGAAAAATGAAAGCAACCAAAAACCCCCCACAACCAGATATACGAGAGCAGTTGTACAATTTAAGTTCAGGTTCTGTATAGTAATATAAAATCTTATTGTTTGGATTGTATGAACTGTGACTCAAATACTTGTTACAAAAATAATTCTTTACCATAATATTTTTAAAGAAATGTGACTTAATGTTGAGCATTTACTTTTCACAAAATATTAATTTACAGACCAATTTAACTTGGCACTGTCCCCTTCACTTAAATATCCATTTTTGCCCAGGGGAAACTAGTTTCTACATTTAGAATTTGCATCACTGCTTATATATGGAATTTTAAATTTCTTTTTTGGTTTCCTTTAGCCTTCAAAGGCAGTATTGGTTTCTTTTTCTCCATGAAACAACCAGTTAAATCTCTCCTACTTCTTATTCTTTTTATCACAGACCTGATCTCTAGGAGCACCTCAGTTATAGGAATGCTTCCTGTACCTAATTCCATTAAAAAATACAGAAAATCATCCATAAAATTATAATTCCAATTTCTATGTCTGATACAGACAGAGTATATTGTGAATGCAGCATTCTAGACACTTATCCCAAGTGAATTATCCTAGAAGAAAGGAGGACATTTAGCTGCACAAAGTGTGATTTGAAAGCTCAAAACACAATTGCATCTCCAAACTCTCCACACACTTTCAACTTTCACTGATTGACTGAATAAATGCAAATGGATTTCTGCCAGCTAGGAATAGTCACAGCAACCAGCTCCAAGAAGGAAGGGCCACTGGACTGTCACACAGCTCAGAGCAGAGGCACATGCAAAAAGATCTTCTTGCTCACTTGTGAAACGGGTTTATACCTTGATTTATTACTGGTTTATTTCACCATCTGAACTTTGAAATTTGCTGCCTATGATTTTAACAAGAAATATCATAATACCAAATAGAAAAAAGCTCACGTATCTTAATTTCAGAATCCCTTTTCAGGAACTGTTCGGCCCAAATACAAATAAATCAATCATTGATTACTATTAAAAATGGAAACACTGGGATTTCAAACCCCATGTATGAACAACTGTGTAAAGTGATTAATTGCAATCCTTATTTTAAAAGTGATAGTGAATCGGGCAGAGAATTTCACATTAAAGATCATCCTCAACAGATTTTACTGAGTTTGGAGAGCCAATAGATTTAATGTGCTGTCTATAGCAGCAGTTGAAACTTTGCCAGCAACTAGAAATAAAATTATTTCTAATAAAATCTCAAACTGCTTTTTCACTAATTACAAACAAAGCAAAATAATGCTACTGATTGTTAGGCAAAATATTCTGCCACTGGACTTACTATTATGGATTTTAACTGTGTTGATTTCAGTTATATATTTCATAAACTTAATTAATAAAAACAAAATGTGTCCTTCAAAGTTCTCCAAAATGAAGAGAAAACAAAACAAACACAAATAAAGAGATTTTAAAGATTCCAATTCCTAATAGCTGTGGCTCTACCTCCCAAACACACAGGAAACTGCAGTTCTAGAAAGAGCAAACCAACTGCCTGGAAATCAAAATTTTTTAGGATTATCTTCATGTTCTCATGTAACTTCTTTTTCCAACCTTATTTCACACTGCTTATTCTAACAGTGTTCTTTGAAGAGGAGAAGTGAGGGGAGACCCACACCAAATCAGTAGAGATTACAGTTTGCTAAATGAAAATTGCATATATAACATAGAGACAACTTTTTTCAAGCTAGAAAAACAGATGAGATCTAAAACTCCTAATATGAGCCCAGGAATGAAGAGACCTAATTCATTTCAAATTTTGAAAGGCCTTCTTCAAGGTCTTTAGATCACTTGCATCTCTTTACAGCACAGCACCTCACCAAGTACTTCAGAGCTGTAATTACTGCCTGTAAAGCTCACTGACCACAGCCTGAAAGTTTTAGTCAAAGCAGAGAAGCATGGCCTGCTGTGTTCGGGATCAGCTACAATTCCCAAACTGTGGATCTTCTTATCTAATGCAATGTCCTTTCATAGGAAGGTCAGGAAGGAGGATAAAGAAAGCACAGTATACTTAAGTGTAAAATGGAACTATTGATAAACAGCACAAAAACATAACTATGGCCAGTCATTTCCCATTTACAGCCTCATCTACTGACAATTCCTAAATAACTCCCTCCATAGAGAGCTTGTATAGAAGTGAAAAAGTGTAGGTAGAATAGCAATGCAAAACATCTTTGCTGACCAAGCATGGTTTCTTTCCCATGCAGTACTACTTGCAATATCTGAAATAAGTGTATTTTTTCCAGGGACAAAGATGGTAATGAGTTTCTTTTTCAGTTGGAAGCGTCCCTTAAGATGTCATAAAACAAATAACAACATGGCAACAAAAAGAATACTGATGTGCAGAGATAAAATAGACACAATTTTAAGCATACCAGTAATTCCAAATTCTGGATTCAATTCTGAATCTAGAAAAGAAGCCCTGTCCATCAAGTCTTACATCTTCATTTAGTAACACTGCACCTTTACCATGTCACTTTGTGTAGCCTGACTTTACAAAGCCCTAGAGTACTCTGTATCATCTGTAAGTTTTCTCTCCTTACAATCCAACTTTCAGATGCAGGAATAACTCATCAATTGCCACTCCTAATGAAATACCAACACAGCAAAAAAAGGAATCCTTTAAAATTTCAACACACTCTCATATTGTTTCGATACTGTTGAAAGTAAATACCTTCCTTCCCATCTGATACCTTCTGGATCTCAGCCACAGCTTTATAAGAATCACTTTGCAGAGAAAAAAAATAAGCACACAAAAAGTCTGAGATACAACTTTTTTAGCTAAGGCTGGGTGGCATATTATTTAAAAGAAAATAATGAGTCAGTAGTTGAAGGCTGACTCTTATTGCAGAGAGAAGGATATCACAGTGCAGACTCTCCCTCTCACAATCACGGTAGAAAAGAGCACGGGAAATTTTACACAAGGTAGAAGAAAATTCTCTTTTAATCTTGGGATTAGCTGTACTCCATAACCCTGTCTGAGCATTCAACTATTGCAGTTTTCTGCAACATTTTCACACCAACAAAAACAGTAATAAAGTGCCACTCACAGCACCAAAACCATTGATTTTATTGATACATTTTGTTAGAACCACCATAAGCTACAGGAGGAGGGCACAAGTTTTGCAGTGCAAACTGCACCTATTGATGGCATAGCAAAGACATCTCAGCAACACGGTTACAGCATCAGCCTGACTTAAAAGAAATGGTATTCATTTATGAAGAAATATAAAGAGAAGTAAATTAATAGGAGTTGAACTTTAGTGATCCTTGTGGGTCCCTCCCAACTCAGAAAATTCTATGAGTCTAACACTAGTTCATGGAAAATGTGCAACTTGATGATCTGAGAATCTTGTCTTAGCTGAAAACAAAAGCTGGGAAAACCAGGATTTTGTGCAAATTCTCCAACCAGTTTTCCATAGTAACTTTCCACAAATGCCAACCATGGCTCTTTTATACTAGCCTCTTCTATACTAGCTGATCGCTAGAAGCAGGAGCTTTGGCCTGAAGATTAAGTTCTATCTCCACCCAGTTCAGGCTCCTGAGCACTCCAAATTTAAGCTCAGTCCTCCCAGAAGCAGCACAAGAGCTGGTGATGCTCCTACTGCAGCAGCTGAGGGGATGGGTTACAGTGGCAGATGGGGCCTACAAAATCAGCAACAAAAGCTAGTTTATGTTGAGCTCAGTAAAAACCTCTCTGAACTTTGGTCAGCTTCTGCAAAATGCTTCAGCTCAGGAAACAAACATCCCAACAGTCCAATTCAGCAGTTTTGGAATATTTGCTTTTAAAGTTAGTTTGTAAGGAAATAAAACTATATGACTAGTCTTAGAATGTGCACCCCTGAAAGCTTCTGCAACTAAATACAAAAATACTGACTTCATACAGGGTGCAAATTTATTGGTTTGATGTGAACAATGTAAAAATGAGTTTTTAGGAAGGTTTTGTACAACATGATGATTTCTCTTAGGAGAAGCAGGGCACAGACAAAATAACCAGGTGAGGCTGACAACAGAAGAAAAAAGAAAGCTGTGCAGGAGGCATCATTAGCAAGGTGCAACAGAGGCCAAAGTTTACCAGTGTAGGCCACAGCAGGCTGCATTTTTAATTCTTTTAATTCTTTTGAATCAGAATACAGGGGTACCTTGATATATGATCTCTGACAAATGTTAAGGTAGATAATGCCAAATATGAAATACCTAAACAGTAACAGAGATCACCTCTGTGCTGAAGTTCTGGCTAAGGGAACAAGAACGTTTTTTGAAAGAGAATTTTCTGTAAATCAAATACTTTGTTTTTAAAGAAGGGCTATCCTTTTACAATCCGTGTTTTAGCAGGAATGTCTGTGTGCAGCACACTAGATGTTTAATTTGCTTCTGAAATGCTTATGTCTTGACTTTTGTGAAGTAGGTCAGTTCCTTCACAATGTGTTTCACATTATGCCCTAGCTCTTGAAAACACCAGTATTCCCTTTCAGCAAAATTCCATTAGGTATATGGCATGGACATTTTAAAACTTCCTTCTATTTTGCTAAAATCTTGTAATTCTTACAAAACCCAGCAGACAAGAAATACACAAATACTAACTAATCCCATGTCAGAGGTCTTCTTATGCCAGTTCTAAGATGGAGGGGAAAAAATGTAAATGAACAAATAAATGGCTTTTCAAAAAGCAGTCCATTCTTAGGAGCCTGTGCCTTATGCAGCAAAACAATTAAAATTATTGACCCATCATGAAAAAGGCTGAAAAGGTTTATCAGTGATGCACAGTTGCACAGGATATTATCTGAGCTAGCAATGCATGACCTGGTGACATTGGCAGAAGTTTACAAAGAGGGGAAAAAAAATAAATCTGATTTTTGTGGAGTGAACGGGGGAAAAGGGGGGAAGCTGATCATTATGAACCACCTTTTCTTGAAATAGCCTAGGAACTCTCTGTTTCAAGAACAGCCTTTTGGCCAATTTCATTGGATGGTATCAGTTTTGTTTCACACCATCATATTCGCAGTAAGATGTTCCTTTTTTCCCCCTCAACACAGCTCCTTATTGAAAAGCTGACAGCAAAAATCATGCTTCAAAAGAGGAATCACTCCTGAGCACATGCTGCCTTTGACAAGTTAAACCACCTCTGGCTCTGATTGTGACTTGCTGATGTAAAGTTTGAGTGGAGTCTAGGCTACGGTCAGCCCAGACAGCGAGGACTTACACAATGCATACACCAGGGTGCTTACACAGCTTGCAAGGCACAGGTCAGCACCCAAATACAGAATCTGGCACATAAAGGTCTCAACCACTTTTACTTATAGCTGCCATTAACTGCTGTAAAAAAAGCTCTTGATGGCAAACAGTTAGATGTAGGAATATACAAGTTTTGAATCCACTGCCACAATTTGATTTAACTTCTAAATGTGAAGCACTGAAAAATGTGGAAGCTCACCCTAAGCAATACATCATCAAAAACCGAAGGTAACCTCTGTATGTTACAGTTACCCTCTTGCTCTTCCTCAGAAGAAAAAAACAATAAAAATCTGTTAGGTGTTCTTCATTATCATGGGCCTGTACAAACTAATAATAAAATAAACAAAAAAAATTCAAAAACAAACAAAAACAAAGCATTCTCGTGACTGCACAATATACAGAGAGGCAATTTTGCATGTATGGATTTTTGTAGTTGTTCATTACCTTCTTAGAAATTTGAGGGGAAGAAAAAGAGGAAGAGAGGTAAATTCAACTTTAGTATTCTCCAGAAAAAGTCTCTTGATAAATTCCTCCTCATGAACTCTTCCAAAATTCCCCTTCTCTTTCAGATACCAATTTACAAACAGTTGTAAAGAAATTGTGATTTTTCTGGCAAAGTACCAGTGATGTAGAGGTATTCTGTTATAAAACCAAAAAATAATTCCTCCACCCATTCTTTGAAAACTACTAGTGAGTTGGGTATGGAACTTGAATTGGAGAAGAGAAATCAAAAGCATGATTTTGAAGACAGCTTTGATGAGTATTTGCTTATGAAGTACATAAGTCAGGCAGACGTCAAACAGTTCCACTAGTACTAAAATTTCCAGTTAAATCACTCTTAGATTTGACATCCCTCCTTCTTTTTCTTTCTCCCTCACATACTGCCAGAAACATGGCCTGCAACAGTGAAAACCACGCATCTCTTAAAAGCTTAAAATAGCCCACAGCTGATTTAAAGATTCTAAAAGTTCTTGATTTATTCAAGCAGCTTTACCCACTTCAAAAAATAAAATGTTTCCTGAAATTCCCTCAATATGAGCATGAAAACAACTTCCACACAAAACCCAGTAACTAAGACACTGCATGACATGATTTCTTCAGCTCCTAAAAGTGCCAGTGACAAAGTAAACGCTTGTTAGAGACATGAATTTGCACTTTGAGACCTGTCACTGACACACATACCCAAGCAGGATGGAAGGCTTCTCACTTGAAGAACAGCGAGAAATAAATTTGAAGTGTCGAAAAAGTTTCCTTTCAGTGCATTAGTCTTTGTCATCATTTATTTAATTAAAAAAAAAAAAAAGCACATTTGGCAACACCACCAATTTGAGAAACCTTATGACTTGCAGGAATACTAAGGAATAAACATCCAGCATTCTCTTTCTCCCCAACACAGATAATCGAAGTATTGTTCTTTCATTCTAAAATGGTAAAAAGATCATCATAGTTCTCTCTACAGCGAAGGTTTTTTCCCACCCCAGTGTCTCATCCATAAATATCCATATGCCATGCAACACTTTCTAAAATAAAATTTCAGAAACAAAGACTCATCCTTTTACATTTAATACTCAGTCATCATCTTTAACCCAGAGACCACCACCCAGCATGACACCAGGGTAACAGACCTGCAAGAAAGCACACTTCAAAAAGTTGTTTTACCCAAGTCTATCCAGATGTTTTGAATGTACAGACATCTACTACCCATCAGTTTCACCAATGAAAACTTACTTCTCAGACTCTATCCATAAAAAGGGTCAAGAGTAGAGCAAAGCATAAAAAGGAAACCCATAACTCTTCGTTTTCAAATTTGAAGACAGCTTGCCCATTGAAACTGTGGCATTGCACGGACAATGGCCCCTGATGAAAACCAACAAAACGTAAAAATAAATAACGGTTGAGGTATTTTCTTGAGGTATTGTGTTCTAACAACAGGTTACAACTCTACACTTGACACATGCCACAGTTTAAAGGAGAAGAGACAGAACACACATGTACCTTGACCCAGCAAATGAAACAACCAACCAGTAAAAATCTGGGCTTTTTTGCAAGTAACTACTAAGATGCAGGAACTTAACTGCACTGTATGCACATTTTAACAAGTACACATGCATTTACTATTTCCATCAAGGTCTTTCTTCCCATTCATAAATAATTAAAAAAAGCACACTGAGAACAAGGCACAAAACCCACACATCTCTGACCAAAAACTTTACTGCAGCCTGTGTTGTTATAGACGGAGAAATCCGTACCACCAGAGAGAGCTGCATCCTGCTACACTGTACACCACTGATGCTGGAAGAATTCATCATTCACAGATCAACAATTGGTTCTTTCATCTCCCTGCCTTTCTCAGATCAGACCATTATGTATTTTTTTCCACCTACTGATCCTCTTACACTCAATTTTTCAGCTGCATGTAGCAAAGACATCTGAAAAATATTCCTATTTCTAGAATGCACCTCACTGAAAGAAACCATTGAGGGTATCTATATGCTTCCACGAGCTTCACAACTTACCAGTGTCAAGAAGTAACTCAACATTGAATTCTGCACTAAAATCACAATCTAGTAAGCTGTGGAAAAAAAATGTGGAAGGCAAACTGAAGGGCACCAAAGTCCTTCTTTCTGGCTTTCTACCAAAAGCAGTTCATGTGAACAAACCCATGAGATAGCTGACCTTTTAGCAAGTAAAGTTTTAGGACTAAATACTTCAGCTAATCAAAAACTAAATTGCATGTATACATTAACTCAACCCACATCTTTAAAATAAAGCTGTATTCTGGCCAGTGCAAATGGCACTACATTCAGACACTATTAAACCAGCAGGAATATGGCTTTTTTAATATCTCTGCAGAGGAGAGGGCAAGGCAGCATTCATGATAAGCACTGCGCCTCATCATGACAGTAACGGAGGAAAAAGTCACTGGAAGAGAAGGTTGTCATGGGAAACATTTCTCCCACTTTTCTCGCTGGCAGGGTTTGTCCTTTAATCGCTCACCCCTGCAGAGGCCTGGCAGGTGACATCCCGGCAGGTGACGTGAGCTCGGCACAGCTAGCCCTGCCAAAGGCGAGGGACGCTCCCCTGGGCCACAGCCGAGCCCCGAGCCCGCCGGGGCTGCCCGTAAATGTCACCTCACGACACTCCCAAGGGCGAAGGGTCTCGGCAGGGCAGACCCGGGGCCGAGAAGCTGCACCCTGCCAGAGGATGCGGAGCGAGGATGCTCCCAGCCCCCGCTAGAAGGGTCCCGATCCGCTCTCCCGGGGAGGGGAGCAGCTCCGGAGGCGGAATGGACCGCGGCATCCCCGACAGCCCCGCGGGGGCGGGCACGGGGACCA